>VZQC01005063.1:814282-858445 GCA_009823505.1 Rhizomys pruinosus | reverse complement strand
GAGCTGGAACCAACCTAAATGCCCCTCAACTGACGAGTGGATAGAGAAAATGTGGTACATCTACACAATGGAGTTCTATGCAGCAGTAAAGAAAGACGACATCACGAGCTTTGCAGGAAAATGGCTGGAGCTAGAGGACATCATGCTGAGTGAAGTAACACAGTCCCAGAAAAACAAACGATGAATGGTATTCCTCATCTGTGGATGCTTGTGCCAATTACCTAGTTGTAAGTATTTCTTGTGTATGGCCCCCTGAGCTTTTGTCCATAGCAGCTGGGAGTGATGCATATTGGAAACAACAACAATGACAACAACAACAACAGAAAGGACTGCATCCAAGAACTGACTGAAACAGTGAACTTCTGCTCAAAACAGTGAACTCCCACATGGAGAATATTGAGAAAGACTGAGAAAGAGATGAAAAGCATGTTTGGCAGAATGCATGAGCTCAGGTGGGATGGGGGAACGGGGGGGGGACACGGGTCTAGATTTGTTAAAAAAATTAAAATAAATTTATGTGGAAAAAATACAGGTGTAGCTGAGAGGGGACGTGCTATCTGGACATGCTATCAGCTGCTTGCTTTCATTCTGTATTGCTTTCTATTTTATGTGTATGAGTGTTATGCATGTGTGTAAGTACACCCATGTTGTGCAGTGCCTACGGAGGATAGAAGAGTGTATCGGATCCCCAAGAACTGGAGTTACAGCTGGTTGTTAGCTGCCATGTGGGTGCTGAGATTCAAACTCTGATCTTCAATAATAACAGACAAAGCTCTTAACCACTGAGCCATCTCTCTAGCCCCTTACCTGGATACTTGTAAGTTTCCCAGTATTGTACAGCTAGAGCAAAATGTAGTTACTTTTGCCACTTCATAAAGAAGGCTAATAAGTCTTTAGACTGTCTCTCTTGGCCATGTGATGAAATGTAAAACAAAAAAAAAATATCAAAGGGAACCTAGAGATTAATGATATCCATTAGGATTTAATGGACACTTCATCTAATTTGATAGTTTGGCTTCTTCAGAAACCAGATGAATTATGAGAATAATTAGGAACTCTCACAGGTTCAATGAAGCAGCAGCCTCAATTACAGCTGCCATGTAAAGCAGGCTATCACTGCCAAAGCAAGACTCTGTGGCCCAAGTACATGCTATAGAACATTGACTTGGACCATTCTGTTCTATTCCCACCAAGAATAACCTGTGACCTGTGAGGTGGCTCAGCAGGTAAGGGTGCTTGTACCCAGGACTGATGACCTAAGTTTGACCTCCAGATTCTACAAGGGAGCAGAAAAGAAATAACTCCCAAAAGTTATGCACTCCCCCAAACACAAAATAAATTAAAATTAAAATTTACAATTAGAAATAGTTAATAATCACATGAAATACACAGACAATATAAATTGAAACTTTTACTCTATGTAGATATTCTCTCATTCTTTCTCTCCTCTCATTCTCTCCCTTCTTGGCCCTCTCCCACTTCTTTTCCTTTTTCTCACCCTTCCTTCCCTCCCTCCAGTCCAAAGACATCTGCATTACCTGGAAATCCTGTAGAATGTACATGAGCCATTATATTAATAATATGCTGACCAAACACACTGACTAAAAAGGTGGCTAACAAGCTGAAATCATTGTGCTCCAGAGAGTTGGAAATGTACCCTATGAAGACCTGGGGACATTTCCCTTCATTAATATTTTAGGGGGACCAGTATTCATGGAAGAGCTAAGGTATCTTCAAAGTAAAATATAAACTGCCGCATCTCATGTCCCTTGCAAGAAAAGAGAAAGCATAGCACAGTGCTTGGGGGCTGCTTTGGGCTCTATAAGCATCACATTCTACATGTAGAACTATTTTTCCTTCTGGCCTTTTAAAAGGGACATACCTTTCCAGCTTGCAGTGTGGCACAGGAAAGAATCCTGCAATCTATAGAAACTGTGTTGCAAGAAGCCTAGACACTTGGTATACAATGTGGCAGAGTCAGTGTTGCTAGAAGAATCTGCAGTACAGAGTGAAATGCCAAAACCAACTCCATTTTGCTCTAGCTGACTTTTGCTTTACCCAGTGTTTTGCCCAGCCATCCCCAGGCAGTTTCAGCAAGGACGTTGTTTCTACAATACTGGGAAACTTAGAAGTAGCCAGGAAGTATGTCCAGATAGCAAATCCTCCCTCCCAGCTATACCTGCATCTCTATGGAACCCACTCTTTTATTTTTTTTATTTTATTTATTTCTGTATGTGTATGAATACAGGTCTGTGCACCCATGTCATGCAATGCCACGGAGGTCAGAAGAGGGTGTTGGATTCCCCTGGAACTGGAGTTCTCCTGGAATTGGAGTTACAGATGGTTCTCAGCCATCAGTAGGTGCTGGGGTTAGAACCTGGTTCCTCTGCAAGAGCAGTGGGTGCTCTTAACTGCTAGGCCATCTCTCCAGCCCTGGAACCCACTCTTTCTACAATTCTGAGAAACTTTTTTTTTTCCTTACTGAAGCTTTTTTCTTGTTGTTGTTGTTTTATTTATTTATTTTTTTTTTTACTGAAACTTTTTTGTTACTTGCAAGTCTCTTTGTTAACTGACTTGCCCCTGTTCTGATGTGACTATGGTGATCTGATGTAACTATGGCTATTGGCTTTGCCCCTGGCATGATATAATTGTGCTTTTAAACTTTATAAACCCTGCCCTGCTTCTCCTCAGGATCAAGAGTTCTTTGGGGCTTTAGCCCCCTCTCTGACTACTGGCTATTAATAAAGGACTCTAAATTTGACATCACTATGTGACGTTCCTCTGTGCATCTCATTCAGTATTACACAGAGTTAATAAAAAATTAAAAACAAACAAACAAACAAACAAAAAACCTCTGTGAGAGAATCACAGGCCAGATGCCTGAGATTCTGCAAGGGTGAAAGACATTTGAAAAATTCCTTTTGCCAAGTTACTCTAAAGAAGGAATTCCTGAACATAGGACAGGAAGTGACAGGAAATGTGCTTTGAAAGGTAAAACAAATGGCAGCTTGGTAAGATACTATGTTATCTCCCAACAGACACAGCAAGTTAGACACCAATCATGCATAATAGCAAGTCCTTAGAGCTGAGGAAAACCAGGTGAGAGATCACAAAGCCTGAATGACAAAAGGAAAGAACAAAGGAAGAAAGGCAGAAGGAGGGAGTGCTAGTGTCATCTTTCCCAGAACTCTAGGAAGAACAGCTTAGAAAGAGGCCCTGTGTGGTAGGTAGCACAAACCATTAATCCCCACACTCAGGACAGAGGCAGAGCAGACAGATCTCTGTACCATCAAGGCTAGGCTGCTCTATAGAGCAAGCTCTAGGCCAGCTGGGGCTACAGGGTAACCCTTGTCCCCAAAAAGACAAACAATAAAAACAAAACAATTCATGAAACCCAGTATCAGACCCAATGTGGGGTATCCACCATGACCCTTATTACCAAGATATAACACACAAGTTCAGTTGTTGAAACCATATTAACTAATTGGTAAGGAAACTGTTTCAACCTGGGACAGCAGAAGAAGAAGCAGGTTTCTGTCTACTGGAGGACAGAGCATGACAGGCAGCACAAGGCTCTGGCTTGGAGCTCAGTGCCAGGCCTACTCTCTTGAGACTCACCATCATGCAGAAGCCAGAGACCCAGTACTGAGACCAGAGGTTGCAGACAGAGGCTGTAGACTTGACCTGACACCAGGCACAGACCTGTATCTCGTGAGACAGAATCAAGTTTTGTGTGCTATTGAGTGTCCCTAGCCACCCAACTAAGAGCATGTGGGCCCCTGTAACTGTGAGACTTCGATATGATCCACCCAGTGCAGCCTCAGTGGCCAAGGGTTTCTCACCACCACTCATTTCTAACCTTACACAGCACAGATGTCCCCCGTTAGTTCTCACACTCAGGGCCTCTTACCCATCTTAGCACCAAGTGTAGTCCTGCATCCTCATGGAACAAATTCCCATTTTGGCCTTTTGCCATCTATGGCACAGGCCTGGACATGGATGCACCTTGAGACTATGCAGGCTATTCTGGCTATGAGAGTCATGCATGACCCAAGCTAACCAGATGTCATGGCCACAGGACTTCTTTCCCCAGCACAGCAGCATAGCATAACAGGAAACACGACTCTAGTAACTAGGGATAGAAGAGGGTAGTGGTCTCAGAACTTTGTTCTGGAATGGTGATGGGACAATAAAACCTATCATCAGGCAGAAGCTAAAGGTCCCTTCTCTGGTGCCTGCCCATAGACACAGCCTTTGGAACAGCCACAAACCCTGGGAAAGGCAGGTTGTCTCGATCGAGTGGAACTCTGTTCCAATCAGCATCGTCTGTGGCTGGTTGTAGACGTCTTCCACCACAAGAGCAGATCAGTAGCAGGCAGCACATAATGACTTAGGACTTTGTCCTGCCTCAGCATTGTGCTTGTCTTGCTGGGCTCAGGCACGTGGTGGTGCATCTTGGTTGCCCTGGTAGCCATTGGCATGACTTAGAGGGCAGATAGAAGCACTGTATTAGTTGTTTTCTTATAGCTCTAATCAAAACCTTGACAAAAAGCAATTTATGGGAAGAACATTTTATTTTGGTTCACGGTTCATGACAGGGAAGACATGGTAGTGGAGGGCTTGGTCTGTGGTGCAAGCCAGAACAGGAAGGAACACCACTCCTCATCTGGCTCCCTCCCATAGCCCAGCAGGCTCAGAGCTCATCCTATAGTCCAGGCTAGCCTCAGCCTCAAAGAGATCCACTCATCTCTGCCTCCCAACTGCTGGGATTAAAGGCATGACTAGAAATGTCTTTTATAAATGGACGTAATCTGGGCTAATGACTTTGAATTAATCCCAGTAAAACCATATGCCCTTGTGTTTTGTGATCTGGGCAACTGATTTTGTTTCCTTGGTATTTTACAGAAAAAGAATGAATGAATGAATGAATGCTTGAGGATTAGCATATCAAAGTGCTGAAAGATAGCAAACCCTTCTCCACTGTGTACAATGAAGATTGGGAAGGATAACTGGCCTTGGGTGAATGAGATATTTCAGAATTAGGGACAAAAAGGCCAGATGGTCTGTTAAGATTATGATGAAGCCCCCTCTCTGGATCCTACTAGTAACGACGATTTTTAATGAATCCTAACGAAGCTTACCTTCTAGGTGCTGCAAAGGTTTTAATACAAGAGACTTTCTTAACTCCCCCCCAGAGAATAAGGAGAAATATGATGATGAGGTCATTCTCCAGCTGTAGATTGGAGCCAGCTGTTACAGAGGTATTCTCTTGTAAAATCGGTAAAACTGCCTTCTTAATTGACTAATGGACATAGAAACTGTGAAAAGGATTATTCTCTATTCAGAACCAAATATAATGCTAAAGTCTCCTTAAACTATGCACTTAAGCAAAATATATTAATACAGGAGCTCTGACATCAACAATGGATTATTCTACCAAGGAGATGTTGGCCAGGGGATCCAAGCCCCCACAAAAGGTAAAGGCTCCTTGCCTCCAAACTGGGATATCTGCAGGAAGAGAGGCGATAAGGCCCTGCTGTTGAAGACCTGATATAAACATGGGAAAGATGTATGGAGACGACAAAAAACAATTTATGGGAAGAACATTTATTTTGGTTCAACGGGTTCATGACAGGGAAGACATGGTAGTGGAGGGCTTGGTCTGTGGTGCAAGCCAGAACAGGAAGGAACACCACTCCTCATCTGGCTCCCTCCCATAGCCCAGCAGGCTCAGAGCTCATCCTATAGTCCAGGCTAGCCTCAGCCTCAAGAGATCCACTCATCTCTGCCCCCAACTGCTGGGATTAAAGGCATGACTAGAAATGTCTTTTATAAATGGACGTAATCTGGGCTAATGACTTTGAATTAATCCCAGTAAAACCATATGCCCTTGTGTTTTGTGATCTGGGCAACTGATTTTGTTTCCTTGGGTATTATTGACAGAAAAAGATGAATGAATGAAGGAATGCTTGGATTAGCATATCAAAGTGCTGAAAGATAGCAAACCCTTCTCCACTGTGTACAATGAAGATTGGGAAGGATAACTGGCCTTGGGTGAATGAGATATTCCAGAATTAGGGATAAAAAGGCAAGATGGTCTGTTAAGATATGAGTGAAGCACACCCCTCCTCTGGATCCTACTAGTAACGACGATTTTTAATGAATCCTAACGAAGCTTACCTTCTAGGTGCTGGCAAAGGTTTTAATACAAGACTTTCTTAACTCCCCCCCAGAGAATAAGGAGTAAAAGGATGATGATGAGGTCATTCTCCAGCCTGTAGATTGGAGCCAGCTGTTTAGAGGTATTCTCTTGTAAATTCGGTAAAACTGCCTTCTTAATTGACTAATGGACATAGAAACTGTGAAAAGGATTATTCTCTATTCAAACCAAATAAATGCTAAAGTCTCCTTAAACTATGACTTAAGCAAAATAGATTAATACAGGAGCTCTGACATCAACAATGGATTCTATATCTAACCAAGGAGATGTTGGCCAGGGGATCCAAAAGCCCCCAAAAGGTAAAGGCTCCTTGCTCCAAACTGGGATATCTGCAGGAAGAGAGGCGATAAGGCCCTGCTGTTGAAGACCTGATATAAACATGGGAAAGATGTATGGAGACCAAACTTGCAAGTAGAAAATAGTCTCTGGAATGCCAGAGAGTGTTACCAAGGCCATTAAACCAATAAAGCAAATATAGGTCTCCTTGAGTCAAGCAAGACTCCTCTGTCAGCAACCAGCTACACCTCATCTGCCTGGAAATACTGTGCAGCGTTGCAGCCAGTATGTTCTGTATATCCACAAATCTAATTGGCTATTAGCTCTCCTCCTTGGAGGAATAACCCATGGCTGATGCCACAAGCTTACAAATCCTCTAATGGTTAGGAGATGTATAAGTCAACCACACGAAGACCTGTCATACTTAACAGAAAGAAACTGTAATTCGTGGAGTAAACATACCATCCAAACATTGTGTCTATAACCAAAGTAACCTACCATAACAATTAGTACTGTTTAAAATACCTATATATCTAATTGCGTGTGCTTCATTAGTAAGGATTGAAAGGCTATATATTAAACTGTAATAAATTACCTATATAATCTAATTGCATGTGCTTCATTAGTAGGATCGAAAGGTTATGCCTGGAAAGCTGGCAGCCCATGAAAGAAAACAGCCAGAATTGACTAGAGACCCGAAGACAACAGCTCCAGAGAAAGTAGACGTTTTGCTTCTCCATCCACCTGTGCCCCTTTTCTATGCCTAGGGAACATCTGCAGAAGAGGGGGCTTGGAAAATGTAAGGCTTGCGATTGGGGTGAATGGTGAAACTACAACAATATAGACTGGGACACTCATTTTGATCAAACTGTACCCACCCCCACCCCCCTGCTGGATGGTGGGACCCATGAGCTGTGTGGGTTTGGGCACAACTGCTTGCAAATTGGTTTTACATGAAGGATGCTTGTACTCACAGATTATCACTTATGTTAAAAAAAAGAAAACAAAACAAAACAAAAAAAAAAAAACAGAGAAAGATGCAGAAAAGGTTGATGGCAGAATGCATGATCTGGGATGGGTAGAGGTGGGGTGGGGGGAAGGGAAGGGGAATATTGCCGAACAATTGGAAAATAAAATTATGAAATACACAAGCATCAATAAAAAAAAAAAAAAAAGATTAGATGAAGCCAATGTACTTTGCCAGCTGGAACTGGAGAAATTATTTGAATAAAATTGTGACTGGCACCCAAGGACACAGTTCTACAGATAAGAGTTCCAAGAAGACAGTTCCATTAGCACAATTCTGTGAGAGAGAGTGTTCCAAGAGATATCTGGGGGAACAAGTATCCTCTGAATTTGGGCCTACCATTTTTTTTCATACTCATTCCTGTATTTTTATGTATTTATTTAATTATTTTATTTACTTCAGAAAGAACAGCATATAAGGAATCGAGGATTTGGATAAAGTGTACATTCTGGAGTAAAAGAGGGAGGAGGATCCTCGTTTGGCGAAAGATGTCGTCCGCCGAGTAACGTGGCGACTGCAAAAAATACAAGTCCGCATGCTTCCTTCTTCTTCAAAGGAGATGCAATACAACAACAACACAAAAACAACAATAAGAAAAGAATCGGGCTGGAGAGATAGCTCAGGGGTAGAGAGCTGCAACTGCTTTGCAGAGGACCCCAGGGTTTGTTCCCAGCACCCACATGGCAGCTCAGCAACCGTCTTGTAAGTTGTGGGCATGGTGGAACACGCTTTTAATTTCCTAGCACTCGGGAGGCAAGAGGCAGGCAATCTGCTGTGAGGATAGGCCAGCCGTGGTCTACAGAGTAGTTCCAGGCCACTGGGGCTTATAGAGAAGACCCTGTCAAATATATAAAATAAAATAAAATAAAAATGAAAATAAAATAAATAAAATAAAAATAAAATAAATAAGGTGTGTGCCACCATGGGCCAGGCTAGAAANTTAAAAATAAAAAAACATTTTTTAAAAAAGGAAAGATTTATTAAAAGAGTTACTTAAGCAAAATTTAAAAATATAACTTAAGGAAACTTTTGTCACCTGAAGTATTGGATTCAATTTTTTAATGTTGTTTAAAGAAGAGATCTATTCTTTCTCATGAGTCTTAGATCTTGGGATAATAGAGACATGAATTTCAAGCTATATCCATGGTAGCATCAGAGGATGTGGTACTGTTTTACTAAAAAAATTACCCAGCTTGATTACCACAATAAGGGTTTGGTGGTAGGATCCACAGATGAGGCACCATACTTTTTTTGTTTTTATTGTTTGTTTGTTTTGTCACGTGTACTATCACTTAGCATGGACAGTTCTAGCTCCACCATTTCCTGCAATTGTATGAATGGTTTATCTTTCTTTTTTGCTGCATAGAATATCCCATGTGTGTCAGCATGTACCACATTTTTATTATCCACTCATCAGTTGAGGACACTGGTTGCCTCCAGCTTTCCTATTGAAAAGAGCTACATAAACATGGCTGCATGTAGTCTGGCAATAGGATGAGTCTTTTGGAGTGGTATGGCTCTGTCAAGTGGTAGATTCGTTTTGAGTCTTTTTAAGAGTTCTCCACACTGCTCTCCCTAGGTATTTATATTCGTTTGGGTAGGATGCCATTGTTTACTCATTTCTTCCAGTCCATGAACATGCGAGATCCTTCCATCTTCTGGTATCTTCCTCAATCTCCTTTGTCACAGATTTAAAACTTTCATTGTAGAGTTCTCTAGTGTCTTTGGTCAAGTTTGTCCTGAGTTTTTGTTTTGTTTTGTTTTGTTTTTGAGGCTATTTTGAATGGAAAGGTCTCCCTGTATTCCTTCTCCAATTGCTTGTTATTGGCATAATGGCCTAGCGGTTAAGAGCGCCGACCGCTCTTACAGAGGACCTGGGTTCGATCCCCAGCACCCACATGGCGGCCGAGAGCCGTCTGAAACTCCAATTCCAGGAGAACTCCAGTTCCAGGGGAATCCGAGACCCTCTTCTGACCTCCGCGGCATTGCACGACACGGGTGCACAGACTTGCATGCAGACAGTACATTCATACACATACAGAAATAAATAAAAAATTAATAAAAATAAAAAAAAAGAAAAGCTACTGATTTTTCTAGATTAATTTTGTAACCTACCAATTTACTGAAACTGTTAATCATTTCTAGGAGTTTTCTTGTGGAATTTTTGGCATCCCTTAGATATACTAACATGTCCTCTCCATAAAGGAATAATAGTTTGATCTCCTCTTTTCCAATTACTACTCCTTTAATTTCCTTCTCTTGTCTTATTGCTCTAGCAAGAGTTTCAAGCACTATATTGAAAATTGGTGAAGATAGGGGCAGACTTCTCAGGTTCCTGACTGTAAGGGGGAATGGTTCTGATTTTTCCCCATTTAGAATGATATTGGCTGTGGGTTTGACATATACGGCTTTTATCATGTTGAGGAGTGTTCCCTCCAGTCCAATTCCCTCGAGGACTTTAAACATGAAGGCATGTGGAATTTTCTCTAAGGCCTTTTCCATATTGATTGAGATGACTGTGTGGTTTTTGTCTTTGAGTCCATCTATATGTCTTATGACATTTATTGATTTACATATGTTGAACTGCATCACTGGTATAAATCCAACTTGATCATGGTGTATGACCTTTTTGATGTGTGCCTGTATGCAGTTTGCAAGTATGTTGCTAAGAATTCTTTCTGGGGGGCTGGAGAGATAGCCTAGCGGTTAAGAGCGCCGACTGCTCTTGCAGAGGACCCGGGTTCGATCCCCAGCACCCATATGGTGGCTGAGAACCATCTATAACTCCAATTCCAGGAGAACTCCAGTTCCAGGGGAATCCAATACCCTCTTCTGACCTCCGCGGCATTGGGGTGCACAAACCTACATGCAGACAGTACATTCATACATATAGAAAATAAATAAATAAAATTTAAAAAAAAGAATTTTTTCAGGGCTGGAGAGATGGCTCAGCAGTTAAGAGCACTGACTGCTCTTACAGAGGACCCGGGTTCAATTCCCAGCACCCACATGGAGGCTAAGAACTGTCTTTAACTCCAGTTCCAGGGGAATCCAATGCTCTCTTATGACGTTGGTGGCATTGCACGACACGGGTGCACCAACCTACATGGAAATTTCATACACAAAATAATAATAATAAAAATAATAATAATAAAAAAGAATTTTTGCATCTATGTTCATTAATGGAATGGGTCTATAGTTTCCTGGGGTTTTTTTTGTATCTTTGCCTGGTTTTGGTATTAGTGTTGCTGGCTTCATAGAAGGAAATTGGGGGATTTCCCTTTGTTTCTATCCTTTTGAATAATTTGAGTAATAATGATTGTAAGTCCTTTTTACATGTCTTTTAGAATTCTGTCATAAATCCATCTGGGCCTGGGTTTTTTAGTTGGAAGATTTTATATTACCATTTCAATTTCCTCATTTCTTATGGGTCTGTTCAAGCTGTTGATCTCTTCTTGGTTAAGCTTTGGTGCTTTCCATGCTTTCAAATAGTCATCTATTTCTCAGGTTTTAATAGAGTATATGTTTTCTTAAAGTATTCTCTTATAATTGTCTGAATCTTTTTGTTATCTGTTGTGATGTTTCCCTTTCCTCTCTAGTTTTGTTGATTTGGAGTTGCTCTTTCTTTCTTTTGGCTGACTGGGCTAGAGGTCTATCTATATTGTTTATCCTTTCAAAGAACCAGCTCTTGGATTCACTGACTCTTTGTACTGCTTTGTTTCTATTTAGTTGATCTACACTCTGATTTTTATTATTTCTTCTTGTCTGTTGGGTTTCGGTTCACTATTTGTTGTCTCTCAAGTGTTTTTAGTTGGAGTCTTAGAGCATTTATTCAAGCTCTTTTTTAAATTGTTATCTATTTTTTCATTAGTTTAATGAATTTCTAATATATCCTTTTTATTGTTTTCAATTTTATTTATTATTTTTATTTTATGTATGCATGTCCACCCATATCATACCCAGGAAATACAGAAGAGGGTGTCAGAACCCCTAGAACTGGATTTAGGGATGCTTTTACCTACTATGTGGGTGCTGGGATTTGAACCCATGTCTTCTTCATGAACAGCCAGTGTTCTTAACAACTGAGCCATCTCTCCAGCCCCTGTGCTCTTTTTTTAGTGTAGGCATTAGTGGCTATAAATTTCCCTCTTAGGACTGCTTTTAAGGTGTCTTATAAGTTTTTGTGTTGTATTGTCCTTTTCATTTAATTCCAAAAATACTTTTATTTCTTTATTTCTCCCTCGACCTATTCATTGTTCAGGAGTATGCTGTTTAGTCTCCAAGAGTTCTTGCAGATGGTAGAGCTTCTTTTGGTGTTGATATTAAGCTTATTACATTGTGGTCTGATAGAATGCATGAGAATATTTTAAATTTTTTTGTATTTGTTTAGGTTTGTTTTGTGTCCCAATATGTAGTCAGTTTTGGAGAACATTCCATGGGGTGTTGAATAGAAAGTATATTCTTTGGTATTTGGGCGGAATATATCAGTAGATGTCTGTTGGGTCCATTTGATGTATCATATTATTCAGTTCAGATGTCTCTCTGTTTATTCTTTGTCTGGTTTATCTGTTTAATGGGCACAGTGGGGTATTGAAGTCCTCTACTATTAGTGTCATGGGATCTCTCTGGCTATGCTCACGGATTGGGAAATGATGATGCAAAGGTTTGGGATTGGACCCAGGGAGGTGAAGTCACATTGCCTATATATAATCCATTCATTTTAATAAAGCATCATTCTCTAGTTGGATTCATACTGTCATGCGTCCATGCATTGTGCTTCTCATGAGTGTGCTTCCTGCATGGCCTGGCCCAATGTGGAAATAAATGGGCCAAGCCACATGAGATGGTTTTCTTGTAGACAACAAAAAGATGCATTCAGTTTCTCGCAGTCTGTGTCTCTTGATTGGGGAGTTTAGACCATTAATATTTAAAGTTATTGTTGATAGGTGTATATTTGTATTAGTTAGGGTTCTCTAAAGAAACAGAAGCAACAAGACGAATATATAGCAATATACAATTTATTGATTTGCTCATGTGACAGAGTTCAAGGAGTCCAATAGTAGCTGTGCCACACTGGAGAGGCTGAGAATCCAGGGAACTGCTCAGTCCGCAAGGCTGGATGTCTCAGTAGTCCCAGTCTGGTGCTGAAGGCCCGGTGGATTCCAGGAGATCTGCCGGTCTCAGTACACTCTGGGATCCGAAGAGTTGATCACAGCAGCAAGACAAACTCACCAGTGAGAGAGAGGCAAGCTGCAAGAAAAAAAGGGAACAGCTCCCTCTGCAGTGGCACTTTATACTGCCTGCCGGCAGAAGGTAATGCCCACATTTGGGGTGGGCCATCTGGGTTGAGGTGGTCCAATCCGAAGATCCTTTTTCTCTTATTTGTTCCTTAGTCCGGTCAAGTTGACACCCAGGATTAACCATCACAAGTCCACTCCTTGTCAACTTGACACCAAATAAATAGCCTCTCCTTATGTTATGCTTAAATGTCAATTGCAAACAATGGCAAGGTCATAATTCCACCTAACATGTTATAAGTGTCTCATGTGCAATAGTAAAGCATTATATCTTAGAGTAGGTGGTAATGTCCTTGAGGAACATTAAGTCCTTCAGTATCTAATAACCTAAATATGACAACACTTAACACTTATCTCAGTTGCACATTCAAAAGGGAACAACACAAGTATCTGCTTAATATACATATATATGAACAAGCACATTCTTAACAAAATAGGACAAAAGTTAATATCTATTACAATCCACATTTCTGCAACTGGTCCCTTGGCCTCAGCTGATATTTATGACTGCCTCCTTCTACTACCCATTCTGTATTTCCTCCACAATCAGCAAGCACCTCTGCAGGTCTTGGCTCTTTCCCTGGAGGAGTGACCCATACCTTCATCCCTGAAGGGTCTGGGCCATTGTTGTCCTGTCTGGTTTGGGTTGTTGGAGTTTCCCATTGACCTTAATCATAGGACATGGTAGCACCAGAAGGTGCCCTACAGCATCTCCTCTCTTCCAGACATAATCTTCCTTGCCCCCATTGTGGAGAAAAAGTCCAATTTCCTCCAGGTAGTCTGGATCAATCACTCCTCCTACTACTGTTATTCCTTCCTTAGCCTGTTGGCTTAAGGGCAATAGAAGCCCAAAGTGGCCAGGGGGAAGTCTTATCTTCCAGTTCAATGGAATGTTTGCTATATCTCCTGGAAAAGCATTCCCCCCTTTGGAGCCAAAACATCTAGACCAGCAGAATGCAAGATCATGGATATAGGAAGCAAAAATTTTCCTAGGGGTGATAGTGAGTGGAATCACTCCCACTTCCACCCCTTGGTTCCTGGACCCATGAATTCTGGCTATAGGAGAAACAGTACCATATAGTGGGTGCTGATTCAAAGCATATACTGCCTGCTGGAGAACCTTGCCCCAGCCCTCCAGGGTATTGCTACATAATTGGTGCTGTAACTGTGTCATTAAGAGGCCATTCCATCGTTCTATCAAGCCAGCTGCTTCTGGATGGTGGGGAACATGGTAAGACCAGTGGATACCATGACCATGGGCCCACTGTCGCACTTCTTTGGCTGTGGAATGAGTTCCTTGGTCAGAAGCGATGCTGTGAGGAATACCATGATGGTGGATAAGGCATTCTGTAAGTCCCTGGATGGTAGCTTTGGCAGAAGCAATACATGCAGGAAAGGCAAATCCATAACCAGAATAAGTATCTATTCCTGTAAGGACAAAATGCTGTCCCTTCCATGATGGAAGTGGTCCAATGTAGTCAACCTGCCACCAGGTTGCTGGCTGGTCACCCCGGGGAATAGCACCATATCGGGGGCTCAATGTTGGTCTCTGCTGTTGGCAAATCTGGCACTTGGTAACAGCTGTAGCCAGATCAGCCTTGGTGAGTGGAAGTCCAACAGTAGCTGCGCCACACTGGAGAGGCTGAGAATCCAGAGAACTGCCCAGTCCACAAGGCTGGATATCTCAGTAGTCCCAGTCTGGTGCTGAAGGCCTGGTGGATTCCAGGAGATCTGCCAGTCTCAGTACACTCTGGGATCCGAAGGGTTGATCACAGCAGCAAGACAAACTAACCAGTGAGTGGCAAGCTGCAGGTTAAAAAGGGACCAGCTCCCTCTGCAGTGGCACTTTATACTGCCTGCTGGCAGAAGGTAACGCCCACATTTGGGGTGGGCCATCCAGGTTGAGGTGGTCCAATCCGAAGATCCTTTTTCTCTTATTTGTTCCTTAGTCCGGTCAAGTTGACACCCAGGATTAACCATCACAATACTGTTCCCCATTACTTTAGTTTCCATTTGCATTTTTTGTCTAGGTTTATCTTTCCAGAGTTATACCTTCCTTAATTATTTTCTCTTGTTGCTTGGTGTGGTGGTTTGAATGAGTGTCCCCCATAGGCTCTAGGTATTCAGACGTTTGTCTCCAGTTGGTGGCACTGTTTTTGGAGGTCTTGTGGTGTGTGGCTGAGCTGGAGGAAGTGTGTCACTGGGGGCAGGCTTAGTGAGTTTTAACAAGCCTCGTGGTCTACAGTTGCCCTCTCTCTGCTTCCTGTGCTCTTTGGGAGATGTGACCCTCGGCATACTGCTCCAGATCCAGCCACCACCATGCCTCCTGCCACAATGGACCCTAATTCCCTGGAACCGTCAATGTAAGCTCAAATAAACTCTTCCTTTTATAAGTTCCTTGGTCCTGGTGCTTTATCACAGCAACAGAAAAGTGACTAATACAGTAATTTGGTACCAGCGAGTGGGCTGTTGGCTGTGAAGAACCTGACCATGTAGATGTTTGGACAAATGTGGAAGACTTTGGAACTTTGGGCTAGAAAAGCTGTTGACTACTGTAAGCAGAGCTTAAGGAGCTATTTTAGTAGAAGCCTGGAAGAAAGCATAGCTGCAAAGAATGTAGTTCCAGAGGAAAATAAAGACTTAGGCAGCAACCGGGATATTTTGATAAAGAGTCTGGCAGCAGTTTGCCCACAACCCAGATGCTTGCCTGATGCTAAATTGAAAAGCAGTGGACTGATGTCTTTGGCGGAGGATATTTCAAGACAGCCTAATGTAGAAATGGTGGCATGGCTTTTAATGGTGAATATTGTGCAGCTCTACAGTGAAGAAGAGCAAATGGGGCAGAAAGAAATGCAGAATGTACACTTTGGATCTGATAACTGCACTAGGAAGATTAAAGGTGGTGCCAAGGCTTGTGAAGGAGAGTTTCTTTTTGATAAGGAGATTAAAGTGATTAAGGAAGGGCCTCGAGATTTACAAGCAAACAAAAGAATCAGTACCTTCAGGGCAAGACCACACCCAGCTAATCCTCCAGCAACTCCAGGGCAGAGAAAAATTGCAAATGTGGTTAAAGTAGGAGAGATTCCATCCTGAACTTGCAGCCAAACTCGGCAGTTTCATTCACGTGGTGCTGGCTTTAGAGGCATGAAGTTTGCAAGAGTGAAGGGGTCATCAGTTCTTCCTCCACGGTTTCAGAGAGCTTCCAAGGTCAGACAGAGTGCAGCAGGGGTGTCCCTGAATAAAGAAGGCCCTGAGACATCATTGCGTGAAGCTGTGAATGTGAAGTTGGCAGTGAAGATCCCAAGAAGATTTTTGAGATGCCAGACCTGTGAGATATTTGCCAAGGAGAGCTGCATTCAGGGAGTGGTACCAGTCTAAGAAAGAGATATAGGGGCTGGAGGGATGGCCTAGCAGTTAAGAGCGACGACCGCTCTTGCAGAGGACCCGGGTTCGATCCCCAGCACCCACATGGCGGCTGAGAACCGTCTGTGACTCCGGTTCCAGGAGAACTCCAGTTCCAGGGGAATCCGAGACCGTCTTCTGACCTCCGCGGCATCGCACGACACGGGTGCGCAGACCTGCATGCAGACAATACATTCATACACATAAAAATAAATAAATAAATAAAAATTTAAAAAAAAAAAAAAAAAGAAAGAGATATATGTTGCAAGCAAAGCTGGAAGAGCTGAGCCATCCAAGCCCTTTGGAAGTCAAGTCCCAGAAGTTGCATGTGGAGCTACTGGACCTGGTTTTTGCCCTGCTGGTTTTCGGTCTTGTTTTGGTCCATTGTTTCCTCACTATGCCTCTATTCCTCCCTTTTGGAATGGGAATGTGTATTCGGTTCCACTGTATGTTGGGAGTATATAATTTGCCTTTTGATTTAAAGGAGCTTACAGTTAAGAGATTGGCCTGAGTCTCAGAAGAGCCCTTGGACTGTGGACTTTTGAATGGCATTGAAACTGGTGGAGACTTTGGGGACTTTTGGGGTTGGACTGAATGCATTTTGCATTTTATATGGTCAGGAGCCTATGGGGGCCAGGGAGTGGAATGTGGTGGTTTGAATGAGTGTCCCCCATAGGCTCTAGGTATTCAGACGTTTGTCTCCAGTTGGTGGCGCTATTTTTGGAGGTCTTGGGGTGTGTGGCCGAGCTGGAGGAACTGTGTCACTGGGGGCAGGCTTAGTGAGTTTTAACAAGCCTCGTGGTCTACAGTTGCCCTCTCTCTGCTTCCTGTGCTCTTTGGGAGATGTGACCCTCGGCATGCTGCTCCAGATCCAGCCACCACACCTCCCGCCATGATGGACTCTAATTCCCTGGAACCACCAATCATAAGCTCAAATAAACTCTTCCTTTTATAAGTTCCTTGGTCCTGGTGCTTTATCACAGCAACAGAAAAGTGACAAATACACTTGGGAATAGTCATTCCTTTCTTCTGCTGTTTGTATTGCTTCAAGTATTTTCTGGAGGGTGGTTTTCTGGATATATATTCTTTCAGTTTGTTTATGTCATGAAAGATATTTCTTTCTCCTCCAACTATAATAGACATTTTTGCTGGGTAAAATATTCTGGGTTGGCATCTATAGTCATTTAGAACTGGGAACACTTTGGTCCAAGCTCTTCAAGCTTTCATTGTTTGCATTGAAAAGTCAGCTGTAATTCTGATGGGTTTTCCTTTATATGAGATTTGTTGTTGTTGTTGTTGTTGTTTTTCTTTTGTTGCTCTCAGTATTCTGTCTCTGCTTTGAGCATCCAGCGTTTTTACTATGATATGGCATAAGGAATTTCTTTCGTGGTCTTGTCTATTTGGTGTTTTATGTGCCTCTTGTATTTGTATGGGTATGTCTTTCTTCAATTTGGGGAAATTTTCTTCTATAATTCTGTTGAAGATCTGGTCAATACCATTATCCTGGAATTCCTATACTCCTCTATCCCTATGATGAGGATGTTTGGTCTTTACATGGTGTCCCACATTTTCTGGTTATTCTACTCCTGCATTACATTTTTTTTTCATAGTATTTTCTTGAGCATTACAGTTCTTCCATGTTATCTTCCATTCTTGATATTCTATTTTCTGCTTCATTCATTCCGTTACTGAGGATTTCTCCTGTCTTTTCCTGTTGATTGGATTTGTGCTCAATTTTCTTTCAGCCTGAGATATTTTCAGTGCTCCCGTTTTGTATTAGTCACTTTTCTGTTGCTGTGATAAAGCACCATGACCAAGGAACTTATAAAAGGAAGAGTTTATTTGAGCTTATGATTGGTGGTTCCAGGGAATTAGAGTCCATTATGGCAGGAGGTGTGGCGGCTGGATCTGGAGCAGCAAGCCGAGGGTCACATCTCACAAAGAGCACAGGAAGCAGAGAGAGGACGACTGTAGATCACAAGGCTTGTTAAAACTCACTAAGCCTGCCCCCAGTGACACACTCCCTCCAGCTCGGCCACACACCCCAAGACCTCCAAAAATAGCGCCACCAACTGGAGACAAACGTCTGAATACCTAGAGCCTATGGGGGACACTCATTCAAACCACCACACACTTCATTCTCTCCTAGTTCTTTGATTCATTTGTCTGTGAGTTCTTTGGGTTTTTTGTTCTCTCCTTCTAGGTCTTTGATTTGTTTGTGTGTTCTTTAAATTCCTTAAATTCTTTGGAGTATGTTTGTGATAGTTTTTTTTTTTTTTAAGATGCATGTCCTGGCTTATTTCTAAGGGGACTTCATTGTAGGAGTCTTCTACAGGATTGGTAATATTTAATGGAGACTTATTACTTGGGTTTCTCATGGTGTTTTTTTCGTTGTGCTTTTGGCATGTGGATTTTTTTGTTGTTATTGTTTCTGTTCTGCTACTAATCTTGAGTGTTTCTTAATTGAGTCAGAGACTGACTTTGCTTGTTTTCCTGAAGTGTCTTCATTGTTGTCTTATTAGTTATAAGAAGATGGCTGGTCTAGACTTCAAGTTTTCACTTTTGTTTTTGTACTGGGGGAACTAGCTAGTTCTTGCCCTTCTAGTCTGGAGCTTCTCCAGGGGCCCAGGACAAGTAACAATGAAGTTGGCTTGAACCACACACTGTGTGAGTTAGGCCTACTGAGTTCCTCTAGGCTGGTTGTAAGCCTCTGGATATGGGACCAGGGCCAGGAAAGCTTAGCCTGGAGCTGGAGGAATGGTCTGGGGTGTTCCGTAGCCAATGGGTTGGGGTTCTGGAGAGTCACAAGAGCCAAGCTGTATTGGTCTCTGGCCTTCTGTCTCACCTGCTGGGTGTCCAGTCACTCGTGTGGGGAGTCGGTTTCTGGGGGGGTGGGGCCCTGTCTCACCTATTAGGAGCAGGAATTATAATGCCAGAAGCTGAGCTGGAGATGAGCTGGAGCCAGAACTGTAGTCCAGGCACCAACCTCTGGATGGGTGGGTGTTTCTTGTCTTATCTATTGTGAGCTGGGATCAATTAGACTGAGTGGATGTGGACAGTTGTGCGCCAGGCTCTGTCTTACCTCCTGGGCACCAGTAGTTAGGTGCTGGGTGCCAGATCCCTAACCATGCAGGTCAGAAGTGGGGCTAGAGTGATTTCCAGACCTGGGTGCAGGGTGCCAGGAATGGAGACTGTGAACCTGAGTTGGGACTGGAACTCTCTGTAGCCCAGAGCCAGGATGGGACCTGTTTGCTGGGCAGGGGCAGCAGTGCCCATGGAGCCAGGATGGGACCCGTTTGCTGGGCAGGGGCAGCAGTGCCCATGGAGCCTGGATGGGACCCGTTTGCTGGGCAGGGGCAGCAGTGCCCATGGAGCCTGGATGGGACCCGTTTTCTGGGCAGGGGCAGCAGTGCCCGTGGAGCCTGGAGGGGACCCGTTTGCTGGGCAGGGGCAGCAGTGCCCGTGGAGCCAGGATGGGACCCGTTAGCTGGGCAGGGGCAGCAGTGCCCATGGAGCCTGGCAGGCCAGAACTGGGGCTCTAGCAGTTTTGCTCGCTGCCTTCCACCTGCACAGGTTTGCTGTTCACTGCCTCCCAATGCCTGGGCACTGGGTTGGTTGCCTCTGCCTCTGCATGCTGCTCACTGTGGGTGGGGGTGTGGGGGGGGTCACCTCCACCGCCTTGCTGGAAGATGTGGTGGGGCATACTCTTAAAAATGAAATTTAAGGGCTGGAGAGATGGCCTAGCGGTTAAGAGCACCGACTGCTCTTGCAGAGGACCCGGGTTCGGTCCCCAGCACCCACATGGTGGCTGAGAACCGTCTGTAACTCCAATTCCAGGAGAACTCCAGTTCCAGGGGAATCTGACGCCCTCTTCTGACCTCCGTGGCATTGCATGACACGGGTGCACAAACCTACACGCAGACAATACATTCATACACATAAATAAAGAAAAAAAATTTTTATTAATGAAATTTAAGAGTCAGGCTTTTCAGGTAATTATAATGTTGGCATTGTAGTGGTGTTCTCTTTCTTTTTACTCGGTCCATGAGAGAATGGCTGCTCACATTCAGGGTAGATCTTCCCACCTTGTTGAAGCTTTTCTGGAAACTCCTTCAAAGATACATTCAGAACTGTGTCTACTTGGTGATTCTAAATTCAGTCAAGTTGACAATGTATATTAAACACCACATACTCAGAATTGGGTTGACTCCTCCACCACGCGGCAGCATGTATTAAAGGACATGGCAGAAGGGAGCTTTTGGCCTGCTTGCCTTCATCTGTGATGGCAAGTTTATCTATCTTGTTACCGTAGCATTCTTTTCCCAATGTTAGAACCAACTTCTTCTGGTCCCAACATAGATTAAAGATAAGCAGCTCTCCAGGAATCCTCCAGGCCTTCAGCACTAGAGTGGGAGTGCTGAGACATCCAGCCTGGTGAACTGAGCAGTTCCTAAATTCTCGGCCTGTCCATTGTGGCATAGCTATTGTGGGACCAGAAAAGGCTCGGAGCGAAAGCACCTTAAAACTGTAATAGTCAAGCCGGGAGTGGTGGGGCACGCCTTTAATCCTAGCACTCGGGAGGCAGAAGCAGGTGGATCTTTTCGAGTTCAAGGCCAGCCTGGTCTACAGAGTGAGTTCCAGGGATTATAGGGAGACCCCGTCTCAAAAAGACAAAAAAAAAAAAGTAGTCATCTAGTCTTCTCTTTATCCTAAGCTTGCCAGTTGGAACTTTTACCAAAAACAGAAGAATCATAGTCTGTATAGAATTAGATTCCCATTGCTTTGTGTTATTTTTGGTCTTATACACTCCCGTTCACTTGATCTTAAAATCTTGAAACTTCATAGGCACTAAACATTTTGTATTTTTTTTCTTAATAAGCTTTTGATAAAGCTACTGTCAAAAGATTTGAACAGGTCTCTAATGAAAGGGGAGGGTTGCAGGGAAGGTTCCTTGGTAAGCTGAAAGGGAACCCTCGGTGGTAGAACACTTGCTTAGTATATGCAAGGTGTTGAATTTAAGCTCTAACGCTGCAAAAAAAGCTAATGAAAACATGGCTTCTAAGAACCACTTTTTATGGCAACAGAAAATTAGTTTTAGAACAAAGTACATTTATCAAAACTCTAGTCACAATCAAGTTTCTTCTGTGCGTGTTGATATCTTTAAGAACTACACTTCCCATCATACACTGCGGCTATCTTTGGCAAACTATTGGTCCACCTTCTTCCTATTGGCAGCACTGGGAAAGGGAAGTGACGTACTTCCGGTGTAATGGCGGCGCGGTGGAGCTTTAGGTAATTACCGAACTCTGTAACTCTACGTAGACCGGGACTTAGGGTGGGGGTAGCGGGTAGCCCTGTCTCGTGGAGAGTGATGGGGCCTGCTAGTGGGCGCCGACTCCGTGATCCCTGTGGGCCTCGGTGCGCGTGCGTGGCTCTGCCTTCAGCTGCCGGCGTCCCGTGAGGTGCGGTGGGAGCCCGTCAGGCCTACGGTCGGCGGGCGTTCGCGGCTCGGTCCTGGTCCCTGCCTGTGCGGGTGGCCCTGGGTCCTGATTGCCCCTGCTCCCCGCATTCGGGCCTGCTGAAGGCCAGCTAGTTCCCTCCCCTGCCCTGTGCAGTTTCAGGCGCCAGTAACTAGGATCTCGAGTCCACCGGGTTTTCTGATGCCCCTTCCCAGGGCCCCGCGCCGGGATTAATAAAGTAACGATGCTCTTGCTTCTTTCCAGTATTCCCAGCGACTGGCTCTACTAGAATTACATTTGCCATTTAGTTTTCATTACCTTGACCTGTAAATACTGGGCCTTCGTTGTATTTAGCCCTGGTGCTCTTCGTTTCTCATTGTGTGTCTTCGTTTATCCTTTGCATAATTTGAACTGACTAATTGGATAGTTCCCAGGCCTAGGTCTGCTGTCTCCATTACCGAGTTGAAGTACACTTTCATAGAAATCCATTTATCATAGAAGTACTGGTACGAGTTATTTTCACCTAATCTCAGTAACTGCTTCATACAATTATAGTCACTAATAATTTTTTGAGGTAAATGGAGAATGATTTGAGGAAAGTAAGACTTAAGTTATTTAAAACCTGGTAAGAGTTTCCTTTTGCATTTGTAGACTAGAGAGAGCAGATAAGCAAACTTGGTTTTTCAGATCTGTTAACCTTTCCCCATCCTTTAAATCTGTGAATGCAGGAGATATTTGGAAACATAAATTTAAAATTGGCATTAAGAATATGATTTTTAAGCAGGAGAAGCTTTGCTACAGGGCAGTATCTATAGGGAGAGGAAACTTGCTTGGGTTGATGTTGAGTTGATGGAACAAGCCAAAATTTTCAGTCTTACTCCAACACTAGGCCCCTAGCTTGGGGGAAGTTACCTAACATCTCTAGTCTAAGCTTGATGGTAATAATGCCTTTCTGTGTGTGTGTGTGTATGTGTGTGTGTGTGTGTGTGTGTGTGTGTGTGTGTGTGTCTTTTTTGAGACAGGGTCTCCCTTTAGTCCCAGCTGGCCTGGAGCTTGCCCTGTAGACCAGGCAGGCCTTGAACTCACAGAGATCCACCTGCCTCTGCCTCTGAGTGCTGGGATTAAAGGTGGGAGCCACCATGCCCAGCAGTAATAATACTTTTTAACCAAACCAAGTATCTGGTCCACAGGTCATTGTGGGAAGTGGGTCCTGTAGGGATCTGTTATGATCATCCTTGTGCACTAGTCAGGGGTGCTGCCTAATTTGCTTTGAATTATTTGGTCCATGGCCAGCCACATTTCCCCTACAATCTTATGCCACTATATCCTTCACTACTTTGGAATTCAGCTCTAAGTACTTTTGGAGTTTTGACACATCTTAGACAATTTATCTTTCCCAAACAGGTTTTCTTACCTCTGTCATTTTTCCAAGTTTCTGAGTTATTAAAGGTTAACCTTCCTTCCTGATCACTCTATGTTTCAGAGTGACTGACCTACAGTAGCTTTGTTCCTGAGACTACTCAGAAGATGACGGGGTGTTACTCTGTGTATTTTGTTTGTTTGTTTTGTTTTGTTTTTGAGACAGTGTCTCCCTATAGCCTCAGCTGGCCTGGAAATCACTCTGTAGATCAGGCTGGGCTTGTACTCAGAGATACACCTGCCTCTGCCTCCCAAGTGCTAGGATTAAAGGCGTGTGCCACCACTCCCAGCTTAAAGTTCTTAGCTGCCATGAGGGTGCTGGGAATCGAACCCAGGTCCTCTGCAAGAGCAGTTGGTGCTCTTAACCACTGAGCCATCTCTCCAGCCCCAACTCTGTATATTTTTGATATCTCTGTTGTATCATGAGCTGCATTTTCTGTTCATTGTGCACTGTATTTAGACTTTTAACTACCTGGCATATTCCTACATGGTTCATGACTGGCCTAGACCTAGTCTGAGAAGGAAGTGGGTTTCGTTAATCTGGCTGGTTCTAACTAATATCTTCAAGGGTTCCTCTGTCAAATTTCCCTACTTTTCTGTTTAAGTCTGACATGTATGGAACACTAGTGTATGAATTTCACCAAAACTCAGGCTTATTAAAATTTTTCTCAATAAATATCTCCCAAGTAGACATTATAACACTGTAAACTTTAAAAACACTTTCTTAAAAGTTAGCACAGGGGCAGGGGGATGGATTAAAACAACCTTTTGTCATTTTTAGACATGTCAATAAGTTCCAGTGAACATAAAGCAGAAAAGGGGGTATGGCACTCCATTTGTGTGGAGAGAGCTTCAATGATTAAAGAATTAACTAATATGAGAGACTCAGAGTTAACTCATTGTTAACCAACGTGTCTTTGAGCCTAACTCATCAGTGGCTCAAGCTACACAGAGTTTAGTCCAGATACTTGATTAAGAGACTGACACGGTGCCTACTACACTAAGAGTAAAATACAGTACACATACTTGAAAAACTATTCCATGAGTTCTCATCAGAATTGGTTTGTTTGTTAGGGTAGTTTCCTTCTACACCTGATAAGCAGAGTTGCTGTTGTGGGATGTAGTGCTGTGTGTCTAGAGGCTAATTCATGAATTTCTCTATACAGACCAGTAATGCCTAAATTTCCTCTAAACCAAACTATGTTCAGAAAAATGGGCAGTAATCCGAAAGGCCTTTGCCAAAGCCATTCTATAAGAGTTGACAGAATATGGGGCTGGAGAGATAGCCTAGCAGTTAAGAGCACCGACAGCTCTTGCAGAGGACCTGGGTTCGATCCCCAGCACCCACATGGCGGCTAAGAACCGTCTGTAACTCCAATTCCAGGAGAACTCCAGTTCCAGGGAAATCCGAGACCCTCTTCTGACCTCCGCGGCATTGCACGACACGGGTGCACAGACCTGCATGCAAACAGTACATTCATACACATACAAAAATAAATAAAATTAAAAAAAAAAGTTGACAGAATATATTGAGTCCCTATGCTTAGTTGGCCAAGCTGAGGAAGATGTTGGGCGTAGGGGAGGAGACCGTAGTATGAAGGTAGGCTGAAGGCCTAAGCCGCACTCGGATTCTGGGATTTTTTGTAAGCTGAAAGAACTGTGCAGTGAGGTAACATTTTTATTGGTGGAGAGAGCACTCACTGTTAAGTTTTCATTTCTGTGAAGAAGTTTATTCGAACTGTTCCACAGACTAGCACGGAGCAGTGACCAAGTTTTCATCTCTGTGAAGTTTATTCGAACTGTTCCATAGGCTAGCACGGAGCAGTGACCACAAGGGCATGGTGCCCGGATAGTGTGCTTTGATGCGGGTGATGGCAGACAGCTTGGTGGTTCCAAGGGGAAGCAAGAGATAGTCTTTGTAAGTTGTCAGAACAGCATAGAGTACTGTGTAGAACTGAGATACTCACCAAAAGGTGAGTATCTCTTTTAAAACAATTTGAAAATTGGAGCTTTCCAGCTGTTCAGTACTGTTCTGTCTTCTAGATACCTAACAGTGACAGAAATTTAAGGCCCCACTGTGTCCTCAGCAGACATTTCATATTTTACCTTCATGGGCCTCATGTTCCCAATTTACATCTATTTATTGAATTTCTGTATGCTTTACTCAGACAAACTCATACTTATCCTTCAGAAATGGCATCAATTCCTTCCTTTTGTGTGTCCCAGGGCAACTTAGCTGCACTTTCTTGTCCGGCAGTACAGTACTGTGTATGTCACAGAGCTAGAGCATTTAAACGTTTCTTCTCTAAGGATAATAAAATTCCCTTTTTGATGTCTTGGTGTGTTTAATGTAGTATTACCTCACTGCACAGGCACTGTTTTTCCTTGAAAGACTCATTTCTGCTTAGCCTCCTGCTTCCTCACTTTCTCTCTCCTCCATCCTCATTTCCTCTGAAAGTGCTTTTCTGAGGCCCTGCTTAATATAAATGTTGATGTTGGCTGTAGCTCCCAACAGCTCCATCTGGTCTAGAACTTACTATGTAGACCAAGTTGGTGTTGAACTCACAGAGATCTGCCCACCTCCTAAGTGCTGGGATTAAAGGCATGTAACACTATGCTGGGCTTGGAGTCCTTTTCGAAAAATTTCAGTTATAACCTCAAAGAGACTCTTCTGCACACAAACAAGCTTGGGCAAATGAAGGAAGCACTTGGCATCAATCTTACTTCAAGGCCTATACTACTAGGTGTCCTGACAGTGATGATAGTAGTTTGAAATTTAAGGCATTTGGTCTTTATTATTATGAAAGTGGTATAAAGTTAGTTTAATCATTAGATTAAGAGAAACCATAATGATACTCTTTGCTCCATGAATGATGCAGGGTTAGTAAATAAAATGAAATCCTGTTGGCTGGCACCTAAGCTATG
The DNA here is from genome assembly GCA_009823505.1 of Rhizomys pruinosus. Lineage (NCBI taxonomy): Eukaryota > Metazoa > Chordata > Mammalia > Rodentia > Spalacidae > Rhizomys > Rhizomys pruinosus. The sequence continues at coordinate 832,420 of VZQC01005063.1, read as the reverse complement.
AAGGAACCAAGAATGTATGGGATGGCAAGTCGAGAAGAGGTAGGCTTACGGTGATGTAAGTGCTGGTGATTCAGGGTCTGATAGCAGGGTGCTGTGTCTTAGGGTTTATTTTATTCAACAGCAGGACTGCTACTGAGGAACTGTTTTCTGTTAAAAATAATGTACAGAGAAACACATTATGGACAGTAGACATAGAGACATATTTTCCATTAAAAGCCTTTTAAGGAGGACATTTAGAATGTATGGGGTAATGCTGGACATATCCTAATGGAATGTGCTTTTAATTTGAAAGCCTAATTTCCCTGTGGGAAGCTTTACAGATACTTAAAAGGATCCTTTTGCTCCACATATATACAATGGCAGTTTTAGAATTCATGGGAAATGTATAATTTTTAGAGGAAAGTTGGAAAAATTCTTTCAGCCTAGTGATAAAGACTTTGTAAGTAAAAATGTTAAAAGCGCAAAATCAATCTCCCTTCTAAAATCAGGCTGGGGTGATCTCAGTAGGGATCTTCCTTAAATGGAGCCTTCTACCAGCCTCCTGTGAACAGTGGCAGACGATGGGGGTAACACTGAGGAAGATTACTTCTCTACTAAATGAACTAAGTAGAATTAGGACTTGGTGACTGATAAAGAAAAGGGAAGTGCCACTTAGAAATATGTATAGGAGGTAGACTAGAAGAAAAGCTAGTTTGAGCAGGTAGAAACAGAGTTCCAGTTAGGAATGCCACCATTTGGAAGGCCACTGGGACATCCACGTAGAAGTTTCCTCAAACTGATTGGACCTCGGAGTTGGAGCTTTGTAGAGATGATTGGGCTAGAGTGAATGAATGCATGTTAGTCGAAACTCTGCTGACAGAGGTAGGCTTCCAGAAAGAATATGGGGAGGTTAAAATCAGGAATATGTATTTGTTTACTTAACAAGTATGTATTAGGGCCTCTAAGGTTGAGATTATTGTAATGAACAAAGCAGACAGAAATCCATAAGCAAAAGTTAAAGTATAGCAAATTTGGGACTAAAGGGAGACCCTGTATCAGAAAAGACCAAAAAAAAAAAAATATTAAAGGCAGAGCAGGAGCAAGAAGACGAGATGAAGAAAACCAGGCAAAAGCAACATGAAAAGTGACAACAGGAGGAAAAGGCATCTATAGTACTACCTGCTAGAGCAAAGCCTAGTAAAAGTTGCAAGTTTGTTCTGGATTTAGGGAAGAAAGGTCATTGTGTAACCTTGATCAGTGGCAGAGTAGGATGGGAAGCCAAGTACATGGGGAAGTTCAGTGAGGTTAAGAATTGAGATGGGGCTGCAGAGATAGCTCAGCAGTTAAGAGCACCGACCGGAGCGCCGACTGCTCTTGCAGGAGCAGAGGACCTGGGTTCAATTCCCAGCACCGTGGAGGCTAAGAACCGTCTTTAAGCCGGGTGTGGTGGCACACGCCTTTAATCCCAGCACTCAGGAGGCAGAGGCCAGGCAGATCTCTGTGAGTTCAAGGCCAGCCTGGTCTACAGAGTAAGTTCCAGGGAGACCCTGTCTCAAAAAGAAAAAAAAAAAGAGGGACATCAGGTCTAGACCCATCAAAATTATCTCAGCTATGTGGAAAAGAGTTGCACCAAAGGGGACAGGGTAAAAGGAAGTTGCCTATAAATGTCATAATTTAATTTTAAATGGATTAGTAAATAAGCTCAATGTGTATATTTTTTTCAGTATTTAATACTAACTCAAATGGAAGTTAGTACTGTAAATCAAGAGATAGGTTATTGGAATTTTGAACTAAACAAATAGATTCCTGCTCCCATCCATCTTAAGTTCTGGTGAAAATGAGCACACCGGGAGGTCTTCCCGTGGACTTTTTGGTTTTGTTTTGTTTTGTTTTAGTGAACAGTGTATCTAAGTGACTTTCACTGCTTAATTTCTTTTGTTATATATGGACTGATATAGTCTAGCTTCATGATAAGGAAATGAATGGGTGGTAACACTTTCAATTGATAATGTATAGTATTACTGTTTAAGATGTGTAAAAATTCTAAAATTGAAGTTCTTCTTTGCATAAAGCATCAGAGGCCAGAAGAGTACATGTTTATTATTGTATCTTTACAGAGAAGCCATCCTGAACTGTCTTCACAGCTTCCATCTTGTACTGGCACATGGGGACCTACCTGAAATGATGTGTCAGAGAGTGTGCCTGATGGACAGTGCTGGGAAGCAAAGTGGGAGGGTAGGTCCAAGTTGATTTGTAACGTTTGCAGTCAGATCTCCTTGGACATTGGAATCTTCCAGATCTTAGAGGACAAATACAAGGCACATAATATATTATTAAGCAGTGCCCTTTGGGTCCGAGTCAACGTTCTCTAATCCAACACATTAATATTTCTGTGTTGTTTCAAGAATCACATTGGCTCAGGTTGGTGCATGTCAGGCGTTGCTGTTGAACAAATTGTCAAAAACAGCAAAAATCTTTGTTTTCAGAGCATTTCAGATTTCAGAATTACAGATGAAGTGTTCTCAGTCTATACTTGATTGCTTCCAAAGTGCACCAGAAGTATATTAGGACACCTTTTTTCCGAAAATTATGAATCTTTGATGAACTCATTTCCAGTCATTTTTTTTCCCCCTTGGGTAGCAGCATTTCATGGGACAAGTTTCTGTCTGATACTTGAGACTCAGAGCCAGAAGCCAGTCTCCTAAGCAGAAGAGCTCCCTTCAGTACACCCATGGAAAGTACAGGACATTATTTTTTCCATATTGCTTGAAAACTGTGGTTACTCTGTTACTCTTCTTGTTTCCTTGAACGCAGTACTTGGAAGGAGAGGTGCCTTTGAGAAATTTCCCTGGGAGTTCCATCATCTCCCTCCAGTTTGCCATTTAGAGCTCATTTGAAATTTATTTTTTCAAATGTTGCTTAATATTACTGTGTTCCCCACTAGGCACTGCTATGATGTTTAAGATTTACTGAATCTTCTGTTTAGTCTGTAGACTGCAAGAATGCAGAAGCACGAACTATTAGTAACTTCTGGTAGTATGTTTCAGTGAATTCTATTATAGATAGAAGTCACCTAAGTAACAAGGGTAGACATGTACTGCTAACAAAGCAGTCTGGACATCAGCACAATTCAGTTTTAGTGGAATATTTCTTTATGTTCCGAAATTTGAGAAACTAAAGTATATATAATTTCATAGCTTCTAGTTAACACGCTGAAGTACTTCTTGCAAATATTCTTTTTCTTTTTAAATTTTATTTATTTTTGTATGTGTATGAGTATACTCTGCATGTAGGTTTGTGCACCCATGTCGTGCAATGCCGTGGAGGTCAGAAGAGGGTGTCAGATTCCCCTGGAACTGGAGTTCTCCTGGAATTGGAGTTACAGATGGTTATCAGCCGCCATGTGGGTGCTGGGAATCAAACCCAGGTCCTCTACAAGAGCAGTCGGTGCTCTTAACCACTAGGCCATCTCTCCAGCCCCATTCTTGCAAATATTCTTAAGTGTTTTGCTTTCTGATGCTTGCTGGAACAGAGAAAAATTGTCATCATTTTAGAAGTGCTATTCCCAGGGGTGTTATATCTTCTGTTGTGGAGTGCTCTCTGCTTAGGAAAGCAGGTGTGGTGCTGCTGAGTTGCTTACTTGGTACAGGACAGAGAATTTAATAATTCATCGTGAAATCCACATAGCGATGCTAAGAAGAGCAGGGAGAGCTATAAACTCCAGATGAATCGCTCTTCTTGCAGGACTTTCCAGTCAGTCTTATTATGCAATGTGCACATGTTGAACTCGGAATTCCCCTTCAGGCATATGCTATGCACATCTGGACAGTAGTAGCACTTGATGCCTTTTTCCTTAACTGCAGTAGCAGTCTACAGCATTATCTGTTTTACTCTTTACATTTTGAGATGGAAATATAAAAGATTATATGTGTGAGAAAGTATTTGCTTAGGAATGTTGAAAGGTTCAAATGAAAGACATATGAATCAGAAAGAAAACTCAACTGTAAATAAATAATGGAGGAAAATACATAGAAAATTGCTTTTGAAAAGGAATATGGATAGGCTAGAAAGAGCAACTGGGATGGCACAGAGAAGTAGTAACTCATACAAAAGCACCAGATCACAGTGGATTCTAGGTATATTTTAGTGGTTTTGTGTATGAGTGTTTTGCCTGCAAGTATGTGAGTGCACTTGTGTCATGCAATGCCCTTGGAGGCCAGAAGAGAGCATCAGATCCCCTGGAACTGGAGTTACGGATGGTTGTCAGTCACCATGTAGGTGGTGGGAATCCAACCTGGATTCTCCACAAGAGGATCTTAACTTCTGAGGCATCTCTCCAGCCCCAGCATAAGAATTTTTTAAATGTACATTTTATTCCTGTCAAGTGTGGTAGTGGATATGTTTAATCCCAGGATTCTGGAGGTAGAGTTCAAGGCTAGAGGAAAACTCTGTCTCAAAAAAAAAAAAAAAAAAAAAAAAAAAAAAAAAAATCTATCTATATATATATATATTTATTTATTTATTTATTTATTTTATATATATTATAATTTGTCACTTTGGCATTGGTTTACTAATGCTGGTGTTTTCATTGAGATAGCACTTTAGATGGCTTTGGCATTAGGTAAATTTAGCTTTGAGTTTTAGCTATGCTTTTTGCCAACTGTAATTAGAGAAAATTCAATGCTGTAACTTAGTACTATTGAAAAGTAAGATTAAGGCCAGGCGTGGTGGTGCATGTCTTTGATCCCAGCACTTGGGAGGCAGAGGCAGGTGGATCTCTGTGAATTCAGGCCAGCCTGGTGTACATAGTGTACATAGTGACTTCCAGGACAGCTGGAGCTACAGGGGGACCCTGTCTCAAAAAGACCAAAGAGAGAGAGAGAGAGAGAGAGAGAGAGAGAGAGAGAGAGAGAGAGAGAGAGAATGAATTAAAAATATCACCAGAACTAGATGGTAAGACCCTGTTGCTGAAGATGCTACATACTTTGTTTGGAAGTGAGCTGGACTTTCCCCCTGCCGGCTCCCTTTCACTGGGATGGAATGTGCTTTGCTGGCTGTTGGGGGGGCAAGATGTCAACAGTCTTACCTAGCTGTGAGCCCTGTGAATTTTAATACCAGCCCTCAAAGCAAGATGTGCCTACTTGTGCAATAGTGACCCTACTGGTATGAGGGTCACCATCCACTCTGATTGATTTTGAGGGCCACAGAAAGAAGCTCATGCTATGAAATGCCATCTCCCTGGCATGACATACCTTAGGGTATCACTAGGGTACCGAAATAAGTTGCCTTTCAGTGCTTTCATGTTTAAAAAGGAGTTAGATAATCCATAATATTTCTAGCACTCAAGTCTTTTTACAGTTTAATACTGACCACAGTTCTGGCTCTGTATTCCCTACATCTTTTAATTGTTTCTTTTTCCTATCAGGTTATTTTTGTGATTTTATTATTGCACAATATAAGCTATGAGTTTATAATTTCAGTAAAATCCTTGATTCACAGTTCTTTATGAATATAACTTTCCATTCCATATTTTGCAGAAATTACTACAATGTAATCAAGAGACAAGACATTTTAAGGGCTGGGGAGATGACTCAATTGGGAAAACAGTTGCCTTTCAAGCATAACCTGAGTTAAAGTCAGAACTGATGTAGAAAGCCAGGCATGTTGGCAAGTGCCTGTTATCTTAGTGCGAAGGAGGCAGAGATAGGCAGGTACCTACAATTCCCTGGCAAGCCAGGCTCACCTTTCACCTACCTGGCAGTTCCCAGGTCAGCAAGAGATCCTGACTCAAAAGAACAGTGAGCAATGCCTGAGAAAAGAATACCTGTCTCCTTGCCTCCACAGGCATGTGCACACAAGTGCACTTACACACATGCACATAATCACACATAAACATATTTTAGCAATTGATGAATGGGTTTATTCAGAATCAGATACTTAGTTTTCAAATGTCCATCTATATCTGAAGCTGTATACCTTTAGTAAAGTACATTGAAAGATATTTCGGTTTATCGGATTACATTTCCATGTGGATTATATGCCATACGATTGTTATAAACATTGGCTGTTTAGTCATAGATTATATGTAAACATTGGGTAGTTTGAACTCTGTTGTACTCTTCTTCCCTCCATGTATTTGTTTTTATCACAGTACTACTGCATAGTAAGTATTAAGTTTCCATCACTGAAGCATTTTCAGTAATGGTGTTCTAAGATCTGTTTTTAAATTAACTAGTCAGAATAAGGCTTTCTATTTGCTGTCTTGTTTTTGAAGTCTTATTAATATTTGTTAGGTATACATCCTTTTGTGAAACTAAGGATTTAAATTTTTGAATTTGATTATTTATTTATTTATTTATTTATTTTATTTCATCTTTTTGAGACAGGGTTTCCCTTTAGTCCCAACTGGCCTGGGAACTCACTGTGTAAACCAGGCTGGCCTTGAATTCACAGAGATCCATCCACCTGCCTCTACCTACCAAGTGCTGGGATAAAAGGTATGCACCACCACACCTGGCTTGAATTTAATCATTATATCTGCTCTTGTTAATTAAAAAATGAGAGGTCAGGTACCTAGTATGTGGAAAGAATATGTTGTTATTTTATGCACAAATTTTTGTCATTATTAACAAGGCTTGCATTGTTGTTGGTTTGTTTTCATTTTTTTTTTTTTTAGGTAATATTTGAAGTTAGAAAAAGTAAACTATCAAGGAATTCAAATTATTGTTACTTGAACCATCTTGAAGGATTTGATTCATTGGGTCAGCTGCCATCATAAAATGAAAAGCGGTGTGGCCCACATGAAAGTAAGTGCTTGAACTTAAGCTAGAAATAATAAGCTGATAGTTATTGCACTTCTCTTTAAACAAAAATATTTGTAGACAAAAATATTTGTAGAATTAAGACATTAGAATCAGAGAGTGGAGTGGTATCACATACCTATTTCCCATCCCACACAAGCTCAAACATGCTGGACCAGGAATAGTAATGTGCAGGGGCAGTGGAAAAGATGCAGAATGTCTTTCCTCTGGGTGTGCATGTATACATACACATATAAATAATGCATGCATGTATATGCATAGTTACATACATGTACACATCAGTGCTGATATAAACCTTGTGAGTGTGCACGTATAAAAAAAGTAATAACAAATGGTGCTGGAGATAGAATACCATTCTCCTCAAGAAACATGCTTCCTGAATGATGCAGAGGCAAGTGCCGCCTTCCTTCCATTCCCGGTTCCTTCACGGCTGGCCTGCTGCTGCTTGTTTCATATGTGTAGATGAGCTCTCCGGTTGCTGTTTTACTTAAGACATCCATTTATTCAACAAATATGTATTGAGTTCTTATTAAGTTGGAATGACTCTTTTTTTTGGTCTTTTTGAGACAGGTCTCCCCATAGCCTCAGCTGGCCTGGAACTCAGAGTACTGCCTGCCTCTGCCTCCTGAGTGCTGGGATTAAAGTTGTGCATCACCATGTCCAGCTGGAATCATCTTTTAAATACCTTGAGCAAAACAGTGAAGAAAACAGAAATTCTTAATTTTTAAAAAAATTTTCGAGACAGGCTGCCCAGAGACCCTGTTAACTCTTACTAGACGTGTCACAGTCATTTGTTACTTGAGCATATTTACAAAACTGATTCATGGCTTAGGCATTTTTGGCTCTCCTTGTTAGCAACAGATGTTCTGGAGATGTGTTAAAAATCATTAGCACAGACTGAGTCTGTCTTCCTAATATAGTCAAAATAATTGCCTCATTTGTAAAAGAAAATGTAGATAATTGTATCTGTCTCCTCTGTGTCTATTCCTCTTTTTTTCTCACATACATGTGATCTAATATGTTGAATGTACAAAACAGAATTGACCGTGTGACAATCTTAAGCTCCTTGAGGAGTCTTTCCTGTCTCCTGTGTCCTTCTGAATGACTACACAAGGACTGCTGTACAAATGATCAGTAAACTATTTTATGTTACTATTGACTTGAGTGAAACAAGTGCTGTGTATGTGACAGGTTTTAGGGGCAGGGAGTGTTTCGGGGGATGCAGGGCCTCAGGCATGATTGGGCTTAAGGTTTTGATACATTTTATAGAAACTTATACATATCGAACAATTTTACTTCATTGTGTGCTTTATTTTTTTAAAGATTTATTGACTGTATATGAGAGATAAAAGAGATGAGACCATGACCTTGCCTCATTTTTTTCTTATAGATTAATCTAATTTATGTACTTTCTTAAAATATTCAGTAGTTAATTGATTTTTGACTAGTTATATAAAAAATTTCACCTAGAGGGGCTGGAGAGTTGACTCAGCAGTTAAGAGCACTGGCTGCACTTGCAGAAGACGTGGGTTTGATTTCCAGCACCCATATGGTGGCTAACAGCTGTCCATAGCTCCAGTTCCGGGGGAATCTCAACACACCCATCTGACTTCCACAGGCATTGCACAATGTGGATGCACTTACATGCAGGCAATACACTCATATACATAAAATGTAAAAATAATAAATAAAATCTTAAAATGAATTTTACCTAGAAGTAGAAATTAATGTTTTGGTTTCTTTTAATGTATTTGGACATTTTCATTAGGAAATATATTCAGACTAAGTAATTCCTATCTGCCTCTTAATCTGATTACAACAGCTTTAGGTTCCATGAATTTACTATTTGTACATTGGTTCTTTTTCAGACATTGAATTCACGTTTGTTGAGAGTAAACATGAAATCCTACAAATATGCTAAAGTCATTTTCTCCTAGCTGTTTATTTTATCCAGATTTAGTAACCTTTATTAAGTGTGTGCTTTTCATAAACCAAAGGAAATAATGTAGTCTGTAGGATTTGCAGAAAAGCCCAAACACAAGTCGTTGCTAGAAGGTATTGGGCCTGGTCCTCTTTTTCTGCTTTTCTAGGAGCCCTTGATAAAGTTGCTCTGAGAATTAACTCACCACATGGGAATAAAACATGGTTTTCATAAAAATGATAATGATCCCTTTTTATCTTTATTAATTTTTTTGTTACAGTTAAAAAGAAATATTTGGCTCATAGTAAAAAGATATTTGCCATAGACATTTATCTGGAGTACCTTGAAAATCTTGTTTCACCTTACAAAGTATTTAGGTACCATGAATTAGTTCCATGATTAAAAAAATGTTTACAGGCTAGCAGGATGGCTTAGTGGGTGAAAAGTACTAGCTATGTATCCTGACAGTCTGAGCTCAACTCCTAGAACTCAGAAAAAGAGAGAATTGACTCTCAAAAGTTGTCCTTTGACCTCTACAGCGGTGCCATGGAATATCAATACCTGCACACACAACACCATACACACAGTACCATACATACAACACCATACACACAAATACACATGGTAATACTAAATAAAAAGATTTAAGCAGTTACAGTAATTTCTAAAATACTGCTAATTTTCTGAGACATTTCATTTTCTGTATTTTTTAATATAAATAATTTTGTAATGTTCTTCTGTTTCCCTTTTAAAGCATTCTTCTGGTCACGACAGGCGGGACAGCTATAATTCATACCAGAGGAACTCCTCTCCAGAGGACAGGTAAATAGCTTTATATGTTCTGAGTGTGAATTAAGGTTTTGAGGGGTTTTTTTGTTTGTTTATTTTGTTTTTTCGGTCTTTTTGGTATTTTTGAGTCAGGCTCACCCTGTAGCCCCAGCTGTCCTGGAACTCACTCTGTAGACCAGGCTGGGCTTGAACTCATAGAGATCCACCTGCCTCTGCTTCCCCAGTACTGGGATTAAAGGTATTCACCACCACGCCCAGCAATTTTTTAAGTATACAAGAATTTAGTTGTTGGATCCTAATCTTAAGGTGGACATTGAAGTGCTGCCTTTGCCATTGCTGCTGTCTTTTAGATTCACACAGCTCTTTGCAGTTAAATTTTTATTCATATTATACCATAATTATGTCAAGATAAGAAATCCAGAAATGATACTAGTAATGTATATTATGCATTCATATGAATAATGTAGTTATTTCACTTAGTAAGCTAGGACCATTAAAAATAATTTCCTGGGGCTGGAGAGATGGCTCAGCGGTTAAGAGCACCAACTGCTCTTGCAGAGGACCCAGGTTCGATTCCCAGCACCCACATGGCGGCTAAGAACTGTCTTTAAGCTGGGTGTGGTGGCGCACACCTTTAATCCTAGTACTCGGGAGGCAGAGGCAGGTGGATTTCTGTTCAAGGCCAGCCTGGTCTACAGAGTGAGTTCCAGGCCAGCTGTGGGGGAGACCCTTTTTCAAAAAAAAAGCCTGGCTTGGTGGTACATGCCTTTAATCCTAGTACTTGGGAGGCAGCGGCAGGCCTATCTTTGTGAGTTCCAGGACAGCTGGGGCTACAGGGAGACCCTGTCTCGAAAAGACACCCCCCAAAAAAATTTCCAAAGAGACATCCTCATGCTTTGTTTACTTATTTCACTCTGCTAACTATATCCTTCAGCTATTGCTTAGGACGTTAATTTCTGAGCACTTAGTATCCTGTACCAGTTACCTAACTTTCTATGTTAAAATCTCTCCAGACATACATAGGCTAGGCTAATTGTAGATACTGTATATAAAATAGAAAATGTGGGGCTGGAGAGATGGCCTAGCGGTTAAGAGCGCCGACCGCTCTTACAGAGGACCCGGGTTCGATCCCCAGCACCCACATGGCGGCCGAGAACCGTCTGAAACTCCAATTCCAGGAGAACTCCAGTTCCAGGGAAATCCGAGACCCTCTTCTGACCTCTGCGGCATTGCACGACACGGGTGCACAGACTTGCATGCAGACAGTACATTCATACACATACAGAAATAAATAAAAATTAATAAAAAAAAAAAAAAAGAAAGAAAATGTATGGTATATATTTAACTTTTCTTAACATATTGTGGCTTTATTGAGTTTCATTGAGTTTTAAGATTCAAATACTAGATCTAATGGTTTCCATCCTTGCTTGCTAATGTTTTGCTTATTTTCAGTATTATCCAGTACTTTAAGAATAACAGCTAATGATTATAGTCTTTGGGGTAGAATTAAATAAACAACCAGTGACAATAGCGGTCTCGTTTATTCAGTTTGTTTGTTTTTGTTTTTTGTTTTTTGTTTGTTTGTTTGTTTTTGGTCTTTTCGAGACAGGGTCTCCCTGTAGCCCATTTGTTTTTGTTTTGTTGTTGTTGTTTTTGTTTGTTTGTTTGTTTGTTTGTTTTTGGTCTTTTTGAGACAGGGTCTCCCTGTAGCCCCAGCTATCCTGGAACTCACTCTGTAGAGCAGACTGGCCTTGAACTCACAAAGATCTGCCTGCCTCTGCCTCCCAAGTGCTAGGATTAAAGGTATGCATTATTCAGTTTTAATAAATGAGCCAACTGAGTACAAGTAGGTATTTGTAAGATAGCATTTTTCTGCCTATTATATGTAATTTCCAGATATATTTTCTCACTAAGGGCAATGTGAATCAGGATGGTTAAGTTTGAGTAAGTGAATTCCAGTTGTTTCATTGTGTACATTCTGTAAGCTTTTGTAATTCAGACTAAGGAAGGAGAAGACACTGGAGAAGTGGTTGTAGAGTCACTACTATGACTGTGCTAGGTGTAACGTAGTTGTCAGTATATAACTTCAGTTTTCTTGTATGTTAGATATCCAGAACAAGAAAGGTCCCCTTGGGATAGAGATTACTCTGATTACAGCAGGTCAGACCATGAACGCTCAAGAAGAGGACGTTCTTATGATGGCACCATGGACTCACGGTGAGTGTTGGAGATTTTAAATGTTAACAAGTTGCATTTCTGCACATTTTATTTGCTTGTATTGTTTTATTTTATTTTTAAGACAGGGTCCTGTGTATACTCACTGTGTAGTAGATAGTGACCTTGAACTTCACTATGTAGTAGATAGTGACCTTGAACTTCTGATCCTCCTGCTTCTGCCTCCTGGATATGCACCATCAAATACAGTTTCTTCAGTGTTGGTGATCTAACCCAGGGGTTTGTGCAAGTATTTTGCTAGACAAGCTACATTCTCAACCCATTTTTTTTTCTTAATTTTCTGTTAAAAATTAATAAAAACAAGCAGCTAGCATTAATTGGATGTTTTTAGGTGCCACACGCTTATAATAAAGACTTCATGTGAATTAACTATTGCAGCAAATATGTGAAGTAGATACTTCTGGTTTACAGTTAAAGAAACTGATGCCTAGAGAAATGAGTAATTGCTTACATTTTTGAAACCTAACAGTGTCAGGCCCAGGCCTGTCTGACTTGGGGCCCAAGCTTTTTTACTCATGTTCTTATACTCTAAGAAGGATTGGATAATGCGATTTTATTTTGGAACTATACTAAATGAAAGAAGTATATATTGTTAGATAGAGAATGATCTAAATTTTCTGCATTATGACAGAGTAATTCTGAGCATGAAATTGCTAATTTATAGAATATATTTTTCCCCTAAATATAAATGATTTTTATTTGGGTCTTGGAAAACTTGGCTACCTCTCTGTTCTCCCCCCAAAAGGGGGAAGAGAGAGAACTCAACAATATAAAAGAACTTTGGAAGATATGTAATTTTCTCTCTAAAGCATAACGCATTGGAATGAGGGACTTTGGGAAACTTCTAGTGTGTAAAAAGGAGTCACGTAAATAAGATTAAGTTTCAGTCAAAACTAAAGAGGAGTTTTGTGGTTTTGACATACATTCCTTCCCTCCTTGGAGAAATTGGTAATAATTTTTACAAAAAGAGTCTTAGAAAGAAGCCACCATTTTAGAATTCCTTTTTAAAACCTCATTGAAGAGTATATTTGCTCAGGATAAAACAGTGTTGAAAAAAATTGCTTAATGTAAAAAAAAAAAAAAGTCAGTTAATATATCTGAGGAAAGAAGTCCTTAGGTAGGCATTATGGTGGCATCAAAGGGTGTCCTGTAAGCCAGGAGTGCTCAGAGAGGAGAGAGGTTGGCAGGAAGTCTGCAGCAGGCACAAGTATTTTCTGCTACTTGAAGCAGGAATCACTGTACAGACAGCACTCTTAACCTGCAGATATTTGTGCCTATGAGAGAAGTGGTGACTCAGACAATTGCTCATTGGAATTGGCTTCAGAATGTCTTTGTCTTAATGAGAGAGTGTTGCATGGTAGAAAGAAGGTAGACTTGAAATTCATATAGATTAGAGTCCCAATCTTACTGGAAATTATAGAAAGTTGATAAAAATACTTTGTCAACATCCTGGTGAGCCTGTTTCCTGAAATAAGGATGTATCATGTATAAAAAGTAGAATTCAGATTTCCTAAGGCACAGCAGTGACCTTGATTATATTTTGATTAGCCCAACAAAACTAACAAATTGTATTATTTTAATAGTTTATGAGATGCCGGGCATGATGGCGCATGCCTTTAATCCTAGCACTCAGGAGGCAGAGGCAGGTGGATCTTTGTGAGTTCAAGGCCAGCCTGGTCTACAGAGTGAGTTCCAGGACAGCTGGGGCTATAGGGAGACCCTGTCTCGAAAAGACCAAAAAAAAAGTTTATGAAGGAGCTATAATTGGTGTCTCACAGTCTGTCTGTACCACAACCATTCTCCCTGTCCCTTTGTAGCATCTACCCTTACTATCATTTTCATAAAATGCAGTTTTTCCTGTGTGGCATTGTTAGTCATGCAGTTGTCTCTTATTTTGAATTTTATGTGCTTTTTTTCCCTTGAGACAGGGTCTCCCTGTAAGCCCCACCCAGCCTAGAACTCACTGTGTAGACCAGGCTAGCCTTGATTCATAGAGATCTGCCTGCCTCTGCCTCCTAAGTTCTGGTATTAAAGTTGTACACCACTATACCTGGCCTTTCTGTGCTTTTTGATATCCCTTAAATATTATCTACTCCACAACCACCAAGACTACCACCCCACTAGAATTTTGTTCACATTTCTTTGCACTTTGAAGCTAAGCACATTCTCTGAAATCTGCAGTTAAAGTTTCTTTCTCATTACTTTCCAATATATACATATTAAAATTTCAATTAAATTAGTCCCTGAAAGCTTAGCTTATTAGAATTATCATAATAAAAAGCCAGGTGTGGTGGTACATGCCCTTTATTCCCCGAACTTAAAGGGAGGCAGAGGCAGATCGATCTTTGAGTTAAAGGCCAACCTGCTCTACATACCCAGTTTTAGGACCGCTGGGGCTACAGCGAGAGCCTGTCTCAAAAAAGACACCCCCCCCCAAAAAAAAAAGAATTGCTTTACTAACACCTTAATAGATATACTACCTCTGTAATGTAAGCCAAGCATTTTACATAATTTCTTAACACTCAGAATTCATGTATACTAGATAAAAATGGATTTGAGGCCAAGGTTTGAAATCTCAGTTAGCCATCTGGTAATTAGTTGATACTCAGATTTGACCTAAATTTTGACTCCAAACCCACAGGTTTTTTGTAACTCCTGATTATGTTACATTAGTATAACACCTTAACTTTGGTTCCATATAGAAGCATAAGTCTCAGGTGACCCACATGGTCATAATCTGAAGCAAGCAAACTAGGTATTTGAAGACAATAAATGTTTTCATTTGGACTGAGAATGGTCCATTTGTCAGTTAAAGAACAACACAGTTTGAAGGATATGACTGTCAGCTTGCTGGGGTCCATCAGCTTCTCACAGGAGTCTAGGAGGATCAGAGCCTTCTCCTGTAGTTTTCTCCTGGAGCAAGAAACAACAGTGTGAAGTCAGAAACCAGTGGATTCTCAGATTTCTAATAAAAATAATTCTTTCAAGGAACAGTTTCAACTCTTGCATTTTTATAACACTTACATAAATTTGATGTTAAGAAAATGAAATCTAAGCCAGGCGTGGTGGTGCATGTCTTTAACCCCAGCACTCAGGAGGCAGAGGCAGGTGGATCTCTGTGAGGCAGGTGGATCTCTATGAGTTCAAGGCCAGGCCAGCCTGGTCTACATAGTGAGCTCCAGGCCAGCTGGGACTAAAGGGAGAGGAGACCCTGTCTCAAAAATACAAAAAAAAAAAAAAAAGGCGGGGGGGGGGAATAAATTCTGATTACACCACAAGCCAATTTTTCTTCTTAAAGTACGATTTTCATGACATTGTTTCTCCTACATAGAAACTTAATGCTTTCCTATGATTTCTAATATAAAAAACTTAGAAGTATAGTGGTCACTTTTAATTTTTTTTAACATTTCAGTTTGATTCAAACTAATTTTGTTTCAACTAGTGTCATACTTGAGTCTTCATTATTTCTTGACTGTCTCATTCTGCCTTTAATGACCATGCTCAGTTTTTCAACGAGTCTTCCTCCAGCTAACTGAGGAATGCCGTCCTCTCTACCCACTCTCCTTCTTAGCTTACTTCCAGGCTGAGTCCTATAAAGCCTAGTATAAGTTACCTTTTTCTCTGTTGAGTGCTTCCTCACCATCTTAAACCACTTCTATCACTAATGGTCTCACTCATTCAATACGTGGTACTTTGTAAGAATAATTTTATAGTGTTCTCTCTCTCTTTCAATTCATTTTACAGAAGTAGGGATCGAGAAAAACGCAGAGAAAGAGAAAGAGATAGAGAAAGAGATAGAGATAGAGATATGGATCGGAAAAGGTCCCGGAAATCTCTGTCTCCTAGACGACGAAGCCCAGAGCCAGCAGTAACCCAGAATTCCCCTCAGGATGAGCCACACTCAAAGAAGAAGAAAGACGAGTTGGATCCTCTCCTTACTCGAACTGGGGGAGCGTACATTCCTCCTGCAAAGCTCAGGATGATGCAAGAACAGATTACAGATAAAAACAGGTATGTTGATAAACTTCCTATAAATCAGAGATAACCTTATTACCAAAGAGGCTATTATGATTATACCTTAGTTCATCATGATAGAGAAAACTCTTGTTTGTTCTATTTTTACTTCATAAGCTCCTTTGGAGTGCTATGTACTATTTGCTTTGATATTACCTTTTTAAAATGTGTGTGTTCATTTTGAAAGACAACCTCAGATATAGGTGTTATTTCTCAGATATCATCTTTTTTTTTTTTTGAGACCTGGTACCTCATTGGCCAGGGTTAATCAAATAAGTAGGTTTGGCTGCCAGGAATGCATTGTCTTCCCAGATCTTGAATTACAGATGTGCACCACCATGCCAGGCATTATTTTTGTATGTGTGGATTTTGGGATGATACTCAGGTCTTTGTGTTTCATTTGTGTGTCACAGGGCTTGGCAGTGGTCTTGGGAATGTTATGTTAGGGTGGGTTTGGGAGATGATTTCCATTAGTACAAGTTCCAGAATTGTCTAGGTATTTTGTTCTTACAGAGACAGAAATGGCATAACTAGTGAGAAGTATTCATTTTTCTCTAATCCAGTTTAAAGCAGTTTATTAAATTATGGAAGAAAAATACATTAGTAATTGAATTCTTGCTTTCTTAAAGGTACAGTAGGCAGGGGCAGTTAGCAATACAATTTTAACCAGGTTTATGGAAGATAATCTAAATATATATGGTTCAAGTCTATTGATGGACTAAAAGGTACAAGTAGAAATAATTGTCTGGAAGAGAATTCTATAGTTTTAATTTTCAGCAGATTCTTGATTAGAATTGAAAGCTTAATTAGGAAATGTAATATACCTGATATTATCAATTTCTTTTTTTGATAGTATAAATTTCATAGAAGAGATTGTGATTACGTATTAGTGATATCTTCCCTGATGTAGTTTGTTGCTGAAACACAGATCTTGGTTCTTAGAGATGATGACATACCGAAAGATGTGAGATGTGGGTCTATTCTACCTTAAGTCTAGGCAGTGACTAAGTGCATAATTGATGAAGAATTTTGAAACAGCAAAATGTGAATTGCAATTTAGTCTGTCTTTTATTCTACTGTCTACTAGCAATTTTAAACAATGTCAGTGATCCTATCCCCACCAAGCAAGCCTTTTACTACCTTCCTTGCTGTGTATTAAGTGGGTATTCTAAATACATGGGCTTTCACTAGGTCCAGAGAGGGAATTCAGGCAGTCAGTTCATGAATCTGGATAGGGGAGAATGTGTTTTCTTTTTACTGATCTCTAACTTAATTTTAGTTTTTTGTTTTTTGTTTTTTTTTTCTATTGGGAAGGTAAGTACAGAGCATAGTCTTAGTCTGTTACAGGTAATATGTGATATTGTCTAGAGTCATGAAACTTGGAGGGGATTCAGGTTGATTCTAGGCCTCTCTCCACTCTTGGCATCTAGTGTATTGAGAAGCAGTTCCTGTGTTCACATGTTCTTATATAATCTTACTTTGTTAAAGAAGTGTTTTCTACATTGATATTGATAATAAATTAAAATAACCATCATATTAAACTGCATTATGGATTAATTCTGTGAAAATTATGTGGCAGTGAAAAGGAAGGCTTAGTTTTTCTGTTCTTATTGTAGGCTCTTGTTACTGTACTTGTTGACAGTTTTAATCATTAATAAACTCGTTTCTTTTTAGCTTAGCATACCAGAGGATGAGCTGGGAAGCTCTGAAGAAATCAATCAATGGTCTCATCAACAAAGTCAACATCTCCAACATAAGTATTATTATTAAAGAGCTTTTACAAGAAAACATAGTTAGAGGAAGGCAAGTATTAGCCATTTTCTTTATATATGTCATAGGAATTTTTTCAAAGAAGTACAGTATGTATTAAGCAGTAATCACTGATTTGTTATGCTACTTTATTACAAAGGTACTTGAGAATGTTTATTCAAAATGCAATTCTTTTTTATATAATATTTATTTATTATTTTTTTGTGTATGAGTGTACTGTCTGCATGTAGGTCAGTACACTGGTGTCATGCATTGCCTCGGAGGTCAGAAGAGGGCGTCAGATTCCCCTGGAACTGGAGTTAAAGACTGTTCTTAGCTACCATGAGGGTGCTAGGAATCGAACCTGGGTCCTCTGCAAGAGCAGTTGGTGCCCTTAAGTGCTAAGCCATCTCTCCAGCCCCTCAAAATGCAATTCTTTTAAAAAGTAAGCTACATAAAGAAGAATTATTGGCTCATTTTCATTCATGTTCGACAACAAATCTGACCCAGTTTCTTGATCCTTTGTACTATAATGGCAGGTAAATGGTTTCAGTGGGAAGCCTAAAGCAAACTAGCCATTTTGTGTCTCATTTTGGAGGCCAGGGCAGTGGCTTTTTGCTGTTTGTTGAC
>VZQC01005063.1:759577-813628 GCA_009823505.1 Rhizomys pruinosus | reverse complement strand
AATTTTATTTATTTCTGTATGTGTATGAATGTACTGCCTGCATGCAAGTTTGTGCACCCGTGTCGTGCAATGCCGCGGAGGTCAGAAGAGGGTGTCGGATTCCCCTGGAACTGGAGTTCTCCTGGAACTGGAGTTTCAGACGGTTCTCGGCCGCCATGTGGTTGCTGGGGATCGAACCCGGGTCCTCTGTAAGAGCGGTCGGCGCTCTTAACCGCTAGGCCATCACTCCAGCCCACTTTTCATCTTTTTTATACCAGCCATTATAGTAGCTATGAGATGATAGCTGATGTGATCTTAATTTGCATTCATCTGATGATAGGTGCATTCCACGGCCATTTGTATGTCTTACCTTGATAAATGTCTGTTTAGGTGTTTTGTCAGTTGTAAAAACTGGGCTGTGTGGTTTCTTACTCTTGATTTACTAATGGCTTGGATATTGGCCCCTTACCAGAGAAGTGCTTTCCATTGGTTTGTCTCTGGACTCCATTACTGTTTTTTTCCACTGTCCAGAAGCTCTTGATTGATGTATTCATTTTTGTCAGTTTTTGCTTTGGCTAATTGTGATTTGAGGGTTCTGTCTAAAGCATCATCACCCACAGCAGTGCTGTTGCTTCTTCCCTCCCAGTAGCTGATAGATTCTTTTTTTATATATATTAGTAATTTTTGTTTGTGTTGTGAGATTAAGGTGTATTTTTATTAAGATGTAATTAGGATTTTTGTGTATGGTGTGAGATTAAGGAGTGCTTTTTTCTGCATTTTGGTACCTAGTTTTCCTGGCACTACCAATTGAGCAGACTACCTTTTCACTGTTGGATGTTTCTGCACTTTTATAAAAAATCGATCATTTTTGAGCTCTCTGTTGTTCTCTGTTGGTTTCCGTAAGCTTTTTTGCCATTATCGTGTTGTTTTTGCTGCTATAGTGTTGAGGGAATTTTAAAATCAGATAATATGATGCCTTTGACTTTGTTCTTTCTGCTATATTTCTTATTTGGGTTCTTTTATGGTTCCATATGAATTTAGGAGTATTTTTTCTGTTACTGAAAAAAGTCATTGGAATTTTGTTGGGTAGTGTATTGAATCTGTAGATTAAGTAGTATGAATAGTTTCATAATAATTTTTTTCAGTCCATCAATATGAGCTGTCTTCTATTTATTTGTGCTCTCCTTTGTGTTTGTTTTTATTAATGATGTGTAGTTTGAGGTGTACAGATTCTTTTATGTTCTTAGTGAAGTCTGCTCTTAGGTTTGCTCTTAGTTTGTTCTTTTGTTCTGGTTAGTTTGCATAGCTTGGGAGCTGGCAACTGTCCTTAACTCCAGTTCCAGGGGAGTGACAGCCTCTTCTGACCTCTGCAAGCATTGTATGAAAGGAGTGTACTTGCATGCATGCAGGTGATAGACTCATATACATAAAATAAAAGTATTAGGGCTAGAGAGATGGCTCAGCAGTTAAGAGCACTGGCTGCTCTTGCAGAGGACTTGGATTTGGTTCCCTGCACCCACATGTCAGCTAACAACTGTCCATAATTCCAGTTACAGGGGATCTGATGCCCTCTTTTGTCCTCTGTGTGCATTCCATGACACCAGTGCACTTACATACATGACACCGGTACACTTACATACATGCAGACACTGTACTCATACACATAAAATAAAAATAATAAATATTTAAAAAATAAAAATATTTCTATAAACTTCAAATCTTCAAAGTCACAATCAGGTAAAAAAGGAACTATATCTAGAGAAAATTTTTGAAAAACAATTTCTGTTTTGTAGAAGTACAAATTTTATTTTCTTTAAAAAAATTTTAAAATTTATTACTAAGGCAAACTGTTCCCAGGTAAGGTACTAACATTTGAGTTGTAATTGACTTCTATGATTCTTGACCAGGAAAGTTTTCCTTGATTTTACATATTTTTCTTAAATTAACTCCTTGTTTCTATTCCATTTTTTAATAGAGGGCTGCTGTCCAGATCTGTTTTGCAAGCACAAAGTGCATCTCCGATTTTCACCCATGTTTATGCAGCTTTGGTGGCTATTATCAACTCAAAATTTCCACGAATTGGAGAATTGATCCTCAAAAGACTAATTCTTAATTTTCGGAAAGGGTATCGAAGAAATGATAAGGTTTGTATGAAGCTTATAAGTAGGTTGTCATGTGGGGTGAGACCTGTAAAGCCAGTGCCAACAAAAGTAAGCGTGCTGACCTCTCCATAGACCCCTTCTGAAAACACTTTGTAATCTGTGTTGGTTCTACTAAAACCCCCTGGCTGCTAATACAGTGCTATGACTGCATACTTGACGGGTACTTATAGCTATTGTACTATGTTATCCTCTGTGCTCTACATTTTAAGAACATGTTAGTAGTTTGTAGATTTTATTGATACATGAAAATTGGGTTTAGTTGATGGATTAACTTTGGCTCTACTCTTACATTTCAGCAACTTTGTCTGACTGCTTCAAAATTTGTGGCACATCTTATTAACCAAAATGTGGTAAGTAAATATCTTCAAAATGGGTCACATTCTATGACAGGAGACCCTGGGCTTGATGCCTCTTCAGTATGTCTCTTACTTTGTTTTCATTTATAATCCTTGAAATCACCTTAAGTGCTATTTTAATTTTGAAATTGTTTTAAATGCATCTAATATTGTTTAATAGGAGAAATCAGGATATTTGGGGGTATTTCGTCTAACTGACCTAACAATACTAGTCATGATTACTTAACTACAGGTTATTTCTTTGTAAAGAAGAAATAACCTGTAGTTAAGGGGCTGGAGAGATGGCCTAGCGGTTAAGAGCGCCGACCGCTCTTACAGAGGACCCGGGTTCGATCCCCAGCACCCACATGGCGGCCGAGAACCGTCTGAAACTCCAATTCCAGGAGAACTCCAGTTCCAGGGGAATCCGACACCCTCTTCTGACCTCCGCGGCATTGCATGACACGGGTGCACAAACCTACATGCAGACAGTACATTCACACACATACAAAAATAAATAAAATTAAAAAAATTTTTAATTCAATCTTTTTCTTTAAAACATTAAAGTCTGTATCTCTATCCATTCCTTACTCTGTGCCTGGTGTTCATGACAACCTAATAAATATGTGATATTCAGTGAAAATGGTTTATACCCAATAAGTACACAGTCATGTTTATTATTTATTATTTAGCAGTTTACTCACTTTGATTCAAAATGTTTTGTTGCTTCTTCCATGAATATGTGTTCTTTTAAATGACCCTATTAAATACTCAGTGTAATCCACATTCAGTAATACATGAACAAGTTTTCTAGGCAATGTTTCTTTATGCTCCATTGTCCATCATTCTATCGTCTTTTGTTTATTACATTTTCCCCTCCCCTTTTTATTATTATTATTTTTTTTATGTGTATGAATGTACTGCCTGCATGTAGGTTGGTGCACCTGTATCATGCAGTGCTGCAGAGGTCAGAAGAGGGTGTCAGATTCCCCTGGAACTGGAGTTAAAGACGGTTCTTAGTCACCATGTGTGTACTGGGAATCGAACTCAGGTCCCCTGTAAGAGCACTCGGTGCTCTTAACCGCTGAGCCATCTCTCCAGCCTTCTCTCCTCCCTTTTTTTACAGTCTCAATCTCTGGACTAGCTTTAAATTCCTTATGTAGCCAAGGATGATACTAATCTTGATCCTCCTGCCTCTTAGATTATGGCCATGAGGATCAGTCTCAGGGTTTCCTGCCTGTTAAGACAAGCATTCTACCAATAGAGCTATATCCCCAACCCCTATTTATTTATTTGTTTTTAAATCTCCTAGGTATTCCATAAATAGAGCTCATAGGAAATTTTGCTGTGGTCCTATTTTGTTAATTTTAGAAATTTGAGATAAATTTATTTTTATATAATTTTGCTAGGTTTTGCTTAGGTCTTATGTTCATATCCTGCAAAAACTTACTAACATTAAGCTTAAGACAAAATGTGAATCAGTATTAAAAGTTAAGCTTGACATAGAGAAGACAGTTGAGTGTTCTGGTCACTTATTGTTAGAGCCATTTTATCAAGCATAGGAGATTAAATAATTACAGTCTTTTTGAAATGCATATGACTTTATTTCTTCTCCCCTCTTCATACCTGGTGTTCCCAACAACTCCACAACCTTCTCTGCAAATACATATTTATGAAATTAATAGGTCCAGTAATTTTGATATGATTCGAGTGCAAATTTTATAATTTGTTAATGTTAATTTATTAATCCACTATTCAATGGTTTTGACTTAGCTTATGCTCAGCTTTGAAAATAGTAAAATCATTTGCATTTATATTCAATGGGTTCTTTCATATAATCATTTTTTTTTTTTTAATTTCTGTATGTGTATGAATGTACTGTCTGCATGCAGGTTTGTGCACCCGTGTCGTGCAATGCTGCGGAGGTCAGAAGAGGGCGTCAAATTCCCCTGGAACTGGAGTTCTCCTGGAATTGGAGTTTCAGACGGTTCTCGGCCACCATGTGGGTGCTAGGGATCGAACCTGGGTCCTCTGTAAGAGCGGTCAGCGCTCTTAACCGCTAGGCCATCTCTCCAGCCCACATATAATCATTTTTAATATAACTGTATGAGGAAGAACTTGAAGTCACATCTAACCGTAGTTCTCTAACACTGAATAATTGTTTAGTTCTTTACTACCTAAAATTCTTTTTATTTTATTTTATTTATTTTTTATGTGTATGAATGTACTCTCTTCATGTACGTTTGTGCACCCGTGTTGTGTCGTGTTGTGCAATGCTGCAGAGGTCAGAAGAGGGTGTCGGATTCCCCTGGAACTGGAGTTAAAGACAGTTCTCAGCCAGCATGTGGGTGCTGGGGATCGAGCCCGGGTCCTCTGCAAGGGCAGTCAGCGCTCTTAACCACTAGGCCATCTCTCCAGCCCCATACTACCTAAAATTCTTTCCAGTATTTACTCATAGGAATCTGTTATGTTTCAACCTGGCATGGTGGCACATGCCTTTAATCCCATCCCTCAGGAGGCAGAGGCAGGCAGATCTCTGAGAGATCCAGGCCAGTTGGGGCTGCAGGGAGACCCTATCTCAAATACACATGTATACGCACACTCACACACACACAAATCTTTTATGGTTTAATCTAATTAGTTATTATATATAGATGACAGTTTGTTACATAAGATAAGAGAGGGGCTGGAGAGATACCTCAGCAGTTAAGAGCACTGACTGCTCTTGCAGAAGATGTGGGTTCAACTCCCAGCATCGACATAGTGGCTAAGAACCATTTATGATTTCAGTTCAGGGGATCAATGACCTTTTCTGAATTCTTCAGGCATTGCTCAACATGAATGTACCTGCCTATATGCAGGCGTTATACTCATACACCTAAAATAAAAATAAAAAAAAATGTTTAAAAAGACAAGAGAAACAATTTCCCTTGTCCATAACAGCAGGTACATGTTTTTGGTTCTGAAAGAGTATTACAGTCATTTTAGAGATTGTTTTCCTTTGCTTCCCAATTAGATTTAAGGAAATAATTCTTCGTCAGTGATATAAGATTCTTTAAACACCATTCCTTCCTCATTCCCCTCTTAAAAAAGGCAATAACAGTCTGTGTGTGTGTGTGTGTGTGTGTGTGTGTGTGTGTGTGTGTGTGTGTGTATTTGAGACAGGGTCTCCCTGTAGACCAGGCTAGCCTTGAACTGACAGAGATCCACCTGCCTCTGCCTCCCAAGTTCTGGGATTAAAGGCGTGCACCACCACACCCAGCTTAAAGACAGTTCTCAGCTGCCATGTGGGTGCTGGGAATTGAACCCAGGTCCCCTGCAAGAGCAGTTGGTGCTCTTAACCACTGAGCCATCTCTCCAGCCCCCATAGCAGTGTTTTTATGTTGTATAGTATGAAGGCATTCTCTTGATTTAAGACTCCTTACCATTTCAAAGGAATAACCAGCTTAAGAAAGGTATATAAATGGTATTTTGAATCTTTTTTATAGTTCTTTATTTTTTTCCTCAGAGCAAAGCTTCTCACTAAAATTTTATTCCTGCTGTAACCAGAACGCTTTTTGTAAATACCAATTTCTAAATATGGACTATGTAGGTAGTTGAGTTCAAAAGAGGAAATATGCTGGGCTTCTGGCTCAGTGGTAAAGTTCTTTCTTGCCTAGAATGTGTGAGGCCCTTGGTTCAATCCTCAGTACTGCCACACACACAAAAATTTTTAAAAATTTCATAACTTTATGTATCTGAAATCTTTAAGATATTTTATGATGTAATTAGTATTTGTATAATTTAAGGACCATATTTAATCAGATTGCTTGTAGAATGAGTTGGGTAATAGATACAAAAAATCATAGTCAGCGGCCATGGTGGCAGATGCCTTTAATCCCAGGTGGATCTCTGTGAGTTCAAGACCAGCCTGGTGTACATTGTGAGTTCCAGGACAGCTGGGACTACAGAGAGACCCTGTCAAAAAAAAAAAAAAAAAAAAAAAAGACCAAAAATGTCATGGAAAGGGGTATTAAAAAGGGTTGAGGGGCTGGAGAGATGGCTTTGCGGTTGAGAGTGCCTACTGCTCTTGCAGAAGACCCAGGTTAGATTCCCAGCACCCGCATGGCAGCTGGGGACCGTCTTTGACTCCAGTTCCAGGGGAATCTGACACCCTCTTCTGACCTCCACGGCATTGCATGACACAGGTGCACCAACCTACATGCAGACCAGTATAGTCATATACATAAATAATAATAAATAAAATAAATAAAAAACGGTTGAAGTCTTAGTCATATAATGACAATTAAAAATAATTAGCTCATTAAAATTAATGCATGATTATTAACTTACAATTTGAGTTTATCCTGTATTTCTTTTTTTTTTTTTTGGTCTTTTTTGAGACAGGGTCTCCCTGTAGCCCCAGCTGTCCTGGAACTCGCTATGTAGACCAGGCTGGTCTTGAATTCACAAAGATCCGCCTGCCTCGGCCTCCCAAGTGCTAGGATTAAAGGCGTGCACCACCACGCCCAGCCTATCTTGTATTTCTTACACAGAATATATAAGAATACCTCTAGAAATATATCAGATACTTCTATTCAATATAACAAATTAAGATTTTTACAGCAATCATCTGTAAGTTTTTAATATAGACATGATGAAAATTATAGAAAATTATATTGTGTATTATAGTCATTGTAGAATAGTTTATTTTTTTTAAGGTAGCTATAGCAGGTTAACGATATAAAAATATTTTGTTTCTTCCATCTGTATGCCTTCTATTTTAGGCACATGAAGTTTTATGCTTAGAGATGCTCACTTTGCTACTGGAAAGACCAACGGATGATAGTGTTGAAGTTGCTATTGGTTTTCTTAAGGAATGCGGCCTCAAATTAACACAAGTGTCACCAAGAGGAGTCAATGGTGAGTGTATCCTGGCTGCTATAGTCTCATGTGTTCTGTTTTAATTAAAAAAGAAAATTTATTTTATCTGTGTACATGTATTACATGCATATATGCAAATGCATCCCAGGTCTTGAGATGCCTACAAAAGACAGAAGAAGGTGTTGGATCCTCTGGAACTGGAGTTATGGATGATGGTTAGCTGCTATGTGGGTGCTAAGATTCAAACCCAGGTCCTCTGCAAGAGAAGTCAGTGCTCTAGACTGCTGAACCATCTCCACGGACTAAAGGAAAATAGTGCATGTGCCACCACGCCCAGCTAGTCCCTAAAAAATTTATTTATGTGTATGATTGTTTTGCTTGCATTTATATAAGTACACCCCTGTTCTGCAAAGTCCATGCAAGGCAGAAGGAAGGCTTCCCTGGACCTAGAGTCATGGACAGTTCCTAGCTGCCATATAGGAATTGGGAATCAATCAAGCCTCTTCGTATTACAACATCTATTAGTTACTTTTGTGTTGCTGTGATAAGACACTGACCAGGGCAGTTTATAGCAGGAAGAGTTTATTTAGCTTATGGTTCCAGAGGGATTAGGGTTCCATCGTGATAGGGAGGCGTGGCAGTAGGAAGCAGCTCGAGCAGAAAGCTGAGCATTCACAGTTTCAAGCAGGCATGGGAAGCAGAGGCAAACAGACTAGACATAGGGATGGCTATATACTCTCAAAGCTTGCCCTTACTGACATGCTCTCTCCAGCATTGCCACACCTAAAGGCTCCATTATCCCCAAACAGCATCATGAACTGGGAACCAGGTGTCCAAATACTTGAAGCCTGTAGGGGATGTTCTCATTCAAACCCAACATTAATTTTTTATTGTGTTTCGTTCTTAAATTTAGCTATCTTTGAACGCCTTCGAAACATTCTACATGAGTCTGAAATTGACAAAAGAGTTCAGTATATGATTGAAGTAATGTTTGCTGTACGGAAAGATGGATTCAAGGACCATCCTGTTATTCTGGAAGGACTTGACTTAGTTGAAGAGGATGATCAGTTTACCCATATGCTCCCTTTGGAGGATGACTATAATCCAGAAGATGTTCTTAGTAAGCCTAGAGTGTGGGAAGTGGGATGCCAACAAATGTAGATTCAGAAAATGTAAACACTTTCATTATTTTTTTTTTAAGATGTTTTCAAGATGGATCCTAATTTTATGGAGAATGAAGAGAAGTACAGAGCTATTAAGAAGGGTATGTAACCTTTTACAAAATAACTAATAAGTAGAAGGAATTTAAGTAGTATTTTATGATAGGAATATTAATAGAGCATTGCTTCTCACCAAACAAAACCTCTAGTGAAGCCACTCTTGATCTGCTTCCCCATGTATTATTTTTCTTTGTTGTCTTTGCCCATAATATGAATTCGTTGTGAATTATGTAGTTCATTGTCCCCTCTTTTTTCCCTCTTGTATACAAGTCTTAAATTTTATCTGTCTTAAGAAATATAAGAAAAAGAAAAGGAGCATTTGTAGATTGCCAGTTGCCTTCCTTAGACTTTTCTGCCACGTACACTCAGTGCCACCCAGTTGATATTATTCAGTAAAGTGTTGGATCTAGTGTAAAGTGCTGAACTTTTATCTTCTCTTGATGGTAGGTCACTATTCTTCTGGTAATATTAACCACAGTTTTGCCTAATAGATTGATGAACTGATAATTATTTGTACATTATTGGTCTACTGTAAATGGTAACTGAACAGATTTTAGACTGTGGTTTGTTCTTGACATTACTAGCTAGATGACCTGCAACCTATTATTTGTTTGGTAGAAGAGTAAAGCTTACTTATTCTTGGCGAGAAATGCCTTGTATTGCCACAGGAAAATATTGAGACATCAGTCACTGTTATTACTGTTGCATTGTCGCATGCATTGTTTTCTTCTGATAGCTATTGTTCTGGCCTACTGGTAGTAGGTTTATGGATTTGCTTACTTTGGGCTATGATTGTAACTGAGAATTACTACTCTGGAAACTACTAAGTAGAACAGCAGAGTCTTTGAACTCTGTTGTTGGCTGCATGCTATACCTTATTTACATTTAGAAGTAAAGTTCAAGGGGCCTTCCATTTCTGTACAGACTCCTAAAAAGCAGGTACAGGAAATAGGTTTCTCTTCTTCAGTGCACATCGCTTAGGAGCTTTTCAGTGCTACTGGAAAGATTCCTTTTTCTTTAGTGAGTTTCCAAACATGTGGAACTTCTTAAAGTTCCCCCCACCCCCTTTCCTTGTGAATGTTTTTTCCTACAGTATTCCTAAAAGGTGCTAAGGTTTTTTTTTTTTGTTTTTGTTTCCTGGATATCTCCTACTCCTTTTTTTTTAAACTGGAGAACTTCCTGTCACTTCATTAAGACCTGTCTAGGCTGTTGCCCTACGCACGGACCGGAATACTTGATTACAGCAGTTTTCAATTTATTTTGAAATCCCCTAACACTCTTGAAAATTCTTGTAGATTCCGTAGAGCTTTAGTTCATGTGTGCTATATCTGTTGATATTTAAATATTTATGTATTAATTCATTTTTCAAAATAACAAAACTACCATATATAAACATAAGCAAGTTAGTAAAATAATCAAGAAGTTGTTTGTTAGTGTTCCCACCTATTTCTTTAGGAGAGTCTGTCCAGTGTTGGGAAAGTGTTGAGCTCAGACAAATAAAGATTTTGCAAAAGTTAGATTTCCACGTGAATTTTTATGGTGGCAAATGTTGTTAATATTTGTTCTTAAAATGATAGTGTTTCTAGCCGGGCTTGGTGGTATATGCCTTTAATTCCAGCACTTGGGAGGCAGAGGCAGCAAAATCTCTGTGAATCTCTGTCCTGGCCTACATAAGTTCCAGGACAGCTGAGGTTATAGAGAGACCCTGTCTCAAAAAAAAAAAAAAATGACAGTGTTCCTTTGCATTTGTGAAAACGCCTACCAGATACTTAACATGTTATATGGATAAAATTTGCCATTTTTTCCAAGTAGAAATGAAAAAGTTGCTACTTTATCCCTGATAAAGGATATTTGCTTTAGATTGCAGCAATTTTAATCTCCATTACTTTTGTCTATCACTGTAGATATCAGCATAGTGAAAGAGCAGATAATGTCTTAAAATTATTATAAAAGTAGTTTGGGCCTCATGGACCACCTGATAGCCTGATAGGTCTCTGGTTCTCCTAGCACTCAGTCCTTTCTTTGCAATATTGTTTTGTTCCTCTAATAAAATTCAATTGCAAGTGCCTAAGTAATTTCAATAAGTGAGCTCTACAGAAGAGAAGGAAGATGATGATGTAAACTATTAGACAATTCATTTGACCTTCATTCTTTAGTAAAGTGTTCAAGAACTGGCATAAAAAATGGCCACAGCAGGAAGTAAGCACAGCTTTAGTAATTAGCACCTTAGAGTGACCCAGGTATACTTTGTATAGGTTTTAGTAATCAGCACCTTAGAGTGACCCAGGTATACTTTGTATAGGTTTTACAGCATTTGGGGAAACAGCAGAAGTGTCTGTCCTCTTGCTGTTGAATACTAAATAGTTTCTTGTTTTCAGTGTGTGTTCCATTGCATAACAAACTAGACATTGGATTATTTCTTGAAATTGCTTTTGTTTGAAATATTCTTAAAATTCATATATCAGATAAGGAGGTAAATGACAGCTCGAGTTTCATAAAATGATTTGTTCCTTATAGTATGACCTTCTCTGTGAGCATTAAATATAGAGTTTCTGATTTATTTGCTATGTAAAATATTAAAAATTAGAATTGTCTAAAAGTGAGTATGGTCAGAACTTTGGTCAGATGAACAGAGCACTACTGGGCCAAGTGTGATCATGTGTTTGTCACTTGTACTATTACCGTAATAGTTGGTTTTATTTGATCTCTTACTTACATTCATTCAGACCCAAATATAACTTTTTTTTTTTTTTTGGTCTTTTTTGAGACAGAGTCTCCCTGTAGCCCCGGGGTGGCCTGGATCTTGCTCTGTAGACCAGACTGGCCTTGAACTCACAGAGATCTGTCTGCCTCTGCCTCCCAAGTGCTAGGATTAAAGGCATGTGCCACCACACCAGGCCCAAATAGAACCTTTTAAGAATAATAAAATGATTGGCTTATCAATTTTCTTAAAGTCCTTTAAATTTTTATTTTAGTTTTATATATAACACTTTTAGATTGATGATAATATTCAGTTTAATAATTATACTTTTGTTGTTTTTGTTGTGAGCTAGTTTCCCTGTGGTTCCAGCAGGCCTGGAGCTCTCCACATAGACCAGGCTGGCTTTGAGCTCACAAAGATCCGCCTACTTCCTGAGTGCTGGGATTGAAGCTAAGAGCCGCTGCACCTGGCCCTGACAATCATACATTTTAATTTTAAAATCGTATTCTATTTATTTAAAGTAAACACAATAAATTAGAGAATTGTTTCCTTTCCAAGCTCACTTTTCTGTCTAGAATTAGCTTTTCAGCAGAGACTCTTTGTTCTGAATTTAGACTTACATGCTAACTGTGGGTTCCCATTTTTTCTCTCATGGTCTTCCTAGTCAGAAAACCATCATGTACCTTTTCTTTCTTTTCATTCACACATTTGATGGCCACTTATTATCTGGAGGAAGAGTGATAAATATAACTCTTTAAAGTTAAATAATTTTTAGTGCTTTCTTGATATCTAGACAGTAACCTGAGGCTTGTGTGATCACTTTTTTTGGCAGGTAAACAGTTAAAACCATGGATTTCAGGGCTGCAGAGAATGGTTCAGCATTTAAGAGCATTGGCAGCTCTTGCAAAGGACTTGGGTTCAGTTCCCAGCACCCATATGACTAACAACTGTCTATGACTCCAGTTCCAAGGGAACCCGACACCTTCATCCGACCTCCATGGGCATTGCACCATAGGGTTGCAGTTACACATGTGCAGGCAATACGCTCATACATATAAAATAAAAACAATAAAAGTTAAAAAAAGCAAACTCTGGGTTTTAGTGAAATGAAAATTAACTTCTCAAGATGAAATACATCCATCTAACTCATTAATCTTAAACTTACTTTGCTTTGTAGAAATTCTTGATGAAGGAGATAGTGATTCAAATACAGACCAAGATGCTGAAAGTAGTAAAGATGAGGATGAAGATGAGGACGAAGAAGGAGAAGACGACGAAGAAGGTAAAGGTCTATCTACTTATTCAGATCATACTGTAAACACTCTGGGAAATTAATTGTGAGGTGATTCTCTAAAATAGCATTTCTGCATATGTTGGGGAGGGATTGTGAAGAAAGCTATTGGTGGCTAGTGGGTGAAAACTAGGGACACTCTTCAACATCATGTAGCTCACAAGACTGCCCCTACAGCAAAACAAGGAAATTAATTGTTTAAAAGCATGATTTTAATTTGGTATTTTAGACCTTTAGATATACTAAAATTAATAAAAGGTCCATTCATGTTGAGTGCATTGATTTATGTGCTCCTGGCAAGAGTATGGCAGATGTGAATGAGCACATGTTTACTATTCATTTTGGCAAAACAGTGGGGAGGCCAAAAGCTGTGTTTGCGCAGAAGCCGTCGTGCCGCTCGTCCCCTTTGCCTGTGACTACATCGCTTTACAGACAAGTAGTGTCAGATCATTACTTTCATTAAAGATCAATAAATAGAACCTACATATGCTGCTCATGAATTGCATACCTGAAAACATTAAAGTCTGTCTCTTTTAGGATAATGTATTTTAGGTATGTCTACACTGAAATTGTTGTTTCTCTATTTTCCAAATACAGATTGAATTTTTTCCCCTGATTTCTTTATATCATTTATATCTTTGTACTACATTTTCCTTTAGAATTTTTTTTTTTTTGGATTTATGGAAAGTTCAAGTAAACACTATGTATAAGATAATTTTTTTGCATTATATGAAAGAAGTTTTTTATAAATACACACATTGGATATACCCAACCTATATGACCCAGTGCTCTCTTGAACTGAATTTCAGCCTCTACAGTTGAACTACTATATCAAAATACTGTTTATGACTCTAGATAGACGATTTTAACAAGGCTCAGCATAGAGCAGAGCCTTCTGTGATGTCTAAGTGAGTTGGTAACACAGAAACAAAAATAGTATTTTTGGCTTGTTTCTGGACTTTGACCTAACAAAATGATGTGGTAGAAAACTTAAAGTAGCTGTATTTAATTCTGCAAATACTAATTTGCATAGCAGAACACAGCATTATTTCTATTACTGAATTTGATTGATAGAAAAGTACTATATAGAGATATATTTTCATCATGCTTTTGTATTTTCATGTTACATTTTATTTCTTTCAGGACAGAAAGTGACTATTCATGACAAAACAGAAATTAACCTAGTCTCATTTCGTCGTACAATATATCTTGCTATTCAGTCAAGGTGAGACATTAATAGTTCAGTCGATCATTTGTTCTTGTTAAGAGATCTGGATCAGAGTCTAATAAGAGAAAACGGGTGACACCATTTCTCAGAGTGCTTGCTTGCCCCTCAACCCCATCCTATGTTCAAGCTCATAGATCCCAACCTACTTTTTCTTTGAAAGTGAATTGTCCTTACTTATTTTTTTTTTTCTTTTTAGCTCTGTCATTTCATTTCCTGTGGTTAAACATCACTAAATAAATCTTAAAAATAAAAGCTAATACAGTATTTGTAAAAGGAAATTTAGTGTTTCCTTTTTTCTTTTTTTTGGGGGGGGGCTTTTTGAGACAGGGTCTCCCATTAGCCCCAGGCTGGCCTGGAGCTCGCTCTGTAGTCCAGGCTGGCCTTGAACTCACAGAGATCCACCTGCCTCCCAAGTGCTGAGATTAAAAGCGTGCACCACCACACCAGGCTCTTAACTTGGTTTTTAATCTTGATTCTAAGCTCAGAAGGGTATTGATTTGCTATGCAAGAGGAAATGGAGACATGGAGTTAGGAATCAGTAAGGTTCTGAAGACCCTTTGAAGTAGCATTAAACACTACCAGAATGTCACAAAAATAAAACTATTTCCTTTGAAAACCGTGAGCTTGGTTTGAAGAGAAATACATGAATATTAAATGTTTAATGCATCTGTTAACATTTCACACAGTTAATAGGGCTATTTTCTGTTTTGTTTGTTGCTAGGTTTTGTATATTTCCATTGACTATGATGTAATAGCAGTAATGATTCATTAAGTAGGAGTCACCTTGTTTTCATGTTTCTGTCTGTAAACTTTGGCCTTAAAATTCATTTTGAAATAGAGGAATATTAAATAGCAGAAAACTGGTTAGGAATTTTTCTAGTTTATGTACCTATTTCATGTGAAAAACTTTTTTCATATAAACTTGAAGGTGAGAATTTTTGTTATAGGTCAGTATTTTTAGTTTAACTTTCAACTGTCTCTTTTTGGGTCTTTTTGAGACTGGGTCTCCCTGTAGCCCCAGCTGTCCTGGAACTCACTATGTAAACTAGGCTGGCCTTGAACTCACAGAGGTCCACATGCCTCTGCCGCCCAAGTGCTGGGCTTAAAGGCATGCACTGCCATGCCTAGCATAAAGCTTTGGGATTTTACAGAACTGCTATCTAGGTGCTCTACCACTGAGCCATACTTCCCAAATATCACTGTGGGAAATCTTCCCAAAGAAGTTTGACAACTGAACCATGTGAAGATTGCAGTTTTTTAATGTTTGTTTGTTTTTTTCCTTTTGTCTAGTCTTGCCAGTATACTTCTTTACTGTTTTAACTCTTCAAATTACCTTTTTTTTAATCTATAAAAAAGAAAATTACACATTGGTTTTGCTATTCTTGAAATTTTATATGAATGTATTGGCTGCATGTGTATAATGCCCAAGGAGGTCAGAGAGGGTATTGGATTACCCTGAAACTGAAGTTTTAGATGGTTGTTAGCCACCATTTGGGTGCTGGGAATGGAACCCCCATCCTCTCTGCAAGAGTGGCCAGTGCTTTTCACCACTGAGCTGTTGATAGTAAAGCATTCCTGTTTGATCTTGCTTCTAAGGGTGTGTTAGTCTGATTTTCCACTTGCTTCAGATAGAGATGGATTATGATTTCCCTGAGATTTCATTTCTGTACATGTTGACAAAAATCATTCTTTTTTTTTTTTTTTTCAGGCAGGGTTTCCCTATAATCCCTGACATCCTGGAACTCACTCTATAGACCAGGCTGCCCTTGAACTCACAAATATCTGCCTGCCTCTGCCTCCCAAGTGCTGGGATTAAAGGCACGCACCACCACGCTCAGCCCACAAAATCAATTTTAAATGCTACTTGAAAACTGGCATTATGTCAATGAGACAATAATTAAATAATGTATTTTTATTACCCTACTTCAGTTATTACCAATTTGTATTAAAGTTGGAAATCATTTGATTTAACAACATAAGATACTTAAAATATTGAGTTACTTTAAATCATGTAATACTTATGATTAGTGCAACTTCAAAGCAATCTTGGGTATAAGGAACCATCATGTTCTTTAAAATAAACCATAAAGAAAATAGATTCACACAGCCTTTTCCCTGATACTTAATTAAATGAGAGAGTAGTAAGGACAGTTTCTATACTTATTTGACTTGCTTTTAGAAATTGCAGGATTTTTTTTTTTTCTTAAGCACTCATTCATTCTGTTTGAAGTCTTTAAAAATACCCTTTGGTATTGCTGTATTATAGAAATTTATCAGTGTTAAATATGCTTCAGTATTGTCTATTAGAAAATTTATATGGAAGATTTTTAGTTTTCTTTTCATTCTTTACCTTGTACTATCCTGAATTGCTGCCCAGTTGTGCTTATGTAATTAAAAGAAGTTAGATATCCAGATGGACTGTCATGCTGTCTTCATAGTCCTTACATTATACCAGTAATGATTATGAGGGTTTGGACTTTTTTTTTTTTTAATTTTTTTAAAAATTTTATTTATTTCTGTATGTGTATGAATGTACTGTCTGCATGCAAGTTTGTGCACCCGTGTTGTGCAATGCCGCAGAGGTCAGAAGAGGGTGTTGGATTCCCCTGGAACTGGAGTTCTCCTGGAATTGGAGTTTCAGATGGTTCTCAGCTGCCATGTGGGTGCTGGGGATCGAACCCGGGTCCTCTGTAAGAGCGGTCAGCGCTCTTAACCGCTAGGCCATCTCTCCAGCCCGAGGGTTTGGACTTTTTACAGAAGGTAGAAATATATCAGTTTCTCAATCAAGTTCATGTTGAATTTGCTAATTCTCTTTAAGTATATTAAGGGTAGTTTAAATTCATCTGTATGAACACTATAAAAACATGCTTTTTTCCCTAAGTGATTTGGATCGTGATTTAATATTTTTTTATAACATGTGGAAGTCCAGTGTTTGGGCATAAAGTAAGATACCCTGTAACAGCATTGAATAAGCACCAATTAGCACAGGGCTCCCGCACTATCTTACTTCTTGACGTAGAGCAACAGTAAGTGGAAGGAGTGTGATAACAGCATGAAAAGGATTGTAACACCTGCCAGTAGGTGGAGTTCCAGTGTGGTGGGATATCATGTGCTCTTCCAGGCAGAGATTTTAATGTAAGCTAAAGACACTTGATCTGGTTTAATTAATGATTTTTCCTGTCTTCTCTAAATATGTAGTATACATTTCAAGAAACTGTTTGTTTGTTTGTTTGTTTGTTTGTTTTGTTTTTTGACAGGGTCTCCCTATAGTGCCAGCTGGCCTGGAACTCACTCTGTAGACCAGGCTGGCCTTGAACTCACAGAGATCTGCCTGCCTCTGCCTCCCAAGTGCTAGGATTAAAGGTGTGTGCCACCACACCTGGCTTAAAGACGGTTCTTAGCCTCCATGTGGGTGCTGGGAATCGAACCGGGGTCCTCTGCAAAAGCAGTTCGTGCTCTTAACAACTGAGCCATCCCTCCAGCCCCAAGAAACTTTTTCGAATGAAATATTCATTATAGCTTTTCCACTGAGTTAGAAACCATAAGTGTGTTTAGTTCTTAATTTCTCAGACTTTGTCCAGGAGTGAGTTTCACAGACACTTGTGAGTAGTTTTTCTCCTCTACTAAACAAGAGGATTGAGTCAGTCAGTTGTTGCTAAGTTTCTGAGATGTTAGTGTTGTGTGAACCCAAGTCAAGATAGTATCATAGCTGGGCATGGTGGCGCACGCCTTTAATCCTAGCACTTGGGAGGCAGAGGCAGGTGGATCTTTGTGAGTTCAAGGCCAGCCTGGTGTACAGAGTGAGTTCCAGGACAGCTGGGGCTGCAGGGAGACCCTGTCTCGAAAAAAACAAAAATAAATAAATAATTAATTAATTTAAAAATGATAGTATCCTACTAAAAACCAGAGGTTAATAATTTAGATGTGTATTTATTTATGACTGGTAAATGAAAATTATATCTTAAAGTTTTTTAGTTGCTTAAAAATTTAAATGAGGCCAGGTGTGGTGGCGCACGCCTTTAATCCTAGCACTTGGGAGGCAGAGGCAGGTGGATCTCTGTGAGTTCAAGGCCAGCCTGGTCTACAGAGCGAGTTCCAGGCCAGCTGAGACTAAAGGAAGACCCTGTCTCAGACCAAAAAAATAAAATAAAAAAAATGGAGTTTAAAAAAAAATGTGCTGGGCATGGAGCATAGCCATCCCAGCACTGGGGAGGTGAAGGCTTCGGGTCATTCCCTGCTGCATAGGGTGTTTTGAGTACTGCCTTGGCTGCAGGGGATTGTGTCTGAAACAAAACAAAAAATGGTAACTTTTTAAAGCTTTAATTTTCTCTTCATTGTTAAACAGTCTACCTTATCTAAACTTTTGAATGTACTTCTTGTTAAAACTTCCTAAACAAATAAATGTAAATGAAAACAGGTTGCTTTCAGTAGAAGTTGACGAGATAATTAGGGAATGATCTCCTGCCTCCTGGGACCTGGTTCCCTAGATTTACTGTTTTGATTTCTTCTTAATCCTGGATTATTATCAGTTTAGAATAGTGAATGAATGCCTGACGTATTTATTATCCTCAAATAGAATAGTGTTTTTCTTGTTTGATGTTTTGTTTTGTTTTGTTTTGTTTTGTTAAGACAGACTGTGTAGTCCTGACCTCACTGGAACTCACAGAGATCACCTGTTTCTGCTTCCTGAGTACTGGGATTAAAGGCATGAGACACAATACCCAGCTATTTGTTGTTTTTGAGACAGTGTCTCACTGTAGCCTAGACTGGCATGCAACTCATTAATGTAAGCCCATAGTGGCCTCAGACTCAGAGCAGTCTTCCTGCCTTGGCCTTATAAGTACTGGGATTACAGGTTTAGCCTCTGCCTCAGCTGTCTTTTCAAAAGTTTAAAGGAAAAGATAATCCCAACACTTAAGAATTTACTACTGTTCTTCAGTGACCAGATTGGAGCTGGCAACATTGAATAAGCATAACATGATTGCATAAGTTGGGGTTACTTACTATGTATAATAAAACTTTTTTTTTTTTTTTTTTTTGAGACCAGGTCTCCCTGTAGCCCCAGCTGGCCTGGAGCTCACTTTGTAGACCAGACTGCCCTTGAACTCACAGAGATCCATCTGCATCTGCCTCCCAAGTATTAAGATTAAAGGCATGCACCACCATGCCCATCAGTAAGAACTCTTTTAACTGACTAGTTATAACTTCAGATTGATTGGTTTGTGGGAGTAATAAAAATCAAGACCTATTTGTTTTCTTTTTTAAAATTTGCCTTTTAAAATGTTTTTTTTCAGCATACACTATAAAATTTATTGTGTTTGTTTGTTTGTTTGTTTGTTTGAGACAGGGTCTCCTCATAGCCCCAGTTGTCCTGGAACTTACTGTGAAGACCAAGCTCTCCTTGAACACACAGAGATCCATCTGCTTCTGCCTCCCAAGTACTGCGATTAAAGGCATGCACCACCCTGCCCAGCGAAATTTATCATTTCTTATCTGCAGTGACTT
Source organism: Rhizomys pruinosus (assembly GCA_009823505.1). Classification (NCBI taxonomy): domain Eukaryota; kingdom Metazoa; phylum Chordata; class Mammalia; order Rodentia; family Spalacidae; genus Rhizomys; species Rhizomys pruinosus. The sequence continues at coordinate 794,344 of VZQC01005063.1, read as the reverse complement.
ATTTTAGTATATTCACAGAGTTATCCTAACATTACCACTAACTCCAGAGTATTTCCATCCCTCCAGAATAAGCCCCATTCCAGCCAGGTGTGCTGGTGAACCCCTTTAATCTCAGCCCTGGAAGACAGAAGCAGGCAGATCTGTGAGTGCCAGGCCAGCCTAGTCTACATAGCAAGTTCCAGGTCAGCTGGGGCTACAGAGAGACGCTGTCTCAAAAAACAAACAAACAAAAACGCAGAATCAACCAAAGCCTATCAGCAGTTACTCTGCTTCCTTCAGCTTCATTCTGTGTCTGTATTGCTGTTCAGAACATAGGATTCTAATTGGATTGCATATGGCCATTTGTGTCTGCCTTCTTCTCTTTAGAATAGTTTAAGGTTGTTCATGCTGTCATATGTAATGGTAAGAGTATATATATTTATAGTTAAAAGATTTCTCAAAACAACATAGTAAAGTAATATTTTTGTATATAAAAGAGCACTGTAGCTTATTGCTGCAGACTTTTAACCTATTGTGACCATCTTGTCTCCATAGTTTAGATTTTGAAGAATGTGCTCACAAACTGCTGAAAATGGAATTTCCTGAAAGTCAAACAGTATGTCAATTCCTTTTATCCCCTATTAGGAAGTATATATTGATTATAAAAATGTTTAAGGAGTTTAATAGGTTTTGCAACTTGAAACTATAAAATGATCTTCATTTTTAATGTAGGTTTTCTGTAATTTCATTAAACTCAAGGCTTAGGACCCCCCGGAAATCTTTTTTATAATTTTTTAAATTTATTTTTGTATGTGTATGAATGTACTGTCTGCATGTAGGTTTGTGCACCCATGTCATGCAATGCTGCATAGGTCAGAAGAGGGTGTTGGATTCGCATGGAACTGGAGTTAAAGATGGTTCTCAGCCACCATGTGGGTGCTAGGGATCAAACCTGGGTCCTCTGCAAGAGCAGTCGGCGCTCTTAACCACTAGGCCATCTCTCCAGCCCCGGAAATCTTTCATATTTGCATCATCTTGAATTATAGACTGGAACAATCCTCTCTGAAGCACTACATTTTGCATAGAATTTTTTGGATGGTTACCTAACAAAGCAAATTATGACAGATATAGTAGGAAATTTGTTCAAGATATATTTTTACCTCTTCCCTTGTCTTTATACACTAACGATTCTTTTGATAGAAATTAGGAAGATCGTAGCACTTGTGGTTGGGTACATTGCTCTAGCTGTATATATAGAAGGATCTGTATTCCATTGGTTAATTTATTCATGAAGAAAGGAATTGAGTGTATATATTGTGTGTCTTGACACAGCAAAGTATCAGGGTTTTAGTCATCTACAAAGGACCTGTGACCTCTTAGCCTAGTGGGACCATTATCTTATAAGTAGTGTACTTCAAAGTATCAGAACCTGGATGCTAAGGGTAATAAACACCAAACTGAGTAAAAAATCACCTTTTTCCTAGTTGTCATATATTCACTGCTCTCTGCCCTTCTTGGGTCTTTGGATCCCAAGCCAAGGCTTTGGTGGGTTTGTTTCTCACCCCTTGCTTTACATATAACTGACCCTGCACAGATACAGGAGTAATGTCTCAGCTCCACTGGCCCATTCATTTTTAGCCTATCTCTTGATATTCTAAGCTATCACAATTAAATGTGAATTCTTTGTCCTAAGGCCTCAAATATGGCTTCAGGTACAGGGACCTGTTTCTCTGAGTAAAGCTTTATTGGACTAAAGCCACGCTCATTTTTTTTTTCCTGATTGACACTATATCAGCAGAATAAATAGCTCTGGTGGATACTACATTGGCCCTAACTCATAAAATATTCACCATTTATCCTTTTACAGAACAAAATCTGCCAGTCCTTGTTCTGTAGTATGCATTCATTATTGAAATGCCATCAGAGGAAATTAAAAAATAGTTTGTTTAGTCCACATACTATTGACTGGTACTGTTTGTATTCTGACAAAACATGATATGTCATCTGTAGAAGGAAATGAATTAGTAAATTAACCTTTAAATTTAACACAAAGTAGTATGTGGTCTTGTATTTGAGGAATAGAATTAAATCATTGCAAATTTTAGTAATATTAATCCAGAGGGTAGCTGTCTAGAACTAACACCAACATATTTTGATAATATTTGAAAATTATCTTAATGCATCTATTTTCATGTACTCAGTAGACTCCTGAAATTGTTCTACTATTGATTTGAAATGTTAAAATATTCAGTTTTATAAACCGTAGAGAGTAACTTGCATTTAGACTAACTTGCATTTAGTCTAGGGAAGAAAATAATTTGTTTTATTAGTAGTGCTGTCAATTAGCAATACCATTGGTGTTTTACTGTTTAAACTATGATTACTATGTTGTAAAACATGATGTTGATAGGAAAAATCGAGAGTGAATTTTTTTTTTTGTTTCTGTATGTGTATGAATGTACTGTCTGCATGCAGGTTTGTGCACCCGTGTCATGCAATGCCGGGGTGGTCAGAAGAGGGTGTCGGATTCCCCTGGAACTGGAGTTCTCCTGGAATTGGAGTTTCAGACGGTTCTCGGCCGCCATGTGGGTGCTGGGGATCGAACCTGGGTCCTCTGTAAGAGCAGTCGGTGCTCTTAACTGCTAGGCCATCTCTCCAGCCCGAGAGTGAATTTTTATATATCAGGTTATAAATTTTCACTACCATGTGAAATTTTGACAACATATGCTTTTCTAGAACTTACCACATTTATGAATATTTTACTTAATTGAGTTAATTTATGACAGCTTTTCTTTTTTTAGCTAGGAATATGATAGTGTCTGAAAGTATTCCAGTGTCTTGCAGTGAGGCTTCTGACTAGGTTGTTTCATGGTAAACCATCAGTTTTTAGAGCAGCACTTGTTTCCTCAGTGACAGAGCTGCTGATATTCTGTCCTGACAAGGGCAGCAGCCACATAGCTGCCGTGCCTAAGAAACTGAAAGCCACTATGTTGGTTGCACAATTCTATGCTTTTCCAGGTTTCTCTCTAATCTCTTGTCCTGAGAGTCTTTGATCTATATAACAGATATACGCAGTAAATTTAAATGCTCACAATTTACTTAGATCACACCTCTAGTTAGTAACTATGACATTTCAAAATAGTTCATTGAAAATGTATAAAAACTGAAGGAATATATAGCTTATTTATTAATGTATATTGTATGTGTGTGTTTTGCTTACATGTATCTAAGTACACCCATGCATGCAATGCCTGTGGATAGCAGGATGCAGGATCCCCTAGAACTGGAGTTACAGACAGATAGTTGTGGGTGCTGGAAACCTGGATCTTCTGCAAGAACAGCCAGTGCTCTTAACTGCTGAGCCATCTCCAGTACTCCAAATCTCATTTTTATAAACCTGCTTTCTGTTTAGACAATCAAATATATTCTAGTTACTATATTTTTATATTTGTTTAAAAAATGAAAGAAAGAGAGGAAGGAAGGAGGAAAGAAAAGAAATGCTGATGAATGATTTATGGAAAAAGATCTTTCTAATTGGTGGTCTAAAAATGAATTTCTACCTTTTTTCATTTTGTCTCTATTTACAATGTTGGCTGAGTTACCTCCTCTGTGAAATTGCTATAATCAATATATCTTCCATTAAGATTATTTCAAGAATTATTAAATCATGCTTGTTAATTAAAATCCCTAATTAATTAGATATAAATCATTTGTGATAATGGTATTTTCTGATCAGGGATTTATTCATTAGTTTCAAACATTTTCACAGAGTAGTTTTTCAGAGCAGCCAAATAGCTGATTGGAAAGTATACTCCAGCAGCTCTGGGATCAGCTTATTCATCTACTTGTATAGATCCTGTAGAGAGGTCTCCATATATGAATAGCTGATTGGACAGTATACTTCAGCAGCTCTGGGATCAGCTCATCTACTGGTATAGATCCTGTAGAGAGGTCTCCATATATGACATTTATTTAAGATTAGAAAATTGAGCTACCAATCAGTTTCTGTTCTTTTATTTTTTACTTTTTTTTTTTCTTCATCGACTGGAGAGTCATTTGAGTTAAAATTGAAGTTGTGCACATTAAGGCCTTTGTAAATACTTGTTTTCTCAGTACGAATTAAGTATGTTCCTTAACAATTGAGTTTAAATCTGAATTGTTAGATATTATGTTGGTGAGTCTATATTTGAAAGAATGCCACTTAGACTCTTTTTAGGATACAATATAATTAGTTTCTCTTTAACCTGGTTCACATACTAGATTATTTAGAAATGATTTATACTTACTAATTTATAATTTTATATTTAATCAGATTAGCATAAATAGCTATAGATTATATCATCCATACTAAAGGGTTTTAAAATTTGCCAAATTTGGCATTGAGGGTTTTTTTTTTTTTCAAATAATTTTACCAAGTTTTCAAGATTTTAAGTCTGAATTGAAAATACAATTACTTTTGTTTTTGTAAATTGTCATATAACATAGATATTGTATTCAGAGTCATTAATGCAATTTTTCTTTCTCAATAGAAAGAACTCTGCAATATGATACTTGATTGCTGTGCCCAGCAAAGGACTTATGAGAAATTTTTTGGCTTGTTAGCTGGGGTGAGTTCCAGCCTTGTTTTTTCATGTCAGAATTGAACAGAAGCCCTAAGAGAATTCTTAGCATAAGTATAGTGAATTAATGATTCTGCTTTGTATCCTGTCCTGCTCTGATCTAACACCATCTCTTTCTAAAGCAGAACATCTTCTCCTTCAGATTTCTCACACCCTTCAGTTTCTTTCTTTGCTCCTGAACTTTTGTATTTTTGTAGCACCTTAACTTTGTCATTCTTCTACAACTTTCACAAAGTTGATTATACTTACTGTATAACAGTTTACCAATGCAAGACAACCAAATATTGTCTTCAGAAACTCAAAGTAGTTACTGAACTCTGGGTTACATTTAGGCAGCATAGGATAAGCATGATCTAAAACATTTTTTTACTCCAAACTATTCACAAAGCAGAACTATATAAAATGTGTGTGTCTAGGATCAACTAAGAGTATAGTTTTGTTTTAGCATATAAATCCAGATAGATAGAAGTATATCTGTAACTTCTTTTGAACACTTTGTAGCACAAAAAGATTTATGATAGTTTTTGAAGGTACATACAATATTTTATTTAATTCAGTAAATTTAGGATTAGTAAACTCAGTTGTATTGGCATTCCATTTTTACTAGTATTGAATTTCAGTTTTTTTATTTACTAGCGATTTTGCATGCTGAAAAAAGAATACATGGAATCATTTGAAAGTATATTCAAAGAACAATATGATACTATCCATCGCTTAGAAACAAACAAATTGAGAAATGTTGCTAAGATGTTCGCCCATCTTTTATATACTGATTCACTTCCTTGGAGTGTAAGTAATTGGGTCAATATTTATTCTTTCTTAATCTGTTATTTTCAAATAGGTATTAATCATGACATGGCCATCTTATCCTATTAGGAAATATGAATTTAAATGAATATGTAGTACACTTTTATTGTAACTGCTGTCTTTGACTATGTTCATTTCTCAAGCAATCAAAGGCTAACTTAATATACAAGTCTTAGTACTCTGTTAGATCATCAAACAGTTCAAGCGATAGTGCTTCAACAGTGATGACTGGGAGTATTTAAAAGGAAAATATGTATTTTCATCTTTGTGTTTATACACATTTGCCTATCCTCATATGACATAGGAGAGACATGTGTTCCCCTACTTTGGTGTCTCAGAATTGTTCTCCATATTTTCTGAAAGAATAACTTCATGGTTCCTCCTATTAGGACTCAAGAGACAAGATTATCCTAGGACTTTATATTGGGAAAATGATAGGGAGGAGATACTGTGCTCATATTTAGAATAGAGAAAGGCATTCTTAATGGGGAAATGTGCACTATAATGAACATTGAGCTGGTATCTATTGTACAGTTCATTCAAACACTGTTATGTAGCTACCACATGTGCACTGTTACAATGAAGGTGATGGGCAATAAAATTATTTACATGGTCCCTGGTTTCAGGAAGGTTGCATGTAAGAAAAAAGCAAGATACATCTCTGGTGATAAAATAGCATAAAAATGTGTTGATTATAAGAGAAGCAAACTGGAATTGTAATAAGGAAAACATATGCTAAAAAAAGAGAATCACATTGTAAAATGGCATGAACTAATGGCAGAATGAGACAGCACTGCTGGTCTTAGGAACATTGGGTAATTTTTGTAGTACTTAATGTACTAAGTAAATCCAACTACATACATTAAAGGGTAACTCAACATCCTAACCATAATAATCTTTTATTTATTTACCCTGTTTTTGAAAATAAAATCAAGCTTCAAACACTTGACTAAGAGTGTTCAGGAATATATAACACATAAAAGCTGGAGATTACTTTTTTAAAAAATTTACTCCAAAATCTGTGACTATGAGTCAGGTTCTAAAAGCCAGAGTCTTCGTTTTCAGGAGACGCCGTCGTCATTTTTCCTGTCTTTACTTTCTTTTTTCTTTTTTTTTTTTAATTTTATTTATTTCTGTATGTGTATGAATGTACTGTCTGCATGCAAGTCTGTGCACCCATGTCATGCAATGCCGCGGAGGTCAGAAGAGGGTGTCTGACTCCCCTGGAACTGGAGTTCTCCTGGAATTGGAGTTGAGAGTTGATTAGTTATATATAGGTATAATTTTCACTACCAATGTGAAATTTGACAAATTGCTTTCGTAGAACTTACCACATTTATGAATATTTTACTTATAATTGAGTTAATTATGACACTTTTGCTTTTTTTAGCTAGGAACTATGATAGTGTCTGAAAGTATTCCAGTGTCTTGCAGTGAGGCTTTCTTGACGAGGTTGTGTTGCTGGGTGGTGGGGGGAGGTGAACCATCAGTTTTTGGTAGAGCAGCACTTGTTTCCAAACAGTACAGAGCTGCTGATATTCTGTCCTGACAAGTGGCAGCAGACACATAGTGCCGTGCCTAAGAAACTTGAAAGCCACTTTGTTGGTGACAATTTCTATGCTTTTCCAGGATTTCTCTCTTAATCTCGTCCTGAGAGCTTTGTCATATAACGATATACGCAGTAAATTTAAATGCTCACAATTTACATTAGATCACACTCTAGTTAAGTAACTATGAATATTCAAATAGTTCATTGAAAATGTATAAAAACTGAAGGAATATAATAGTCATTATTTATTAATGTATATTGTATGTGTGTGTTTGCTTACATGATCTAAGTACACCCATCAGGCACATGCAATGTGGATACAGAGGCAGAAGGATCCCTAACTGAACTGGAGTTACAGAAGATGATTAACACTTGTGGGTGCTAGAACAGAACCATGGATCCTCTGCAAGAGCAGCCAGTGCTCCTTATACTGCTGAGCATCTCCAGAGTACTCCAAATCTCATTTTTTATAAACCTGTTTCTGTTTAGGACAATCAAATATATGTAGTTATATTTTTAATATTTGATTTTAAAAATGAAATAAAGAGAGGAAGGTAAGGCAGGAAAGTAAAAAATGTTGATGAATGATTCTTATGGAAAAAGATCTTTCTAATTTGGTGGTTCTAAAATGAATTTCTACTTTTTTTCATTTTGCTCTATTTACAATGTTGGCTGAGTTACTCCTGCTGTGAAATTGCTATAATCAATATATCTTCCATTAAGATTATTTCAAGAATTATTAAATCATGCTTGTTAATTAAAATCCCTAATTAATTAGATATAAATCATTTGTGATAATGGTATTTTCTGATCAGGGATTTATTCATTAGTTTCAAACATTTTCACAGAGTAGTTTTTCAGAGCAGCCAAATAGCTGATTGGAAAGTATACTCCAGCAGCTCTGGGATCAGCTTATTCATCTACTTGTATAGATCCTGTAGAGAGGTCTCCAATATATGAATAGCTGATTGGACAGTATACTTCAGCAGCTCTGGGATCAGCTCACTACTACGAAAGGGAGCATCAATAGAGATCGGTATAGATCCTGTAGGAGGTCGTCCATGAATTGACATTATTTAAGATTAGAAATTGAGCTACCAATCAGCTGTTCGCTTTTATTTGTTTAGCTTTTTTTTTTCTTCATGATTGGAGGAGTCATTGAGTTGTAAAATGAAGTTGTGCACATTAAGGCCTTTGTAAATACTTGTTTTCTCAGTACGAATTAAGTATGTTCCTTAACAATTGAGTTTAAATCTGAATTGTTAGATATTATGTTGGTGAGTCTTGTGCACCCATGTCATGCAATGCCGCGGAGGTCAGAAGAGGGTGTCTGACTCCCCTGGAACTGGAGTTCTCCTGGAATTGGAGTTTCAGTCGGTTCTCGGCCGCCATGTGGGTGCTGGGGATCGAACCCGGGTCCTCTGTAAGAGCGGTCAGCGCTCTTAACCGCTAGGCCATCTCTCCAGCCCCCTGTCTTTACTCTCTTCACATGCATATGTGCTCATCAGAGCTGTGCTGTAGAGTTCTCAGCGGCCTTTCCCTCAGCCCTTGTCTACACCATGTTCCTTCCGATGAGCAAAGTCTGGGAACAGTCTTTACTTTGTGTTACATGCACAAGGCAGGATATCTTTTCTGCTATAAAAAGCACTTTCCTCAAGAAAGAGAATGAAGTCTATTTCTGTAACATCTTACCATTTGAGAACTAATATAGAGAAGCAGTCCTAAACAGTGCCAAGAAATAATACATGTCAGCATAAAGAAAGATACTCACAGATAGTCTGTTAAAGATGAAAGTGAATTGTAATTTTGAGAGTTAACATATTTATGGGTCACTTTGTCCTATCTTTTGGAAACCAAAATGAAATTTTTTTCCCCCTTTGATATACAGGTTCTTGAATGTATAAAACTGAGTGAAGAAACTACTACATCATCTAGTAGAATTTTTGTCAAAATATTTTTCCAGGAACTATGTGAATACATGGGTCTTCCTAAACTTAACGCAAGATTAAAGGATGAGTAAGTTGTCTGTTTAATACATGTTAGTCTTAGTGTCCTTAAGAGTTTCCCCCACTTTAGCAGATATGAATGTACCCTTCATTGTGAAGACAAGTTAAGCCCCCTAGGACTTTGGATAATAAGCACCAGTGTATTCTGAATGTCCTGCCACGTGGGCATCGGACAGCATGTAACTTTGTCCCCTGATTGTCGTATAATCCCCACTTCACCCTTCTTGTTAGCTATTTATGCAGATTGCTCATTGTCACTTAGCTTCTCCTCCATTCTCCTAATGCTGTCCTTTCATATTTCACTGTGACCACCTGTTTAATCCAGGGTCTCTCAGTCCTCACCCCTTCATTTCTCTGCCTCTGTTAAAACACGGGCTCATGGAGCTCCTCCTTCCTTCTCATTCTTCTCAGTGTTTCTCTCTCAGCCTTGCATGTCTGCAGTGAAAGTTCACCACAGGCTTGCACTAGCATCTTCACGTTGGCTTTGGGCTGTTCCCTCCTCTCCTCTTGATTTCATACCATCTGTCTATGAAGCTCATCTCCCTCCTCAGGAAGCTGCACTCTGACCACCCCAGTATCACCAAGTTTGTGACACTGTCTGCTTTTTCATGCTTCCTGAACTATCAGATGTTTGCTCGGCCTTCTGCAGTTCACCTTTGCCTGTGAATCACTTGTTGTCTACTTCCTGCTCTTTCCAGTGCTTTTCTACAAGGCTAGGTATGCAGGCATGTGTGTACATAACAACTAAGGCTTTTCAGTTTTTCTATACACACACAAAGTACACATGTATTTTCTTAATCTGCATTGTATAATTATAGAACTCAAGTGTAGGGTCTGGCAAGATGTCTCAGTAGGTAAAGGTCCTTGTCACCAGGCCTTAGGGCCTGAGTTAGATCCCTAAGACCACATAGTAGAAGGAGAGGACCAACTCCTGCAAGTTGCTCTCTGACCTCCACCTCCTCACACACATATAATAAATTAAAAAAAAAATTGTTTAAGCAAAATCAATTCTAAGAAATTATTACCTGTTTCATTTAGCTGGCTTGTAGTATAAGCTAAGTTATAAATGCATAAACTACTTTATTGTATTTCACTAATTTAATGTATAGAAAAATCTGAAAAATGAGCATAGAAAGATTTTACATGTTTCTTTTATCTGTTTTCTTCATTCATTGTTTTTCCTTTTCAGAACCCTCCAGCCATTCTTTGAAGGATTATTACCTCGAGACAATCCAAGAAATACTCGCTTTGCCATCAACTTTTTTACTTCTATAGGTCTTGGAGGTTTAACGTAAGGACTTTTTTCAGAATTTTATCTTCAGCTTTCAAAATTACCTCACACTGCCTTTGAGGCATAACTTAACACATTACATTTCTAATTAGGGATGAATTACGTGAGCATCTGAAAAATACACCAAAGGTCATCGTACCGCAGAAGCCAGATACTGAGCAAAAGAAATCCTCTATGGCCCCCTCGTCTTCAGCCTCGTCCTCTTCGGAGTCTGGTTCCTCTGACTCAGATTCTGACAGCAGCGAGAGCAGCTCGGGGTCTTCCAGTGAAGACAGCAACTCCTCCTCCTCCAGTAGTCAGAGCTCTGCCTCAGGTACTGAGCTCATTTATGATTTATCCTGCTCGTTTCTTTTTTTTTGTCTTTTTGAGACAGGGTCTCCCTGTAGCCCCAGCTGTCCTGGAACTCACTGTGTAAACCAGGCTGGCCTTGAACTCACAAAGATCCGCCTGCCTCTACCTCCCAAGTGCTAGGATTAAAGGCGTGCGCCACCACATCCTGCTCTTTTCTAACAAGTGTAGTGCGGTGGTATTTATAATGAGGAGAGAGCATTTGATTGCTACTTATTTATCTTAGAGTCATTTGCCTAAAGCCACATTTAGTAAGAGATGATCACCATCACTGATGCAGTTGGTAGTGTGTTACATTTGTATTTGAATACACACAGACACTCAGCAGAGTCATTGGCAACTCTTTATTTGAGTGCCGCCTGAAATAACATCTGCAGTGTCCGCATTCTAGTTTATAGGTGCTATCCAGATGGGTATGTTTGAAAGAAATTTTAGGTTTTTAACTTGTAATAGTCAAGCTTTATGTGACTAAGTGATGTAAATTCATCGGGTACTTCAGGTAATGGATTTTTACAGAAAACACTCCATACACCTTACACCCAGGTCAGGAATTCCTGGTGTTTAGGAGTAGTTGTTCCCTTTTCTGGTTACTAACTTCTTTCATCTCCATGGCAGCTGCTGTTTGGATTTGTAATTACATTGGTTAGCTTTGCCTGGGATTTTGTTTGTTTTGTTGAGACAAGGTCTTACAATATAGCCAAGGGTAGCCTCCAGCTCACTGTGTGGCCCAGGCTGGTCTAAAACTCCAGTCCTCCTGCCTTTGCCTCCTACATGCTACATTTTTGGGGGGACGCCATCATGCCCAGTGATTTGCCTCATTTGCTTTAGTTGTTGGTTGTTTTGTTTGTTTTGTTGTAACTTTTTTAGTTGGAATTTTATGCAGCCTAAACTATCCTCATTCTCTTGTCTTTTTGGTTGTGAGCCTAAGCCTTTAACGGCTGCGCCAGCTCTCCAGCCCTATCCTCATTCTCTTTAGCAGGAGCTGACCTTAAACACCTGGTCCCCCCTGCCCCTACCCCCCAAGTGCTAGGTTTCTAGGCCTATGCTACAGGCCTAGCCTATTTGCCAGTTTAACTTTAGAATTATACATTATGTACTCCTATATGGCTAACTTATTCCTTTCATCACCATGTTTATGAGATTTATCCATATTCTTACATTTGTAGTTGATCCATTCACCTTGGTATATAGTTTTCTTTTATATAAATATGACAGGTATGTATATTCATCCTTTTTACCCAGAAGAGGTTCAGATTTAATGTAAGTATTCTGAGTGTGCTTAAGGAAGCAGTTGTGCTAACCTGTGGTGTTTCTAAAATTGAGGATAATAAAAGCATTTTATAATAGCTTCATTTTAACTTGAGGAATGTGTCTCTGCACGTGTGTGTGTGTGTGTGTGTGTGTGTGTGTGTAAATTTTTTTGATTGTGTACCTGTAGGTGGAATCACTCTTGTTTGTTGTGTAGTATTAGTAAATAGTGCCAGTTTTCTAAATGGTTATTTCAGGGTGTACTCCTAGCCTACACTTTGCCATTCTGGTTAATATGTAATGATACCACTTTGTAGTTTCCATTTTCATTTTCATTTCTTGATCACTGTTGAAGTTGAGCCATTTGGATATGTTCTCTTTTACTCTTTTTGCACTTCCCCTTTGTTAATTTTTCTATTCTGTGCAATTTTTTCCGGTACTCCATAGATATTTTTTACAGCATAAGATATACACATTATGTGTGTGTATGTGTGTATATATATATATATATATATATATATAGCAATATATTTATATAATATATGTTTTGCAGATAAGTAGTTCCACTCTTACTTCTCTAGCCTTGTGAAATTGCCAGTGCTTCTCTGTCTTGTCTCTTCCCCCAGCAGCAACCCTGAATCAGCAGATGCTGCCAGGTAAAGTGACAGAATGTCAGCTTTTTTTTCTGAGCTTCTGCCTTTGAGGGAGCCTTAATTGGGGAATTTCCTCTATTGGACTGGCCTGTGGCCATGTCTTTGGAGTATTTTCTTGATTGTTGAGTGATGTGGAAGGGTCCAACCCACTGTGGGTGGTGCCACCCTTGGGCAGGTTGTTGTGTATTATATAAGAAAGGCTGAGCATGGGCCAGGAGAGCAAGCCAGTGAGCAGCATTCCTCCATGGTCTGTGCTTCAGCTCCTGCCTCCAGGTTCCTGCCCTGAATTCCTCCCTTAATGATGAACCATGACCTGGGAGATGTGAGCTAAATAAACTCTTTCCTTGCTAAGTCGATATTGGTCAGAATGTTTTGTCACAGTGATTGAAAGCAAATTAGGACTGCCTTCTCTTGAATTTTAGGCCCTTTTAGCTCTCTTTTATTTTTTTAAGCAAGTTCCTTGATGCCTTTAATGTTTTAATTTTGAACTAATATAAGATTTACAGGAAAATCACAAAACCAGAACAGTGAAATCACAAGTGTTCTCATCCAAGACTCCCTAGTGTTAGCTTCTTAGATAGTTGTTGAATTATCAATGAAGCTATGGAAATTAACATCAGAAGAATATTGTTAACAGAACTACAGATCTTATTTGAATTTTACCAGAAGTATAGATGACTTAATCAAGGCCCAGCATACTACAGTCATTTCTTTCTTTTAGGAACCTGGTAGCATTTCACAGCATTTTCTTTGGGGTTCCCAGACTTCTTGTGCTTTGATGGCTTTGACATTTTTTTAAATCTTCTGGTCATTTATCTTGTAGTCTTTCAGTATAGATGTTTGTCTGCTGTTTTTCAACAATAGAATGAGAGGAACTATACCATTGAAATGGTCCAATCTTCTTAAGTGCATCTTATCAATGGACACATACATATTGGTGTGTTCTGTGTTCATTGACATTAACCTTGATTACTAAATTGAGGTGTTTGTTGAATGTCTTCAGACAGGTTTTTTTGTTGTTGTTGTTGTTTGGTTTTTTTTTTTTTGTTTTTGGTGTTTTTGAGACAAGATCTCCCTGTATCCCCCAGCTGACCTGGAACTCACTCTGTAGACCAGGCTGGCCTTGAACTCACCGATCCGCCTGCCTCTGCCTCCCGAGTGCTAGGATTAAAGGCATGCACCACCATGCCCAGATTAAAGACGGTTCTTAGCCGCCATGTGGGTGCTGGGAATTGAACCCAGGTCCTCTGCAAGAGCAGTTGGTGCTCTTAACCGCTGAGCCATCTCTGCAGCCCCAGACAGCTATTTTCAACTGTTAATCAATGTCTTGTAGGGAGGGAGACTTCCCGACTGTGCAGGCCTGTCTCCAGCTTGTCCTGGACTCTTGGCTGCCACCTGTGGAATGTGCTCCGCAGCTACTGCTGTGCTGCTTGCCAAATGATTATGATTTTTATGGGTTTTTTCCTTCTACATTTAGTAATTGAATTTCCATAAGAAGGAAAGCTCCTCTCTCACAGTTTTATCCATCCAGATGCTATACTATTACAGGTTTATGCTTGTTTATGTTCTGCAGATTAAACTCCAGACCCATCATTTATTATGTTCTAATCATTTTATTTCTTAAAAATGTGATTATTATGCTGGGTGTGGTGGCGCACGCCTTTAGTCCTAGCACTTGGGAGGTAGAGGCAGGTGGATCTTTGTGAGTTCAAGGCCAGCCTGGTCTACAGAGTGAGTTCCAGGACAGCTATGATTACAGGGAGACCCTGTCTCAAAAAGACCAAAAAAAAAAAAAATGTAGTTATTACTTTGTGTGTGTGTGTGTGTGTGTGTGTGTGTGTGTGTGTGTGTGTGTGTGTGTTTGAGATGGGGTCTCCTTGTAGTACATTTTATTTTTGGACGAGTGTATACACACCCCTGCCAGGCATCCATGTGAAGGTCAGAGGTCAGGAATCAATTCTCTTCTTTTACCGTGTGGGTGCTGGAGAGAGAATTCAGGTCATCGGGCTCCTTGGCAAGCACCTTTACCTGCTGAGCCCTCTTGCTGGCCTGGATCTCACTTAGAGAACTGGGAGTTGCTTCCCTTTGGATCTCACTTAGAGAACTGGGAGTTGCTTCCCTTTGGATCTCACTTAGAGAATTGGGAGTTGCTTCCCTTTGGATCTCACTTAGAGAATTAGGAGTTGCTTCCCTTTGGATCTCACTTAGAGAATTGGGAGTTGCTTCCCTTTGGCTCCTTTCTTTCCATACATTCCCATTCTCTCCTTGAACACTTCCTTCCATTATAGCATCACCACTTTTTACAGATCTTCAGTGCCTTTAAACAGAAGATTTAAAAGTTTATCACACATCTCTAGTTGTTTCCAGCACAAGCACAGGTCTCGAGTCTTCTTCCTCTTGGAAGCGAATTGCTGTAGTGAAGTACTTTTTCAGAGTTTGGTTCTGGCTCATGTTTTCTGAAAAGGTCTGCATTGTTTAACACAAGACCTGCTCTGCTCTCTTGCTGTGTACTGCCTTGGTCCCTCTTTTTATCTAAAATGATCACTATTGCTTTAACGCCAATTTCAGACAGGTAGCAGCCTTCCCCTGCAGCTTTAGGTTGGAAGGGAAATATTTGCATTTTGTTCCCTAGCTCGTTGCATTTCAAAGTGTTTGATAAGCTAGATAATGTCCAGAATCATGGGGCTCTTCTGTGTTTTGTATTATTAGAGCAAGATTCCATTTTGTTTGCCCACACAAACCTTTATTCTTGAATTGAAATAATGCAAATACAAATAATGAACACATTTAGCTCTTTTAATTCTACAGAATGTATTTCATGGGATCCATTTTCAGAACAGATAACACAGCATGCATTGCTGTACTGAGGAAGTTTGCAGATTCAAAATTAATTTTGTCTTATCATACAGTTTTAGTAGGGAACCATTTCATTGAAATGCTAAATAGCATAAAAGGAATATGAACTGCTTCTAAATTAGAAACCTGAAAAGCAGGCATGGCAGAGGGGAAGAGAGTACATACTTTTAGGTGCTGGGGTTTAATGTCAGCAGAGCCCTCACAGTCTCTAGAGCAGAGCTAGAGAGACACTGGCTTAATGTAAAACCAGATGGCTTCAGCTTAGGGAGCTGCTGATAGGAACTGGAGAAGGAAGTTCTTACTGGCAAACCAGCTCATCAGACCGTATGCTGAGGGTAGTCACTTAGCAGAAGAAATGGAAGCTAGTACAATGAAATTTAGGTTGAGTTGGGGCAACAATAGGTGATTTCCTGTCTTGGTTTTGAATTTGTGAAATTTCAGTGGTCTCTTGAATTGTTCAAGTTCTTTTAGACATTTTTGTCAGAAGCCAAGCTTTTATGATTCTCCTAGCCCCGTAGCTGTGTTACAACAGGCTCTTCTCAGTTCAGCATGGCTCTGATGGCACCAGCAACCTACTGTTTTCATGGAATGAGGTTTCTGTTTGGAAACGTGCTTATTCTGTGAAATAAACCACTTGTCCCACTCCTCCTTTTAGGACGTAATGTTGCAGGTGATCATTGATTGTGTGCTAGAGCTGGCATTAACTAATGTTTCATATGACACAGGCTCTATGGGCTGGAGTTTCTGTTCAGTTTAGAGTATGTAAGGGGCAATGTACCATTTCTAGTCACTACATTTTTTTTTCCCATTTGCAGTAGTTTATTAAAAGATCATATGGGTACTTGAGTGTGAAATACTACTTGGAGCTGGGCGTGGTGGCTCACGCCTTTAATCCTAGCACTTGGGAGGCCAAGGCAGGCGGATCTTTGTGAGTTAAGGCCAGCCTGCTCTACAGAGTGAATTCCAGGACAGCTGGGGCTACAGGGAGACCCTGTCTCGAAAAGACAAAAAAAAAAAAAAAAAAAAAAACTACTTGGTAGCTAGTAATGGCATTGTATATTTTTTTAATTATACATCTTTTAAAATATTCTGCCAGGTGTGGTGGCGTACGCCTTTAATCCTAGCACTTGGGAGGCAGAGACAGGCAGATCTCTGTGAGTTCAAGGCCAGCCTGGTCTACAGAGTGAGCTCCAGGCCAGCTGGTACTTAAAGAGGGACCCTGTCTCAAAAATACCAAAAAAAAAAAAAATATTCTGTCTTCAGATGCCAGGTGTGCTGGCACACACCTTTAGTCCTAGCACTGGGAGGCAAAAGTAGGCAGATCTCTATGATCAAGACCAGCCTGGTGTATGTATTGAGTTCCCAGCAGGCTGGGGCTACTGGAGACCCTGTCAAAAAAAAATCTATCTTCGCATGTCTCAGCTTGTCTAATATCCAGTTTATACCAATAAGTAATCTAAAATATCTCAGTAAATGTGTTAAATTATGAATTTAGATTAAAATAAAAGCTAATCGTATGTCATTTTTTTCATGCAGCAAAAGATACAAGGAAGAAGAGACCAGAGAAGACTAGAAGTAAAGAAGTTGAGAAGTCAGGCAGGGCCCAGCAAACAAATGATAGGAGCCAGGAAGAAAGAAGAAAAGAGCAGAGTCAGCAGGAAGCAAGGCCTGAGAGAGAGCGAAGGGCAGAGAGACACAGAGGTCATGATTCCAGAGACGCAAATTGGAGGGATCCCATCCCAAAACACAGGGCAGACAGAGGCAGCCCTTCAGATGAAGACAGGCACAGCAGGGTCAGGAATGGCCGAGAACGGCACACATACGTGCATTTGGAAAACAAGCATGCTGACCCAAGGAAGAGACGAGAGAGGAGAAATTCTTTTTCTGAAAACGAGAAGCAGAGAACCCAAAATCAGGACAGTGAAAAATTTAGAAGGAAAGATAGGTCAAAGTCAAGGGAAAGGAACAGAAAACATTCGGGCTATAGAAGTGATGAAGACAGGTATCAGAATGGTGCTGACAGACGATGGGAAAAACCTAGCAGACACTCTGAACATTCCAGAGAGTCACAGAGAAATCAGGACCGGAGAAGAGAAAAGTCTCCAACAAAACAAAAATAGTTCTACCAGCTAACAGACTGAACATGACTTGTGTTCAATTCAAACAAGTATTTTTGCATTGATGGACTTTATAGAGAACTCTTGTATAAAGTATCAGTTTGTATTTGTAAATTTTTTTACATGTTTTTATTTCAACATGTTTTATAATTGGCAATTATAAGGTCCTCTGTGTAAAATTGAGAAAAAGGTCTCAACAGAAAAGGAGTGTAAGTCTTGCTTATATTTTATGAATAAAATGACCAAATATTCATCAAACCAGTGACTTTTGAATTGAGAAAATGTTTTTCTGTAATGTTTCTAATTATTATAGATTAATTATTGGTGGCTTTTTTATATAACTGAAGACCAAAATAAATAAATCATTTCAGTTTTTCTTTTTATTTTTTTATTTTTTATGTGTATGAGTGTACTCTCTGCATGTAGGTTGGTGCACCCATCTTGTGCAATGCCGAGGAGGTCAGAAGAGGGTGTCGGATTCCCTTGGAACTGGAGTTAAAGACGGTTCTTAGCCACCATGTGGGTGCTGGGAATCAAACCTGGGTCCTCTGCAAGAGCAGTCAGCACTCTTAACCACTGAACCATCTCTCCAGCCCCAGTTTTTCTTAGAAGTAAAGAATTTATTACAAGTTTCATATTATATCTTAAATTAGGTAGCATGTAATTTTTTTTTTCAAAGTGTTTTGGTGAAGCCAAGTGTAAAAGTGATGCACACTTGTATTAATTATACTTATTATTCTCATAGTTGTATTTCTTCTCTCAGGGCTGCTAAATATGCTAAATTATAAAATTCTTTGTGATTAGTGCTTTTTATTAGCTTTAAATTTGTGTCATGGTGAGTTAATGTATATTTAATTTTTAATTGGATTAGTAAATCATTTAAAAAACATACATAGATATATGAATAGCCGATGAAGTACTTCCATTTTCTTAAAAGAATTATAAGGATTCTGTTCATTGTAACTTTTTCCAAATATGTGACCATATTTATTACTTGGGAAATAAAATGTGATCTGAGACTTTAGAATGTCGGACAGACATCTAAGCCCACTTGCTTTGATGGATTGCTTGTGCTGTTAACCAGTAAGTGCATGTGGCCCATTTTAGGCAGTGCAGTTAAAGTAATAGATTGCCAACTTAATGTTTAGCTTTTGGCATAGGCTGATTCAGATTGTTTTCTCTTTATTATCTAAAAACTTGTATAATAAAGTCCATGAAAATAAATTTATCCCTCAGGATAAAATATTTACTAGCTATGATAGCATAAAGGAATTCCCCTTAGTGAATCTCCCTGCAGTATTCCTTCAAGAGATAAATACTGGTAGCAAGGGCCTGTCAGAAGAATATGCATCTCACAGAAGTATAGCTGAGCAAATTGAGTTAAGGAGCATGTAGGCTATCAGCCTTGAGGGAAATACTAGTTCATTGCTTGTTAAACTGTTGTATCAGTGACTTACATTCTCTGGACAAATGACTTTTACTTTACCTTGCAACCAAAAGTTAATCTTAGCTTGTTTATATTGTAAAAAAGTCTGCAAGGCCTTCAGTTCCTCTGGTAACTTAAACAGAGCTCATGACTCTTCCTTGCCCTTGACCCAGAACATTATATAAATGTGTGTGTGTGTGTGTGTGTGTGTGTGTGTGTGTCTATGTGTAAGTTTTACATATCATGCAATCACTGAAAACGATATTCTTTGGAAGCAATGAAGATGATCCCATTGGTGTTGCAAACAATAGCTGGGTTAAATTGATAACTTCTGTATGTGGTTATGTGTGTGCTATCCTTGGTCCAAAGGGGTCAGAAGGGACATAATCATCGAAGACAATTCCTCTTCTTTTTCTATTGCGTTCTGGGTGCACAGTTTCTATGAAAGAGAACAATCCCTTTTCAGAGAGCACAGTTCCAAGAGAACTCTCAAGGATCATGTTCTCAGAACAATAGTTCAGACTAAGATGGATGCTGCGTCAGGCTGTTTTTATTCAGTCATAGCCATGATGGGTATGCCATGATAGTACTGCCACAAACTACATGCCCAGTCTGTCCTAGATGCTAGAGATGAAACAGGGAACAAAGCAAAAGCCTATGGAAAGTATAGTTAGTTAGGCGGAGGTCGGCTGAGGAAAAACACAGATAATATATCAAAGATCTGTGTGTAAATGCTGTAAAGAAAACCAAAGTAGAGAGAAGAGAACAAGTCTATGAAGATGATCAAAGAAGCTCTCCAGTAAGCTGCTGTTTGCCTAGAAGTCTAGAGGAAGTCAGTCTCTGTGCCTTGCAGATTCCTTTGGGAAGAACTCAGGCAGGAGGAGAAATGGAAGTACACATGTGTAAATCTTACTGGAAACCTTTAGCATTTTCTTTTCTAATTAATTTGCTTGTTTCCTCGTTTCCTCCTATAAAAACATCTAAATCCTCTAATGGACCTTTGAGCATAGAGCCATGTCAGGGTAAAATGGATGAGTAAGGATAAGGAACTGTATTATTCTGCCTTCAGAATACAAATATACAGTACCAGCTGGGTGTGTTCACATGTCCTGCCTGCCAATCAGGTTTTTAGCCTCTGTGATCTACTTTATGGATGAGAATGACATTATCTACATTTGTACTTTTAAATACTTGTTTTAGGTTTAGAATTTGTTCCTTTGTTTGCTTAAAGTTTTTGGAGACAGCTAAGAAATGTAGATATTTTGCAGCCATTATTTTTCAGTTTCTCCCCTTGACTGCAGCATTCTGCTCCTCAGGCCCTGCTGCATGGACTGCTCTCTCTGTTTTGTGGTAACTGTCTGACATCTCTTCTTGAAGCACACTTTGACTACCCACCCAGACTACTGGTTTAGACTGCTAGTAGAATTTTTCCATCGCATCAAAACATTTTCATGTACTGTCATTGTTACCACCTCATTTCATCCTCGTTTTTTCATTTCCTTTGTTCTGTGGCCTAATCCTTTGGATGGATGAAGATTCAGCTAGTTTTTTGTGTTTGTTTTTATGTGTAGAGTGTATTGCCTGCATATATGTAAATGCACCCCTGTCATGCAATGCTTGCGAGGATCAGAAGAGGGCACTGGATTCCCCTGGAACTAGAATTACCTGTAGTTGTTAGCTACCGGGTAGGTAGAGAACCCAGGTTCTCTGCAAGAGCGACCAGTGCTCTTAGCCACTGAGCCATCTCTCCAGGCCTGAAAAGTCAGGGAGTTTAATTCTTTAAAAGAACCCTATGAAAATTGATACTGTGTCCCAGAAGAGGAAACTAAAGTCTGAGAGGCCAATGGGCTCAGGTCTCATTAATTAAGCACAGTTTTATTCTAGATCAGCTTCCTCTTGAAGAACTAAGGGCAGGTGAATGCTTGAGAGAAGTGTCGGGCTAAGCCCTGCTACCTAGCAGCTCCATGGGCCTTGCAAACTAATCCCTTTCACCCTAATTCTAAGATTCTTCTGGTGCCTGTTTCACATAGCTCTAATGATAATGAAGTAATGCTTTGCCTCAAAGTGAGCATTCAGCCCCTTTTCCTAGAACAAAGGAAAGACAGAAGAAAAATCAAGGCCTTTGGCTTGATACCATTGCTTTCTTTTATCTCACCTAGCTCTTTGTTTGTTTTAAACACATTAAAGTAGCCACATTGAGAAACTACTGTGCTTGATAGTTTCAGTTGTCAACTTGACACTTGGAAAAAGGGATCCTCATTTGGGGAATTGTCTCTATCAGGTTGGCTTCTGAGTATGTCTTTGGGAGACTTCCTTGATAGTTTAGTGATGTGGGGAGGGTGTAGCCCACAGTTGGTGATACCACCCTTAGGCAGATGTTTCTGGGCTGCATAAGACAGCAGGCTGAGCAAAGGCCAAGGAGCAAGCCAGTAAGCAGTGTTCTTCCAGTAAGCGTCTGCCTCCAGGTTTCTGCCCTGAGTGCCCTAGATGTTGGATTGTGATCTGAGAGTTGTAAGAAGAAATTAAACTTTGTCCTCCCCAGGTTGGTTTTGGCTAGTGTTTTATCACAGCAATAGAAAGAACTAATACAAGTGGTTTTTTGGAGTTTAGAAGTAATGTAGGTATGACCAAAAATAATTTCCCATCATTTTTCTTATATTCATTACAATAGCATTAATTGTATGTATCCTTTTAGCTCAAATAACCCGATTCTTACAGCACTTCACAGTGGGTTGCCAGGAGATTTTTTAATAATCTCTTATAGTGAACTTTTTATTAGAGACTTTTAAACCTTGTTTATGCTGTTCTTATTTTGACTTGACTGACATTTATCCCATCTAATTTCATGGTTGCTTTTATATCCCGAGTTTTTCTCATCCTTATTCTCCTTTTCCAATCCTTGTCTCACTTTCCCGTTTAGTGGCATGTCCTTTCTGACCTGTGCACTTTCATTCTGTTCCACGAACATTCCAGAGCTTCTTTCTTCAGTTACATGAATTTTAACATCCACTGAAGATGCTGTAGGAGAGAGCTCCAGGGGCCCGGGTGACCTCCAGGAGATGTCCCCTTACTGTGCACGTGCAGCTTATGAGCTAAACCCTAACCAAACCAGCAGACAGTCCCCGCTCTCCTTCCTCTGACCTCATGTGTCCTCTCAGCCTTGGATTTCACACAGCTCCTTCCATTCCCGTGTTTCCTTCTAAATGTCCTGGGAAACAAGTTTGATGCATGTCCCATTACAATGAACATGTATTGAAGCTAGTCCTATCTATATGTTTTACGTTTACTGGAAATAGAAACAAGTCTCCCAATCTCCACCCCTGTTACTGCCCCACCTTCAAGTCCATGCTTTGTGGTCAGAACTTGAAACTGTCCAGTTCACTTCAGATCAGCTATGCACAGGTAGAAGAAAGGAGGTACGGGCCTACCCACAGTGACACTGGGTGTGTATCTGTGGGCACTGCAGAGAAAGCAGGAGTGTGGCTGAAGCGGGAATACCATTGGGAAAAAGAGGCTTCATATCCACTAACATTGCCATTTGCCTTAAATGAACACTATCTGGAAATCGCACATTTAAGTCTGACTGGCTTTTTAATTTCACCTTTCCCCCTTGCCGATCATAGACAGGCCCCTTAACCTCTGTCTTAAATTTTATGTCAGCACAATGGTGCTTCGTAATATGTTCTTGAGAGAGGAACACACCTTGTATGTGCCTAGAAGAGCTCTGTATTGTCATTACTGTTACCATTTTTACTTTTATTAAAATATTACTGTCATAAAAGCTGACCTGGTACCACTAGACCAGAAATTGCAAACACAAATACCTAGGGGCCAGGCAAATCACACCAGTGGGATCAACTGCACTGTGTAGTAAATTGCAGTCATTTCTAGGCAGCGACACTTGCTCGGCCACATCCAGTCCCACTGGTAGAGCTGGAGGGTGAGGTTGAGGTTGACCACCTGTTACTAAACAATAATGACTTTTATGCTGCTTCTGATTTTTCAATATTGACAATGGTCTTTAAGTTTAAAATGGGCCAAATGTTTGGGTGTGGTGACACATGTCTCTGATCCTCCCATTCAGTATGTTGATGTGGGCCAGTCTAGTTCCACACAGCTAAAGGATCAAAATTATGCAATTTAAACAAAATGGTCCATGGCTTTTGAGTGTCTAGTTTGTGATCTCACTATACACTTCTGAAATTTTTTTTTCAATTTTGAAATGGCATTCCTTCTTCAAAAGTCATTTTTCAGTTTCTGCTCTTCTTACAGAGGAAGGATAAGCACTCTTGAGAAACTTGACTTTGCTGTTTCCACAGCCCTCCCTTTACCTTGCTGTAGACTTCTGTCAGGCTGGGTTCATAATCGCCCCCTCCTTGTAGTTCCTGATACCCACAAAACAACCCACCCCCACGTTTGGATTTCCTCTGCTTCCCTGACATTTGTTCATCCTCCTATCCTGGTGTAGTATTTATTGCTGTGCTCCTATTTCCAAATCAGCAAATCCTATCAATATTGCTTTTGAAAAACTCCAGCATACCTCCGTCATAGCTTCATTTCTGTTTCTGTGATAAAACATCCTGACCAAAACCAACTGAGGAGAGGAAGAGGTTTCTATGGATTAGTGTTCCATGTTGCAGTTCATCATCTTAGGGAAGTCAACAACACAAGCAGCTAGTCATGTCACATCCAGTCAAGAGCAAAGACTAAACACTTCCTTTCTCTGCTTGCTGTTCTTACATGTGGCTAGCTTTCTGCACTCTCGCACGTGCCAGCCACATTCAGGGTGGGTCTTCCCTGCTGTCCCCCATAGACCTGCCCACAGGCCAACCCAACCTCATTGTTTAGGTTGTGTCAAGTTGACAGTTAAAGCTAACCATCACAGTCCCTATCTTTCCACCTGCATGCAACTACTATGGTCCTGTGTTTACTTTCTATCTAACTATCCCAACAACAGTTACTGATGTTGACTATACTGTTGTCGAATTGATTGGCACATCTTAGTTTCTGAGAATAGAGCCATGAACAAACAAAGGCCCATTCTCAACCCAAATGCTTACAGCAGGGAAACAACAGGAGGTCAAATTTCTAATATATAGAGGCATGACGGAACTATCAGTGTGTGTGTGTGTGTGTGTGTGTGTGTGTGTGTATATATATATTTTTTTTTTTTGAAGACTTTGAAAATAAATGTTAGGGATCCAGAAAAGCTGCGGGACCAGTGCAGTGACAACCTGATGTGGCTCACCAAGATTCTAATTCTCTGACACACTGAATGCACTCCAGTCCAGTGACAGCCCTAAACTATAGGAGGAAAGTAATTCCCAGCCTGCTACTTCACTTTCTTAGAAGTTCAAGCTCAACCTGTCTTTCTTTGATGTTTGTTCTGGGAGCTGCCATCCTTTGAGCACGACTGTGTCTTCGTGTCTGATTTTTATGGAACAACGGTAAGGTAAGATACATCCCAGTTTTGCAGCTTACACACTGGTGTCTGTCCAGCTAAGGTGTGACAACCAGGACTCCATGGGCTACATTAGCCCGCTTTACAGAAGAAAGTGTCACTTTCTTCTCATTGCTTTCTGCACAAGCCTTGCTGAGGCTAGGCTGGCCGTTCGCTGCTCTGGAAGGAGGGCTCTCCTTCCATCAGTGTCAGTCACTCACCACCTGAAATACCCTGTCTGCTTATGTGAGTGCTTCAAGACATGTATTTTCCTTCTCTAGCATTTGATGCAATTCAAGTTTCTTGGGGTAGAGGCCTTGCACTTTTAAACCCTGCACAGTGAGATCATTGTTTTATTTTTCTTAACTCTGTTGGCCCTCTTGGTCCACTCCCAAGAAGGTTAAGTATTCTTCTAGTGCAGGAGATTTATGGATTGCCTTTTCTTCTCTATCATGCTGTACACCAAGTTCGTTTAACTTCAATACTTTTGACTTCTTGGATTTGTTAAATTTCTGTTGTGTAAAGCTGTTCTGTCATTATATAATGTTTAGCAATGTCTCTTCTAGATGCTAAGAGTACACATCTTCGAGTTTGGGGTTTGTTTGTTTTTTATATTTTTGAGACAGGGTCTCCCTTTAGTCCCAGCTATCCTAGAACTCGCTCTATAGACTAGGCTGGCCTTGAACTCACAGAGATCTGCCTGCCTCTGCCACCCAAGTACTGGGATTAAAGGCGTGTGCCACCACACTCAGCCCAGTTTGTTTTAATGTGTGTGTATGCATATGTGAATGCATCTGCATGTGGGTGTGTGTATGTATACATGTATGTGCATGTTGGGTGTTTATGTGTACATGTATGTGCATGGGGGAGTGTGTATATGTACATGCATGTGTGTGGTGTGTGTATGTACTGTGCCTGTGGGGTGTGTGTACATGTATGTGCATGTGGGGTGTACATGCATGTGTGTGGTGTACAGGCATGTGTGGGGTGTGTATGTGCATGTGGGGGTATATGTACATGTATGTGCATGGGGTGTGTATGTGTACATGTATGTGCATATGGGTTTGTGTGTTTACATGCATGTGCATGGGGGTGTGTGTACATGTATGTGGGGGGTATATGTGTACATGCATATGGGGGTATAGGTGTACATGTATGTGCGTGTGAGGTGTATATGTGTGCATATATGTGTGGGGGGGTGTACATGCATGTGGGGTGTATGTGTACATGTATGTGCATGTGGTGTGTGTACATGTGTGTGCATGTGGGTGTGTACATTTACATTCATGTGCATGTGGGGGTGTACATGCATGTGCATGGGGGTGTATGTGTACATGTAGGTGCATGGGGGTATATGTGTACATACATGTGGGGTGTATGTTTACATTCATGTGCATGTGGAGGTGTACATGCATGTGCATGGGGGTGTATGTGTACATGTATGTGCATGGGGTGTATGTGTACATGCACATGGGGGGCATGTGTGCTGTATGTGTGTGGGGGTACATGCATTTGGGTGTGTACATGTATGTGCGTGAGGGGTGTGTATTTGTACATGCATGTGTGTGGGGTGTGTACATGTATGTGCATGTGGAGTGTATGTGTACATGCATATGGGGTGTGTATGTGTACATGTATGTGCATGTGGGTGTGTGGGTACATGTATGTGTGTGTGGGTGTGTGTATATGTACATGTATGTGAGGAGACAAGAGGATCAACTCAGGAATTGTTCTTGTGGAGCTGTCCACTTTGTTTCTTGAGGCCGGGTCTCTCACTGGCCTGGAGTGCTGGAAACAGGCTTGGGTAGGTGGTCAGCAAGCTCTAGAGATCCACCATGGACTCTCCTCCAGTTCTGTGCTTCCATACCAGTCTTTTACATGAATGCTTGTGATTAAACTCAAAATTTCATCCTCGTAACTGCTTGCTTGATTGACTGAGCTATCTCCCCAGCCCCTAAATATCCAAGTTCTAATAATCAGTCTGTCTACAGACTTTTCCAGATATATTCTGGGTTGTAGGATGGGGAGGAGTCACCTCTAGTCAATTACCCCTGCCATGGATCTAGCATTTTAGGATGGGGAGGAGTCACCTCTAGTCAATTACCCCTGCCATGGATCTAGCATTTTACAAGATAGTTTTTAATGGATAGTGTAGTAGACAGGGTTCTCTAAAGCAACAGGTTAATGGATAGTGTAGTAGACAGGGTTCTCTAAAGCAACAGGACGAATATATAGCTATATACAATTTATTGATTTGCTCACATGACAGAGTTCAAGGAGTCCAACAGTAGCCACACCGCACTGGAGAGGCTGAGAATCCGGGGAACTGCTCAGTCCACAAGGCTGGATGTCTCAGTAGTTCCAATCTGGTGCTGAAGGCCTGATGGATTCCACCAGATGGATTCCAGGAGATCTGCCAGTCTCAGTACACACTGAGATCCGAAGGGTTGATCACAGCAGCAAGACAAACTCACCAGTGAGAGAGAGGCAAGCTGCAGGAAAAAAGGGACCAGCTCCCTCTGCCATAGCCTTTAATACTGCCTGCCAGCAAAAGGTAATGCCCACATTTGGGATGGGCCATCGGGGTTGAGGTAGTCCAATCCAAAGATCCTTTTTCTCTTATTTGTTCCTTAGTCCAGGCAAGTTGACACCCAGGATTAACCATCACAGATAGCCATGACCATGCTTGTTCTGTAACATTACTGTATCCACTTGTCTAAAGCTCTGTTGACTTATCTACCCTCATGTTTTTATAAAGACAAGATTTGTTTTTGAAAGAAAATAGTGCACAGAAATGATCCAGCCTTCTCTTTGGTGAGATACTCTGATACCTCATTGCAGGGAAGGCTGTCTGGTTGGCATTTTCTTAGGTATTCTACAAGTAGAGCCATGATTGAAACTATCAGTTTATACATTTCATATAGCTTCTTACTGCTCACTGTAGCTGTGTATTATGATACTTAGCTCAAGAATGAGAAAGAAGCCAGTTATTACTATTAAATTATTGTTGCTCCAATATGAAAGAACTAGTCTATCAATTCTAAACATACCTTATTTGTTATCTGTTTTTGTTTTTTATTTTTTGAGATTTGGGAATTTATTTTTTATTATGTTTTGTGTATTTCAGACATCATTTTTCAATTCAGTTCAGGTATATTCCCCTTTCCCTTCCCCCCACCCCACCCCACCCCATCCCATCCCAGATCATGCATTCTGCCATAACTGTCCTGTATCTTTCTCTCAGGATTTTTTAAATTTTTTATTTTTTTTTAATTTTTTATTTATTTCTGTATGTGTATGAATGTACTGTCTGCATGCAAGTGTGTGCACCCGTGTCGTGCAATGCCGCAGAGGTCAGAAGAGGGTGTCAGATTCCCCTGGAACTGGAGTTCTCCTGGAATTGGAGTTTCAGACGGTTCTCGGCTGCTATGTAGGTGCTGGGGATCGAACCCGGGTCCTCTGCAAGAGCGGTTGGTGCTCTTAACCGCTAGGCCATCTCTCCAGTCCTCGGGGTTTTTTTTTAATGCTTAGGAATTCACATTTTCCTCCATTAATTTTATATTGCTCTAAAATATAGATACATACTCTCCACCCATATACAGTAATTACAGAGTCTGAAAATAATTGGTGGGTGGGTTCTAGAGCCCGTTGAGAGATTCGTATTATAACAAAATAGTTGCTTTCAGATAAACAGAAATATAACAATAATGTTATTCAGCTTGCCTTTTATCTGGGGGATTTGGTGTTAGCATCCACAAATGAGGGAAACCATTCTCCATTTGTCTTTCTGGGACTGTGTCACCTCACTCAGCATAATGGCTTTGAGCTCCATCCATTTACCTGCCAAGTTCATAATGCCATCTTTCTTAAAAATATGGAACAATTCACGAATTTGCATGTCATCCTTGTACAGGGGCCATGCTAATCTTCTCTGTATCATTCCAATTTTAGTATATGTGCTGCCGAAGCTAGCACTTGTTTTTTATTATATGTGTATGAATGTTTGCCTGCATGTAGGTAGGTGCACTCATGTCATGCAGTGTCTGTGGAGGTCAGAAGAGGGTGTTAGATCCCCTGGAACTGGAGTTACAGATGGTTATTAGCCACCATATGGGTTCTGGGAATTGAACCCGGATCCTCTACATGAGCAACCAGTGCTCTTAACTGCTGAGTCATCTCTCCAGCTCCTTTTATCTAATTTTTAAAGAAATGTTTTAATAGATTTTATTTCAAGACGGCTTCTCAATATGTAGCTGGCCTCTTGATTTTCCTGTCTCAGCCTCTTAACTTTTGGGGTAATAGGTCTACATTATCACACTCGGATTAACAGACTTGTTTTTTAGAGCAATTTTAGTTTCACAGAAAAATTGAAAAGTAGAGATTTTCTACATACCTTTTGAATCCACACATGCATAACCTCTCCTATTATCTGTTACAGTTAATGGAGCTATATTGCTACCCAAAATCCATAGTCCATATTGAATTTAATCTCCATACACTGGCAAACACATTGATTTTTTTTTTTTAATCAAGTACTTTAGTAGCAGTTGAATGGCTGTTAAATCGGTAGTTTCATGCATTTTAAGACATAAAGATTGGGGAAATGGGATGGAATCGATTGCATCAGCAGTTCTTTTAGAAATGAGAACTATTGGAATATCGCCTTCGGTGCTAACCAGGACCCCTTAGAATAGAGAAATCTACTGCTTACCTAGAAACTCTCCCTAAATCTATTTTGTGCTCAACACAAGTTGTGTAGCTATCTCTCCAAATTGCTTCCTAGGGGGAAGATGAAGGCATTCAAGACAGGAAGCTCATGAAACTTGCAAGACTCAGCTCAGAAAGTGGCAAGATTCAGAAAGCAAGTCTTCAGGATTATATAAGCAGTAAATAGTGGCGGTGAGGAGGAGACTGTCTTCAGTGGAGCTGCCTGCAAGTGGGTCAGGAAGTTCCAGCAATGCTGGTCTCAGGAGTCGGCGCCCGAGTGGGGGTGGGCTTTCCAATGTCGCAGCTGCCTTGGAGCCACCTGTGCTTCTGAAAGGAACCCTTTACCCATGTTCCTTTAAATAATCCCGGTAATTAGTTCACCAAGCTACACTTGGTGAATAATTGGGGGGGAGGGGGGTTGTTGTGTAACACTATTCCCAGGGAGATGTGAACAAATGACCATTCACCCCAGATAGGGACTTGACTAAAATAAACGTATCACCAGAGTCCAACTTGAAGTCGAACAATGAGTTTATTGGAGTTACTCACGGGATCAGTGTGACCCAGAGGCAGCCGTGTCACACAAAACCTGTCCCAGCAGGGGTGACAGCTCACAAAAACTGGAACCCTGACAGCTCACAGCACAACTTAAAGGAAGTTTGACCAGTCGTAGAGTGTTTCTTCCAGAAAGAGGGACTTTCTGAGGCTTCTAAATCATTTGCCACTCCACCACGCAATACATGTGAAACCCTGTAAGGGCTGTACTAAGCATCTGCCATTTTGTCTAAGGATTATTCCTCTCCCTGAACAAATTCTTCTGGTGAGCCTGACAACTAAAGAGCTCACTGGCATTGCACACATAGTACCCTGGGGACTGGAAGTGGTTTTGAAGAGAAGGGTGACCTAAGTTTGGCTGTTCAGAATCCTTCTCCAGTCCTTTTTCAGTCTGGAGCATGAAACAGGATACCCTGTCTAAAGGTACACAGAACAAGAAGGGATTGATCATTGTCCATGCCCCATGGAAAATGCTTTCTCAAAAGGAAGCAGGGCCAGTAGAAGGGAGAGTTTCAGCAGTGTTCAAGTCTCAATAAATTGTGTTCAAAGTTAGCTTTTCCAGTTCCACGAGTCAGTGAGTTCCATTTCCATGTAAGCTGCTTTGATTTTGATTTGTACTATATACACTCAAATTCCTGTTGGTGAGCAGACTGGAATGACATGAGTGGTAGGGTCAGTTACTCCCCACCTTACTATATTTTACTTACACAATTTTGCTCACTCCTTTTGACAGCAAGTAGGAATTAGTATAGAGATGGCTATAAAAAAAAAAAAAAAAAAAAAAAAAAAACCACAAGGACGTGTGGTGTCTTTTTAATTCTTTTATGGAAACATCTAAATGAGTGATTTTTTTTTTTTTTTGTCTTTTCAAGACAGGGTCTCCCTGTAGCCCCAGCTGTCCTGGAACTCACTCTGTAGACCAGGCTGGCTTTGAACTCACAAAGATCCGCCTGCCTCTGCCTCCCAAGTGCTAGGATTAAAGGCGTGTGCCATCACACCTGGCTAAATATGCATATATTATGTCATACCAAACTTTAAGATCTTTTGGTTTTAGAGAGACCGAAATTCAATAATTTTTGTCCCTTATTAACAAAATGAAAGAATTACCACTGAAAATAGCTTGCAATTTTCTTCAGTATCTTATTTTTACTTATTTTTTTGTGCTTCTCTGTGTGTTTCTGGCTATCTGAGTGATTTTACACGGAGATAATTGTCTTACTAGAAATCACTGATCTATTTTTATGAATTAGAGAACTCTCCCTTCTACAGCACTCTTGTTGGACTTTGAAATGTACAGTGCAGATATAGGAATTCAATTCACAGAAAAAAATGGTTTAATATTACCAGTGAGAAGGACTAACCAGAGATGTTTTGAAAGCTTTCACAGCTCCCTCAAACCATAAGATTCTTGAACATATTACTTAACTAGTGTATTCTCCCAATAATATTGCAGTATGAATAACTAAGCACAAAGAACACTGAATGTTTTCAGTCTTCTTCCATAATACAAATGTAGTCTGAAAATCCCTTTTCACACATGCAGAGCAAATATTCATTCTTGAAATACAGGGAAAGGTATGAAAGGTAAATATTAACTCCATCCCTCAAGTTTTGAGAATAATTTTTTATTATTTTTATTTTATGTGTATGAGTGTATTGCCTACATGTAGGTGGGTGCACCCATGTCATGCAATGCAGTGGAGGTCAGAAGAGGCTTTGGATACCCTGGAACTGGAGTTACAGACAGTTGTTAGCTGCCCTGTGGATGCTGGGAATTGAACCTGGGCCCTTTGCAAGAGCAGCCAGTGCTCTTTACCACTGAGCTATCTCTCCAGCTCCAAGTTTTGAGAATAATTTTGCTCATGTTCTTATCATTTTTTGCCCAAAAGAAGAAAGAACTCTTATGGACACCTATACATGAAGATAAGAGAGGAGAAAACAAAGGATTACTATGCAGAAGTGACAATGTAAGATGACAGCTAGGTCCAACAAGACACATCTGTAATAATAATGATAATAGCACAATTTATTATATAATCTAATAATCATAAATGTTGAATAAAGAAGACAAATTTCTGTGACCCCATTATATATGATTCCAACTATGTAGAAGTCTAAAACAACAAAAAAAGTCACAAGTGGTTATTTTGGGGAAGGATAATGCTGGAGAAACAATAACCAGGAACACTGGAGCATTGGTAATGCTACATTTCTAAATGTAGACATTGAATTTACAGGTGTTCATAGCAAAAGCAAGGTAAAAGACAAGTGTGCTAATCACCTGTAGTATTTTTATGTTCTTTCCAATTCAAATGCATCTGGAATCGTTGCCTCTTGATAACCATAAAGAGAAATGTATGATGGAGATTATAACACGTCCACATTTTTTTTCTGATTCTCTACACAGTTCCCTTATCATCAAGTGTTATATGCTATCCCTTTACCCTGAGAGTTGTGGATGATGTATAGCTAGAATTATAGTCTTTTTGTTCCAACAGGAATACACTATTTTTTATTTTATTTATTTATGTATATGAATGTATTGTCTGCATGTAGGTCTGTGTGCCCGTGTCGTGCAATGCCGCAGAGGTCAGAAGAGGGCGTCGAATTCCCCTGGAACTGGAGTTCTGGAATTGGAGTTACAGACGGTTCTCAGCTGCCATGTAGGTGCTGGGGATCGAACCCAGGTCCTCTGCAAGAGCAGTCGGCGCTCTTAACCGCTAGGCCATCTCTCCAGCCCCAGGAATACACTATTAGACTTCTGTGGGTGATGTAAATCTAGATATGTGATTCAATTTGACCAATGGGGTATTTTCAGCTGAGATGCAGGCAGGACTTGAGTATCCTTTTTCCTTGGAACTTGGGCTCTTCTTGATAACACTGAAAGAATGAACCCAGGTTAGTCTGTGAATAATGAGAGACTGTGGCCATTCCTATAATGAACTATTATACAGATAAATACTAGAAAAAGGTTTCCCAAGTGTCAGACACATACATGAACCCAGACCACCCAGCCCACACTCATAACTTTAAGAACCAATGAATATTTAGTCTTCAAACCAATGATTTTGGAGGAATTTGTTATGTAATAAAAGCTAAGTGGTCTATTATAACCACTCCCTTACACATCAAGCAAATATGTTGAGTGGTGATGCATATTTCTTCTTGTTTTTTCTAGTCTCTTATCCCCAGTAAGCAGTTTTACAAAATTATGTGGGAGAGCAATCCTAGACTCAGATGTATCTTGAGTGTGTACAGGCTACAAATCTGCTTAGCACACTAGGTGGAGAAAAAGACGCAGGGCATGCTCTGTTTTCAGCTAGGAAAATGCACAGGAGTCAGCTTGCTTGTCAGCATGCCACTTCTGAATATGCTGCATGACCTGGGATGATGTGTGATGGTATGAAGGTCTGAGATTGGCCACTGGGAGGTGTGATGTCAGGCAATGTAGCGCCTCCCACCCCAAATCTATATAAGCTGCCTGTTTGGACCACCTGACATAATCCCCAGGCTTGGTTGCGTGCCCATGCATGGTTGTGGGGCTGTCAACCCCATAGCTGGCTCTTCAGCTCAGTTAGTCATGGGAGCCAGCAGCTCCACAACTGCATGTTTGGCTGTGGGACTACAGGACTATCAGTACCAAAGCTGTGTTTGACCTCAGGGCCATCAACCCCTGTCCAACCATGGGGTCAACAGCCACTCAACATTACTTTTTACAGCATCCAGTATTCCCAGGTAGTCTCCCATCCAAGTACTAACCAGGCCCGACCCTGCTTAGCTTCTGACATCAAACGAGATCAGGCACACTCAGGGTGGTATGGCCATAGACAATGTTAAAATATTTTAAAATGCCTGTTCCATGCTATTTGTTGATGTCAGTTGTTTGGATTCATTCTGTTTTATGTAACAGCCTCTTTCAAAGCCCCATATATAACTTTCACATTCATGTAAAGGCATTCCTCATAAACCATGATGAATTTTAGAAAACAAATGATACCAAGTGCTGGAGAGGTTGTGGGTAAAGGGAAACACTTATCCACTGCTGGTGGGAATGTAAACTCATACACTATGGAAAGCAGTGTGGAGAACCCTTGGAAGACTCGGAATGAGCTTGCCACCTGACCCAGTCATACCACTCCTGGGTATATACCCACATGACTCATCTTACTGCAGAGATACATGCACAGCCATGTTTATTGCAGCTCTCTTCACAATAGCAAAGAGCTGGACCCAAACCAAGTGCCCCTCAACTGATGAGTGGATAGAGAAAATGTACACAGTGGAGTTCTATACAGCCATAAAGAAAGATAACATCATGAACTTTGTAGGTAAATGGATGGAGCTAGAAGATATCATGCTAAGTGAAGTAACAGTTCCAGAAAAACAAATGACCAATGGTTTACCTCCTCTGTGGATGCTAGCACCAATTACCTAATTGTATATCAAACTGAGCAATGTTAATGCGATCTGAAAACAACTGTCCTCTTGTATTGTGAATCCCTTAAAAAAATTATAATCTAAGAGATCTCCTGAGACCAGCTCAGGCAAGCGTATGTAGGTGGACAGCAGCTGAGTGCTTCAGCAAGGCTGATTGTTGATTGATTTCATCTAGTTAATCCGTTAATCCAGATGTCTTTGGCTTGATTGGCTTTTGTGGCTGTGGGGGTGGAGTTATCCTCCCAGCCGGTATTAAAGGTAGGGTCCTGTGAGTCTCCAGCTGAGATCTCACAAGACCAGCTCAGGCAAGTGCAGGTGCTGGGGTGCAGGCTAAAAAGCCCGCCCACAGTCGGTCGTCCATCTATTCCTCCCCCCTCGTCCCGTGTCGCAACCCCTCGCCAACTGAGATTACGAAGGCATCTGAAGGAGGCAAGCAAAGTAAGCTTTCAACACAGTGAAGAGGCATTTAGGACCTACATTGGAATACAGGCAAGGAGAAGCTCACATGCCAGGAACACGAAAAAGAGACAACACAGGAAAGGAGCAGAAAAATCCCCCATCAAGCTCTACCAACCCTATGGAAGATTCCTACAGTGGGATCCCCATGGGGATGGCCCAGGACACAGATATCAGAAACACAATTGGGAACATATTTAAAGAACTACAAGATTATAAAGAGCAAATCAAAGAACTAAGAAAAGAGAATGAAGAACTCAAGAAGGACCTAGA
>VZQC01005063.1:438212-754950 GCA_009823505.1 Rhizomys pruinosus | reverse complement strand
AGCTTTGCAGGAAAATGGCTGGAGCTAGAGGACATCATGCTGAGTGAAGTAACACAGTCCCTGAAAAACAAACAACGAATGGTATCCCTCATCTGTGGATGCTAGTGCCAATTACCCAGCTGTATTTCTTGTGTAGGGCCCCCTGAGCTTTTGTCCAAAGCATTTGGGCATGATGCATATTGGAAACAACAACAACAGAAAGGACTGCATTGAAGAACTGACTGAAATAGTGAACTTCTGCTCAAAACAGTCAACTTCCTCATGGAGAATATTGAGAAAGACTGAGAAAGAGATGAAAAGCATGTTTGGCAGAATGCATGAGCTCTGGCGGGGTGGGGAAATGGGGGGGAACACGGGTCTAGATTTGTAAATAAATAAATAAATAAATAATACAAATTTGGGTTGCATGGTGTCATGGCACACACCTTTAGTCCTAGTAATTGAGAAGCAGAGGTAGGCAGATCTCTGTGAGTTCAAGTCCAGTCTGGTTGAAAGAGTGAGTTCTAGGACACCCGGGGCTATCTGGAGACCCTGTCTCCACAATACCAATAAAAAGAAGTTAGAAATATTCCTTCAAAAAAATTATAATCTAGTAAACATTTTTATTGATTTGAGGATGTCATAGAGCATATTTTGATCATATTCTGAACTCCTACCTCTTTTCCACTCCTGCTTTACAACCCCCCAATTCCAATTCTTCTATTATTGTTTCTCTCTCTCTCTCTCTCTCTCTCTCTCTCTCTCTCTCTCTCTCTCTTTGGTCTTTTTGAGACAGGGTCTCCCTGTAGCCTCAGCTGTCCTGGCACTCACTCTGTAGACAGGCTGGCCTTGAACTCATAAAGATCCGCCTGCCTCTGCCTCCAGAGTGCTAAGATTGAAGCCGTGCACCACCTTTTGAGTCCTCAGTACTCTTGGGTATGGCTCTATTGTTTGAGTCTGGTCCACCTACCACGTGTCATACCAGTAAGGAAAAGTCGACATCTATCAATCAATTGCCAACAAATCCTCAGCTAGGGCTGGGGCTTCTGTCCATCTCCCATAATAATCATTTTTTGTTCTTTTTGAGACAGGGTCTTCCTGTAGCCCCAGCTGGCCTAGAACTCACTTTGTAGACCAGCCTTCCCACCATCTCAGAGATCCACCTGCATCTGCCTCTCAAGTGCTAGGATTAAAGGCATGCACCACCATTTCCCAGCAATAATCAGTTTTAAAAATAACAATTTTAGGGGCTGGAGAGATAGCCTAGCAGTTAAGAGCACTGACTGCTCTTGCAGAGGACCCGGGTTTGATCCCCAGCACCCACATGGCGGCTGAGAACCGTCTGTAACTCCAATTCCAGGAGAACTCCAGTTCCAGGGGAATCTGAGACCCTGTTCTGACTTCCGCAGCATTGCATGACACGGGTGCGCAAACCTACATGCAGACAGCACATTCATACACATACAAAAAATAAAAATATAAAAAATAACAATTTTAAGTGATCTTCAGCAGCCTCATGGTTATTTGTTTTCCAGTGAACACCTTTTTTGCCAGTGACAGTCAAACAAATTTACTATAGAAGGCTATGAAATCTCCAGAAAGCCTTTGAAACACAGATCTCTTTGGTATTGGGGCAGAGAGTGTATCTCCTGTTTCATCGTTTAAGTCCTAGTAACCCTGAGGTTTTCTCTTGTGCTATAAATGGGGAGAGGAATCCTCAGAATACTTGAGATGCATCCCTTTCCAGTGCTGTAGGGCTGCCATCAACTATATAACATCCTTACATCTGAGAGACTTATGCTTTACAATCTGAGTGTTTAGCAGAATGCTGTACACTCATTCTGTTGCCTGGTAGACCATAACTCTATCTTTGAGTGAGTGCAGGGCAGGGGAGACTGGAGAATATTTAACACAATAGGAAAAGCAACTCAAAAATATGCTCTCTTAAGAGAGGCTCACTAGCATCATCTGTGAATAATTTCTATAGTGCTAAGAACTTCATCTCTGTTCTTGCCTTTTCTACTTTCCCAAGCAATTTAATGTGAAGAGGAAAAACTAGCTACAGCAATGGATGTTCTGAAATATAAACTGACATGTTTCTCTTCCACCTCCTCCCCATCATTTTCGATTGCTTGGTGAGTTCTTCTGCTTTTAAGTTATTTTACTTTTCTCAGTGGGAGAGGACTCAGTAGAACCACAGAGCAAAGGTGTCAAGTCTTGACTTTTCAAATTCAAAAGCTATGTTCAAGTGAGGCTGAGAAGAAAGCACTCCTGATAAAGCAGAATCTGCTTAAATCACCTCCATCTAAGATGAAATTCCTCTGAACTTCAAGAAAGAACAAAGGGCCCCACCCAAGTTTGAAATCCTCAGAGTTGAGGAATTTTAAGCCTGCTTTTCTTCTGCGTTGCTTGGGGTAGGAGAGGGTAGCAAAAACACTACAGAATTCTTTGCTTTACCACAGCACCAGAGACTACAGGAGAAATGTCTGAGCACCTTAACAAAAAGACCAAAAAGTCCTTGGAAACTTTGGAGATCCTTGCAAGACTCAACCAGGAGATGGGTGTAGCCAGATGTGGCTTCCTGCTGAGGACTTTGGATATGTCATGTTCAAGGAGTGTGAGATGGAGAAGAGCTCACAATAGCAAATACAGTGCAAAACCCACACTAGGGGTGAGGAGTGAACTCAGACAGCACAGGATTTGTCAGAAGTAGAGGAATGGTAGCAAGTGAAGTGTTCCAAAAGGACACATGACAATTAGGAAGGAGACAGTTGATGGAAGAAAGTGGGGAACAAAAAGACCCCTCTAACTTCCCTGGATTTGCCCAAAATTGATTAAATTAACTTTTCTCTTACTAAGCAGAGTAGAGTTCAAAGTAGGAAGGTTTGTATTAATTTGATTTTTTAGTTTTACTTGCTATTTTTATTTTATGTGTATGAGTGCATTGCCTGCCTGTCTGTAAGTGCACCCATTTCACGCAATCCCCAGAGTTGGAGGAA
Source organism: Rhizomys pruinosus (assembly GCA_009823505.1). Taxonomy (NCBI): domain Eukaryota; kingdom Metazoa; phylum Chordata; class Mammalia; order Rodentia; family Spalacidae; genus Rhizomys; species Rhizomys pruinosus. The sequence continues at coordinate 751,972 of VZQC01005063.1, read as the reverse complement.
GGCATCAGATTCCCCTGGAACTGGAGTTATGGACAGTTGGTAGCTGCCATGTGGGTGTGGGAATTGAACCCTGCTCTTTAAATTTTTTTTTAATTTTTTTTTTAATTTTATTTATTTCGGTATGTGTATCAATGTACTGTCTGCATGCAGGTTTGTGCACCCGTGTCGTGCAATGCCGCGGAGGTCAGAAGAGGGTTTCAGATTCCCCTGGAAATGGAGTTCTCCTGGAATTGGAGTTTCAGACGGCTCTCGGCCGCCATGTGGGTGCTGGGGATTGAACCCGGATCCTCTGCAAGAGCGGTCGGCGCTCTTAACCGCTAGGCCATCTCTCCAGCCTAGAAAGTGTAGATTTTTTTTAATTACACATCTGTTTGGTTTTGCACCACCTCCTTGACTCTTTCAATCTTTCCAGCCCCCTTTCCACAATGTTTCCTGAGCCCTGGGTGGGTGAAGCTGAATATAGGCATCCTGTCCATGGAATCGCACTCTGTAGACTCCTAATCTTCAAGGTTTGGCCATTCAAGTCCTTTTGAGTTTCTTGTCTCCTTTTGTATTGGGGAGCTTCCTTAAGGAGAGTTAAGAGGTAGTTAATGCTTTCTCGGTTCCTTGTTCTATGATGTTTGGGTCTTATGTGTAGAAGTTGCATTGTAGGTGTATCGCCTAGGCATGAGCAATTCATAGACCATGTCTGTGTGTGTCCAGTGTGAGACTCTGTATTATTCTCATCTGGTGCAAAAGAAGCTTCTTATCTGAGAGGTATCTGGGATATTTGTCTGTAAATATAAGGATACCTCTTTTGTAGTGAGTACGATGTAACCTTAGCCTAGGAATGTGTCAACCTTCGGAATTTCTCTAAAATCTATGACCTCTCCTGGTGTGTATCTGGCTATGTTTATAATACCACACATGAGTGTTCTCCCACTGAGCGGGCTTTAGGTCCAGTTAGTTAGCCATTGATTTCCTCCAAGATAAAAAGCTCCACTATTACACCAATGTCATATGCTGTGCTGGTCATTGATGTGGATATTTGCCTCGAGGCTGATGTTGGATAATGTTGATTGATAAATCCTACAAGCTCCTGGGATCCTGTTCCTGGAAACCTAAGGCATTGGTATCAGCATGTGCAAGACCTATGCAAGCTCAGCTGGAAAAACCCTGCACAGAACTACAGAACTGAGTAGCAAAGCCCAAGTTTGTCTGAAGAAATATTGGTAGCTGATGGTGGTTGAATGAGGAAGACCTGGCCTTCTTGGAGGAAAGGGACTCTGGATAGGCTGACTAGAGTTCAAGGGATGAGCTGGCACTGAGGACTGGGCAGGGATAGTAATTTGGCACGATGGACCTTAGCACAGATAACAGAATATGTGAACTCTGGGGGAGAGGGCACTGCTGGAGGGTGCCTAGAGAGAAGTATGTATAAAGGCAATTAAGACCCATTGAAAATTATGTATGAAACACATAAAAAAATCAATAATTTTTTTTAAATTTACACATATGGGTTGGAGATGTACATCAGTTGGTAGAGTGCTTGCTTAGCATGTGTGAAGGCTTGTATCCCCAGAACCTCATAGAACCAGGAGCATTGTGACATGCTAATAATCACAGCACCTGGGAGGTGGAGGAAGGAAGATCAGACGTTCAAGGTCATGCTCAGCTACATAGCAAGTTTGAGACCAGAGTGAGTGTGATGTGGATGATCCTCCAAATGAAGGACTGACCCTGGACATCAAATGCCCACCCGAGATCGTAAACTTGACTATGGTCCTGAGGAAAAGAGAGGAGCCAGGGAGCCTGGTACCCCTCCCAACCAGCCAGCTCACCCTGGCTGCATAAAGGAGAGGGGCTACGGGCATAGACGCAAAGAATGTCAGAGGATGGCTCTCATCTGCCTTCGCCATCTTGTGTGGAGGTCACAGAGGTTCCGACTGGACCCCGACCATGGGATGAACATAAGAGAGGGAGGACACCAACAATCCTGTAAGTGACCCATTCACCCATTTGCCCAATAAAACTCACTAGAATCTTCTAAATTCTGGTCTGGGGAGAGTACTTCCCTCTTAGCCTTTGGGACTGCAGGAGTTGGAAGTGGGGCAAGTTTCTCCCAGAAGGAATTTTTGCAACAGTGAGATACATGAGAACCTGTCTAAAAAAATGCAAATCTATGATTTAGAATGAGGTTATAGAAATAAAACTTATCATGTAGCTCACTGTAAACTATGCAGTGGGTTGTTGAAGGGCTCTGCAGCCAGTGAGCTCCAGGGCCGGAGCTGTGTTCAGGAACTGCCTGTCAGCAGCATGCAGAGTGGAGTAGAAGAGAGGGTGACAGAATGAGTGATGGGAGGCCCTGGGAAGGAACAGTATCAGGTGAGGAGCTTATTTAGCGTGAGGTTCACTTCTACTAAACATTATCTTTCTTCTAGTTGTGGAGCTGCTGTTATACTGAAAGTAACTTCATCAAGAAAAGATTGAAGATTCCCTGAGCACAAACACAAGTTAATTAAATCATAGTCTTAACTCAAGACAGGTAACATAGACTTAGCTCGAGAACTTAATATCAGGGCTGGAGAGATGGATCAGCAGTTAAAAGCACTGGCTGTTCTTGCAGAGGACCCAGATTTGAATCCCAGCACCCAAATGGTGGCTAACTGTCCATAACTCCATTTCCAGGGGAATCCAATGCCTTCTTCTGACTTGTGCAGGTACTGCATACCACAGGTGCATGTATACAAATGCAGGCACTATGCTCATACCCATAGAAATAATAAATAAAATATTATTTACTTATTTACTTATTTATTTTGGTCTTTTGGAGACAGAGCCTCCCTGTAGATCCGGCTGTCCTAGAGCTCGCTATGTAGATCAGGCTGGCCTTGAACTCACAGAGATCCACCTGCCTCTGCCTCCCGAGTGCTAGGATTAAAGACATGTGCCACCACGCCTGGCAAATAAAATACTTTTTTACAAAAGAACTTATTATCATATAGGAGGACTTAAATAGTTTTATGTGGATGAGATGTTTTCTGATTTTTTGATCTCCACTTAAGGTGCAGGATGCAGAAGTCACAGGAAACATTGCTCCTTCCCTACCAAGAATAAACTCAGTAACTTCTAAGTGCATGATTTTAGTTCAGCAGAGTAAAGGACAATAAAACATTAATGAACTAACATTGCAAAAAGGAGAGAAGAGATCCTCAGCTGCCCCATTCTCAAAAAACAGCTGGAAGAGGAGAAAGTTGCTACAAATGGAAGAGGAAAATGGCCAAGGTTTTAACGCAGTTTTAAATAGTTTTTTTTTTTAATTTTTATTTATTTTTATGTGTATGAATGTATTGTCTGCATGCAGGTCTGCGCACCCGTGTCGTGCGATGCCGAGGAGGTCAGAAGAGGGTCTCAATTCCCCTGGAACTGGAGTTATCCTGGAACTGGAGTCAGAGACGGTTCTCAGCCGCCATGTGGGTGCTGGGGATCGAACCCGGGTCCTCTGCAAGAGCGGTCGGCGCTCTTAACCGCTAGGCCATCCCTCCAGTTTTAAAGACCCGAGTAAAGGCTGTCCTGATGACTCAGGAACCCCAAAAGCCCCGCACACAGGAGGACAGGTTGTTCTTCTCAGACCTGTCCCACAAACCTCCACTGGAAAGGCTGGGGAAAGTCAAGACAGTGGAGACATTTATCTCCAAGAAGCACAACTTAAGGTCTGAAGGAAGCCTGGGACATGAAGAAAATTCCTCAAAGCACTCTGGGCATCAGAAGGAAGGGCTTTCTGAGGCTGGGTGAGCTGAGGACAGCCTTGCTCCTTCCAGGGGGCTGGGCTGCTGCAGTCTGACAGGAAAGCAGGGGAACCATAAGAAAACCTACAGCTATTTAAGGTGTCATCAGTGTGAAGTGAGGAGGATTTGCAGATCACTAGATAATACTGTGAAGAACAGTTGCATCGGATGTGCCAAAGGTCAGAGGCAGGGAAGAATCTAGAAAAGCCCTATGATTATTTAGACCTCAAGTCGCATTGTCCGGAACGTCCTGACCCCACTCTCACACCTTGGTAGGCTGCGGCAAACTAAATCTGACTGAAGCACTAAGTCTACACTCGCCTCACAGGTAGCTTGACTCAGTCCCTATCTATCAGCCTGACTAAAAACAAAAGTACCTCTTCTGGAGGAATGGTGTTTTTCCTGCTTTTCTCTGCCCTTTTATACACAAAGTTAGCATTTAATAAAAGTCTGAGAAACATAAATAATCAAGCCAGTATGCTTCATCATCATGGAAGGAAAGCTTCATTTGAATGATGAGATCCAGCACAGTGGGAATGTTACACAAAATAAACAGGGGATTTAAAATGACAAATACAGTAGATGAAATAATAGCAAAAGCAAACGGTGTGAAAAAGATAGGAAGTATCAGAAAAGCTACTGAAGGATATATAATAAATGATCTAAGCTTCTAGCCTGAGAAGGTAAAATCGAGATGGGAATGCAGTCCAGTGGTAGAGAGCTTGATGTCCAACACCAAAATAGAAGAGGAGGAGGTGGAAGAGGAGAAGGAGGAAGAGGAAGAGGAGGAGGAGGAAGAGCAGGAAGAAAGTAGAATAATCAGAGCAAAATAACACAGTATAAGTGAAGCATTTACATGGAAAATATCAATTGTTTTATTCTTGTCAAAAAAATTTCATTTATACTAGAATATAAGCTTTCAACAGCTTCACAAAGTACAGGAAGAGCCGGGCTTGGTGGCGCACGCCTTTAATCTTACCTAGCACTTGGGAGGCAGAGGCAGGTGGATCTTTTTGAGTTCAAGGCCAGCCTGGTCTACAGAGTGAGTCCCAGGACAGCTGGGGCTACAGGGACATCCTGTCTCAAAAAGACCAAAAAACAAAAAAAGCAAGTACAGGAAGAGGAACTACTTCCCAGCTTGTTTTATGAGGTTGGATTGTTCTCCATGCCAACCAGAAAAGAACATAAGAAAAGAGAATTATAGCCTACTACACATCCCTAAAGTGGCTAAAATGAAAAAAGATTGACTAATAAACTCCAGCAAAAGGTGGACCAGCCAGAGGTGTCACACAGTCCTGACTAGAATGAAGTGGTTCAACTCCTAGGGAGGAGTTTTGAAAGTTTTATTTTTTTTTTAAAAAGCAACAACAGCTAAACATATTTACTTTATGACTTGTCAATTCCACACCTAGGTACTTAACCCCAAAGTAATTGAAAGGTAGTGCTCACCAAGGCCTGATCCAAAAGGGATTCCTAGCAGTGTTACACAGCTGAAAACTGCAGTCGACCCTGGAGGCCGACCGCTAGGGCACAATGAGCAGACGAATTATAGTGGACAGCACAGTGCTTTAGAAACATTTCCCCAGTACTCAGGGGACTGAAGAAGGAGAACAGAAAGTTCCAGGACATCTGGAGTTGCAAAGGGAGGTCCTTTTTCCAAAAACCATAAATAAAACACACAAACCGAGCAGAAAACATTTTTTATTTTTTGCACATTTATTCAGTGTATGTGTATGGCATGATGTATGGATGTGTGTGGCTCAGCAGGAAACAGTTTTAAAACTGCATGTTGAATGAAAGAAGGCAGACAAAACAGTGGTTCTATGGGGTTTAGGGTACACAAGATAGTGCACAGTCAATTTCAGAGGTGGCAGAAATGATATTTTTATAGGTTTGGGGGCTTCATAGGGCTATGCATCCATCAAGATGAATCAGACTGTATGCTTGATATCTGCGTTGTGTATGACCTATGCCTTAATCAATATGCCTGGAAACCGACAAAACACTCAGGTGACAACTTATTTTGGAGACTCCAACTAAATATTTCTAGTTAGGCTTTAAGATTCAAACAGGTAACTCATTATAGCATTGTTTTATATTAGAAAAGCTAAAATAGGGGCTGGAGAGATAGCCTAGCGGTTAAGAGCACCGACTGCTCTTGCAGAGGACCCGGGTTCGATCCCCAGCACCCGCATGGTGGCTAAGAACCGTCTGTAACTCCAATTCCAGGAGAACTCCAGTTCCAGGGGAATCCGAGACCCACTTCTGACCTCCGTGGCATTGCATGACACGGGTGCACAGACCTACATGCAGACTGTACATTCATATAAATAAATAAATAAATAAATAAATAAATAAATAAATAAAATTATAAAAAAAGAAAAGCTAAAATAGGGCTGAGAGAAAAGGACCCACTGCCCAAGCATGAGAACCTGGGTTCAAGTCATCAGTACTTATATAAAAAGCCAGACACAACACTGGGTGCACCTGCAGCCCCTGTGTAGAGGGAGGTGAGGCTGTAGAGACTCTCTCGAACATACTGGCCAGCCAGTGTTGCTCCAGGCTACCTGAGAGACCCTGTCTTAAGATAATAAAGGAGAGAGCAATAGCAGGACCCCCAAAAATCTCTTCTGGTGTCTCCACATGCACATAAACACAAGTACCCTTAGACACACGTGCATATATACCACACACACTCACACAAAGTTTGAAGCATCTTCCAATGAGATTATTTTTTCCTCTTTGTAATGCTGAAACAATCTGAAAAAAACAGAGGGGAATGTATTAGTTCAATGCCTACTGAAAAGTACACATACAATATGCATGTGCATAAATATGTATATATGAGCGCATATGCATAGCTGAGGGCTATATAACAAAAAACACAATGCCAGACAGGAGAAACTTCCCTTCACATTTCAAGTTGTTGTCATGGTAGTCCGAGAGATTCCCCCTAAAAATAAAGGCTATTGCCACAGCCTTTGATTGCACAACCCCCCTCCAGCATTGAAAGGCAAGACCCTATTGCTGAAGACAGGACATACTTTGGATATAGGACTTGGAGCAGTTGAGCTGGACCCGACCTGAAAGCCGCTTCCTGAAGAAAGCTCTTACTGTATCAGGATACCAAGGGAGAAAAACCGATCAATGGTCCTACCCAGTTGTAAATCCTAATAAACAGCAATGACTGGTCCAGCAAACTATTGCTATTGGTGAAGTAGTGACACTTTTATGTAAAGGTAATCAACAGCTGTGTAATTGGAATTAAGGACTACTCAGTGGGAGGGAACTTAGCATGTACTGTAAATAGAGCCAAATATACATGGATGGGGAGGTCATAGATTCTAGAGAAAAAAATTTGCTGGGACTGGAGAGATGGCCTAGTGGTTAAGAGCACCAATTGCTCCTGCAGAGGACCCGGGTTCAATCCCCAGCACCCACATGATGGCTGAGAACCATCTTTAACTCCAGTTCCAGAGGAATCAGACACCCTCTTCTGACCTCCATGGCATTGCATGACACGGGTGCACAAACCTGCATGCAGATAGTACATTCATACACATACGAAAGTAAATAAATAAATACATAAAATTAAAATAAGAATTCACATTAAAATATTAAAAAAAACTTTGCCACATTCCCAGACCAACATAATTTCTTTTTTTAATTTTTATAATTTCTTACTCTATTCTAAATATGCATCCTTATATTTACAGACAAGTGTACCTCTCACCACTCATCAAAGAAACTTATTTTTGCAATAGATGGAGACTATTACAGGGTTCCACAACTGGTTAAATACAGAGAATAAGCGTTTGTGAGATGCATAGCCCTTTGACACATCTTCAATCCAATCTCTACACACAAAAGATGAATGCATCTTTCAAGTCTCACCAGAGAAGTTTCCCTATGCAGCAGATGGTAATAAACACAGAAACCCACAACTGGCCAATGTGCAGAGACCAAGAGGCTGCAGAATGCACATCCCTGAATAGAACACCAATTTCCAACTTCTGCCTCCCAAGGCTCTAGGATCATTGTGGAAGATGGGGTGTGTGTGAAAAGATTGTAAGAGCCAGAGGTGGTGAATGACCACAGGGAAACAGACTTTTCAGAAAGCTGAGCTTTCAGACACATGAACTGGCAGCAATGCTGACAGCATGCACAAGTCCCATGCAAGCTCAAACCAGCCAAAATCCCAGCATAGACATGAGGAAGTGGGCAAGAAACCCCAACGCAACCTAAGGAACTTTTGGCAACTGACAGCTCTGAGCAGGTTGATCAGGCACCAGTGGATGGACCCATGCTGAGGGACATGTGGGGACACAAATTAGATTCTATAGGCCATCTATCTATCTATCTATCTATCTATCTATCTATCTATCTATCTATCTATAAATATAGTGGAGTATCGAAATGGGTGGGAGGATAGTCAGGGGAGGGGATAAAAATACAGTCAAATTATATTGTATAAAAATAATTACCTGGGTGTGGTGGCGCACACCTTTAATCCCAGCACTCAGGACGTGGAGGCAGGTCGATCTCTGTGAGTTCAAGGCCAGCATGTTCTACAGAGTGAGTTCTAGGCCAGCTGGGGCTACAGGGAGACCCTGTCTCAAAAAGACGAAAAAAAGAAAAAATTCAATAAAATATTAAAAATTTTCCTCATTTGTTTCTTTTAAGTGATTTTGCAAATTATAATCTATCAGGTCAAATGTTAGACTTTGTAAAACTTTCTTTTCTCTAGGACTTGATTGTTCTTTAGTTATAAAACTGCTTTGACGTCTTAGCAAGTTCAAATTCTTGATCAAAAAGTCTGCTAGGGTTAGTCTTTTCTTACCATTAAGTATTATTTTTAGCTCCTTTAGTGGACACATAAAGTAAAAAATTTAATCAATATTATAGTTTCCACAGACTCTATTTGAAACAAGGTTAAATCTCAGCAATATTGTAATCTTACCAGTCCACATCTCTAATTAATTTGTCATTAAATATAATTAAGAAACTGCAGTAATATAGTTTAAGAATCTGTATAAATTCCAAAAAGTAATTAAAAGACTCCTTTAGTTATTAGAAGCTAGACGGAAAGTAGAACCCAAAGCAGCCCTGCTACCTGGATATATAACATTTTAGAAGCTCTATCTGTAAATAAAAGGGAAGATTCTAACCTGCAGGATCACCTAGGCTTTCTTTTCTAGGGAAAGAAATGTATTATGTTGGGAAGAGATGCTTCCTTCTTTGAAAAAAAAAAAAAAAGGTGGAGGTGGGGGGAGAATTGGATGGAGAAGTGGCTCAGCAGTAAAGAGGGCATGTATTAGGTTCCCAGCATCCATCCACACCCATGGCTCACTACCGCCAGTAACTCTACCTCTGCATGATCCAACTCCCTCTTCTGGCCTCTGCAGGCACCTGCACTCACACGCACATACCCACATCCACACAGACCCCCACCCCCCCCCACAAACACACACGTGCGCATGATTTCATAAACACACACACAATTAAAAATAAACATTTTTAAATGAGAGGAAAAAAGTGTGTGGTTTTTTTTTTTTTTTTTTTTTGGTGTTTTTGAAGACAGTTCTTCTCTGTTTAGCCCAGCTGGCTGGCCCAGAACTAATCTAAGACCAGGCTGGGGCTGGAGAGATAGCCTAGTGGTTAAGAGTGCCCACTGTTCTTGCAGAGGACCCGGGTTCAATCCCCGGCACCTGCATGGCGGCTGAGGACCGCTAACTCCCAATTCCAGGAGAACTCCAATTCCAGGAATCCGAGACCCCTCTTCTGACCTCCACAGCATTGCACGACACGGGTGCACAAACCTACATGCAGACAGTACATTCATACACATACACAAAATAATATAAATTAAAATAAAAAAAAAGAAAATCCCTCAAAACCCTACAAAAAAAAAAAAAAAAAAAAAAAAAAGAGACCAGGCTGGCCTTGAATTCACAGAGATCCACCTGCCTCTGCCTCCCAAGTACTGGGATTGAAGGTATGTGCCACCAAGCTCAGCCTGAAAAAAGTGTTTTTTATATTTTATTATAAATTAAATGCTGTCATAGAGGATCATTTAAAAGTATCAGAAAAGATGAAATTATTACAAAGTCAAAGCATTGTGGCTCAGATACAATTAGTTATCACTGTGAAGTACTTCCATTCCAGTTACTTTTAAATGTTTTATTAAATATTGACAACAGACCAACCCAAACAGACGCACTTATAGCTTTGGTCCTAGGGAGACAGGCTACATCTTGCGAGGGTAACAGAACTCACCAACAGCATCCATATGATACCGAGTTTGCTGACATGAAAGAGGAGGTTATGAAGTCTTTCAGCCAAGCTCCAGGAAGCTGCTAAGGCTAGGCAATGTGCAGAAGAGCTGGAATCCATATGGGAAGCCCTCAGAGGCATTGTGTGAAGCTGTGTAGCAGAAGCCTAGCTGCAACAGACTCCGCAGGGTGCTGGAGATATAATGGCCATAGGACATTGGCCAAAGAGAGCTGCAGGCATGGAGTAGAACCAACGGTTTTGCTTCAGATGGCAAGGCTGGCGAGGTGGGGCTACTCAAGGTGTTTGGAGATCACATGATTCCATCATGAGTCCAAGATTCCAGAAACAGAGATGCGGAGTTTGCTGTCTGCCCTCCTGGGCTGCTGTCTTGATTTTACTCTGATCTTTTCTTCCTGTGTCCCCACTGTTCCTTTTGGGAATGGGACTATTTACTCTGTGCCATTGCCCTCCAGAAGCATGTAACTTGGTTTCTGATTTTATAGGATCTTACAGTTAAGAGATTGCCCTGAGTCTCATAAGAGGCATTAAAATTTGGGACAGTGTTGGAACTGTTAAAGACAATAGAGACTCTTAGAGGTAGATGAAATACATTTTTCATTGTGAAATTAAATGAGATTTTGGAGCCAGGGAATAATGTTATGATTTAACAACAATTTACAAGGGGCAGATTTGTGATGTTTAAACTTCATTGTCTACGATCTGGATTTCGAATCACTGTTACAAATAATTCTGGGTGTATCTGAGGGGTCCAACTGAAAAGGGAAAATCCACCTGAGTTTGAGTGGCACCATCTCATTGGCTGGAGACCTGCACTGTAATAAGAAGGAAAAGGAGAAAGCAAGTTGAGCACTCCGTTCCATCTGTCTCTGCTTCTTGACCATGACGTAGTGTGACCTGCTGTCTTATATTCTTGCTGCCATTCCAGCCACGATGAATTGAATCCCTTCCTCAACTGTGAGCTATCCTAAACCCTTCCTTTTGTCAGTATGAGAAAAGTAATTAATATATTCAGCATATTCTATCTACCATTCTTTAAACTGGTTTTTATTTCTTTATATTTCATAAATTTTTCTCACATCATTAAATAGTCCTCAACAACTCAGTTTTAGAGCTGTGTTGTGTTCTCACACATGATTGTGCTAGAATGGCTGCTCCTTAGTTTGTACTGTTTCTGAGCCTCCAGCATTATAAATAATATTCAAACGAACAGAACATAGAAAGTTTTCTTCTGGCCAGTTCCCTGTGGCTCTCATTTTTCTTCTCCTGCTTTGGAACTGTGACAATTATCCCGCGTGGTGTTAGAACATTTTCTTCCTTTCTTGTTTCTGCCTTGCTCAGCTCTCTCTCACTTTGTAGCAGCTCACTTTTCTCACTGCAGCTCCAATGCCTTGTCATTAATAATCCTATTTATAGAACTCTGCTTTACTTTCTGAGTCAAATGTATTAGCCATTTAAGAAATGGTACCATGAAGAGATATATTGATAAATATAAATTTAAAAGGCAGCCAAAGAAAAGTCTTTTTTCCAGTTCTATATTCACTAAAATCACTTTTTCTCATGGATATTGATGACTCCATTAACTATTGATGTAGCATCCACACAAACTCAAGAATATTGCTTCCTAGCAAATAAAGATATTGCTAGTCCATTGTGGCCACCTCTGGCAAAGGCATTGAGACAGCTGAGTGTCTGTCCTCAGCAAAACTAGCATTTACCACAGAAGTGAGTCATCAGTTGGTGACAAATGACAGTGGGCGATTCCTTTCTTCCTGAGCACTGCTGCCCTGGTACTTGTCTCGACTGACTCCCTTTTGGGTGAATCATTTGTTAGTAAAGGACAAAGCAAGAGCTGATGAAAGGCTGACCCATGAGCAAGAGTAGAACATAGTTTGTAGTAACCAGAAACACAAGCGAGGAGGAACAGGTTATTTTTTTATATTTGTGAACAAGAGACATTTATTGCCTGGTGTGCTGGCACACACTTTTGATCCCAGCACTCGGGAGGTAGAGGCAGGCCAGATCTCTGTGAATTCAAAGCCAGCCTGGCCTACATAGTGAGTTCTAGGACAACCCTGTCTCAAAAAAAGACACCCCCCCAAAAAAAATGATATGCGTCACCAAAAGACAACATTCAAGATTCTTATTTTTAATAATATACTGACAATGGACTATGAAACATCTCATTTGAAAACTAAGTCTCTCAAAATTTAAGTTGTAGGAATAAAATAGAAGTAACTTCACTCCTCCAACCTCACTGGCAATCTCACAGGAAATCAAAGACTATTTATATATCAGGCTTCAGCTGTAGAAGGATTACAGACAATATTCTTGTTAAATTCGATGTTCTCTCTCCCAAGTGAGTGATATATCTAGGCTCTCTTCTATTTGGCTCCTTCTCTTCTTTAGCAAGCATTGAATTATCAGCTGGGCATATCCCTTAAATTCAGTTCCACAGACCCAGACCCCCCCAACACACACATACCAATGACATACTCAGTACTTTCTTCTTAATTCTTGTCAGTTCTCTTCCCTTCAACAAAACTAGTTTTGTAGATATTACTTGTTCTGATAAAGTCCTGACATTTTTTCAAGCAATATGGATCTAAATTTCAGAATTTCATTAGTTACCTTGGTGACTTTTGGAAAATGATTTACCATTATTTGATTTTCTTATTTGTAAATAAATGAACTCACAGATTACTTTCAGTGTTAAATAAGGTAATATATGAAAAGAATGTCACATGACACTAAGGGACATGTGATAAATACCCCCCATTAATCACCAACATTTATTTTAAATGGTTATACTCAATTAATTCATCTAATATTTAACCATCATTTATATGTAATGCAGTGTTTGGGTAAATTATAGTAATATATTATACATAATAAACATGAACTTACCTCCATAAATTTTGACATCTATTTGACAAAAACGTTTTGGACATCTAAACATGTATATAGCAATAACATACTATGCAATTACCCCACAGTATAAACAAGAGCTTTTATCATATGTGTGTGTGTGTGTGTGTGTGTGTGTGTGTGTGTGTGTGTATGCATGTTTGGTTTTTCTAGTGCTGGGAATCCATCACAGGTCCTCAGCCATGTTAGGCAAATATTCTCCCACTGAGCTGCACATGTAGCCCATGACAAGAGCTTAGATTTGGAACGTGGAGGGAAATCTATGTGGCCTAGAGAACTATGCAAGTTTTTTTTTTAAGAGAGATAGAAAAACTACACTAAAAAACAATATAGACTCTTACTCTCTACACTTTTGACCAGAGCATAAAGAGTAAGAGTCTGCAGAGCATGGGTCATTGAACAGGACTCCTATGTTTGACCCAACCAGGGCTCAGGGACCATTTCCGAAGAGGGGGCAGAGAGATTATGAGAGCCAGGGAGGAGGTGCATGACTATATGGAAATAGACCTTGCTCACATGAACCTACAGCAATGATATCAGCATGAACAAGACCTATGCAAACTTAAGCAAAACCCCACCACAGAACTGTGGAAATGGTCGATCAGCCCCAAACTTAGTGGAAGAATTATTGGCAGCTGATAATTGCTGAGTGAGGAAAAGCTGATTTTCTTAAAGGGAAGAAGGTCTGCACATAGTCTGACTAGACCCCAGTGGATGAACTTGTACTGAGGAACATCTGGGACGCTAACTTGACACGAATGATAGTATGTATGAATTCCAGGGGTGGGGGAGGTTATAGGAGGGTGCTAGTGGGGAAGGGGGTCTAATGATGATTAAGATGTTCTGTTTGAAATACACAAAAATTCAATAAAAAATTTTACCCAAACAAAAAGAAATGCCGAATAAGGGCTCAGGCTCTGACAGTAAACAGAGTTTGGACTCTGTCACTTCAAATGATGTATTCTAGGATGAGTTATTTGAATTCCTTGTGCCTCAGCTTCCCCATCAACAGCATGGTGGGTACACAGCCATAGGGCTGTTTGGACTGTTAAATGAGATGTGTGAGTACACAGGTCCTGACTCTGGGAGCGTATGGGGGAAACATCTTCACAGTGCTGGGAACACTGGGCACGAGGACAGAGCAGCATGAGGGTTGAATGTTTTTATAAATTGAGTTTTATTCATCTATTATTATTGTATATGTACTGTGTGTTGGGAACGAGGGTATGATGATGCCAGAGCAGATATGTGGAGTTAAGAGGACTACTGTGGGCTCTGGAGTAGAACTCCGGTGATCAGGCTTGTATGCTAAGTGCTCTTACTTTCAGAGATGTCTCACCATCCCAGGGTCAAAGTTCAATACACCTCTTAGCTGTTGTTTATTTACTTAATAGTTTCTTTTTTAAGTAGATAGAAGCTCAATAAATACTATTTGATGTTTGTGACCATCGAACTTCACTTGTTACTCTTTACTGAACTTTTTAATAAAATACCAAGGAATTTTTAGGCTATTTAAATGATTAAATTTAGGGAGTTTTTTTTTTTAATTTTTATTGATGCTTTGTGCATTTCATACATCATTTTCCAATTCAGATCAGGCATATTTCCCTTTCCCTTCCCCCCCACCCCCACCCCATCCCAGATCATGTATTCTGCCATAACTGTCCTGTATCTTTCAGGTTTTTTTTTTTTACATTTTTTAGCTATAAGTGATAATCCATGAGAACAAGGATCCCTTTCGTGCAAACAATCTGAGACTGACTGTGTGCCCCAGAATCCCACAGTCCCCACCATCCAGGGGGGGGTGACAGGTTGTTTTTGTTCAATCAAGTTGGTCAAAGGAGTGTCCAGACTACATCGCTGTAGTTTCAACATTCAACCATTCAGCCCAATCGGAGCCTTTACATTCTACCATGCCCCTCTTCCCCAGATTGTTCCATAGGCTTAGAAGAGGGCGCAGGTGGATTAGAATAAAACAGTCCACTCTCTCTGGAGTTTGACTTGGACTCTGGTCAATTCTGGCTGTTTCCTTTATGGGCTGACATTTGGGTTCAGGATTAACATTGCGATCCGACTAATGAAGCACGAGCAATTAGATATATAGGTAATTTAAGCAGCACTAATAGTTATGGTAGGGTTACTTTGGCATAGACACATAGGTTTGGATAGTATGATAATCCATGAATGCATTGTTTAAACCCATTAGATATACAGGTCATTACTGTGAATTATAAATAAACAAAATCTCCTACCTGTAGAGGATGTAAGCTTGTGGCAAGCAGCCTGGGTTATTTCCTCCAAGGAGAGAGCCAATAGCCAAATAATTTGGGATATACAGGCACAGGGCTGCCTCTGCTGAACAGTATTTCCCGGCAGGTGAGGTGTAGCTGGTGCCTGCGGTGGAGTCTTGCTGGACTCAGGGAGACGCCGTAGTTGCTTTATTGGTTTAGTGGCCTTTGGTAACACTCTCTCTGGCCTTCCAGAGGCCATCTGTAAACTTGCATGTGGCGGGTCTCAATACATCTTCCCATGTTAACGCAGGTCTTCGGCAGCAGGGTATTATCGCCTCTCTCCTCCTGCAGGTATTCCCAACTTAGGGGCAAGGAGACCTTACCTTTGTGGGGCCTTGGATCCCCTGGCCCAACATCCCCCTGGTAGAACAATCCATTGCGGATGTCAGAGCCCCTGCATTAATAGACTTTGCCTAAGTGCATAGCCCAAGGACTTTAGTATATATTTGGTTCTGAACAGAGTATAATCGTTCTCCCACAGTTCTTATGTCTATTAGACAATTAAAAAGAAGGCATTTTACTGGTTTATAAGAGATTACCTCTATAATAGTTGTCCTCCAATTTACAGTTGGAGAAACGACCTCATCATCGTCATATTTCCTCTGGTTCAATGGGGGGGAAGGCAAGAAAGGCATATCAAAACCTTTGTGGCAGCTAGAAGGTATAAGTTTCATTAGGACTCATTATAAATGTTGTTACATGTAGGATCCACAGAAGGGTTTAATGTTTTATGGCAGTTGGAGGCTTTTCTTCCTTTCAATGTTCAAGACAGGTAACCTTTCAGTTGACACTTTCTGGTACATCCCTACTCAATGCAAAGCTGTAATCTTTTCTTTCTCAGCCAGTAAGTTGGTGACATTTTGTCCTGTTGGAACAAACAAATCTTTGCCCATAGTTAGTTTTAAGATTTGAATGCGCCAAAAAAAAAGGTTTTTTGAAAACGAAAAGGTTTCATGTCTGTCTGTATCCCCCCCCCTTTTGTTTTTTTAAACCCTGGAGCCTCCAGAAGACAGTTTTATTATACATAACTATAAGGGGGAATCAAGGCACAGGTTTCAGCAAATTCACCCATGTTGGTTTTGGTGAACTATATATGATTAACGTGGGAAGCAAACTAATTTTTTGTGTTAAATCATCTTAAAGAGATTGCTACAAGGTGATACGGTACAACAGAGAAATTAAAGAAACATGTGTTGTGCCAATCCCAAAGTTATTGCGCTACAGATTTTGTGTAAACAAATGTGGACAACAGCGAATTATGTCTAAATTTAACTCAAGATGCAATTAACCATTTTTTCAGAATCTGAAACCAATGTGTTAATATACACAATAATTTACTTTTACTAAGTACTAAACACCAGTATCCTGTAGACAGTGTCTAGGCGAAACTGAGTAATTGCTGAACTCACATCAATTAATTATGCCTTAAAGCAAATACACCCGTGTCCCTTTCCCATCCATTCCCCTTTCCCAATTCACCATTTTGGTCTGTTTTCTGATGCAGTTTGTCTGTTGTTGTTCTTTTACTATGCATCCCTCTCCAGGAGAAATATTTACATCTGGGTTGTGGTACTAGCATCCACATATGAGGGACCCATTTGTCCGGTTGTTTTTCATGGGACTGTGTTACTTCCTTAACATAATGTCTGTCCACTCCATCCATTTCGCTGCAAAGTTCATGATGTTTGTCCCTCTTTAAAAACCTTAACCCGCTGCATAGAACTTCATTGTAATACATGTACCACATTTTCTCTATCCACTCCTCATTAGGGACACCTGGGCTGGTGCCAGCTTTTTGCTATTGTGAACAGAGCGCAATAACAATAGCGGTGCATGTATCTTTGGCAGTAAGTTGTGTCTTGTGGGTATATCCCAGGAGTGGTATGACGGGGTCAAACGAAGGCTCATTTTGAGCTTTTAAAGGTTCTCCACCTGCTTTCCATAGTGACTGTAACAGTTACTTACCCACCAGCAATGGATGAGTGTTCCCCTTTCCCGCAACCTCTCCATCATTTGGTATCATTCGTAAGTTCCGGATCCTAGCCAGCTTATTGGAGTAAGGTGAATCTCAAAGTGGTTTAATAATTTGCATTTCCTTAATAATCAGAGATGTTGAACAGTTCTTAGATGTTCTGGCCATCTCTAATTCCTCCTCCTTGAAGTCTCTTTCAGATTTGCTCCAGCTTTTGAGTGATTCATTTTGTTTTCTTTCTTCTTTTGTTTTTTGAAGCTTGTATACTCTGTGAAATTAATGCTTTGTCAGATGTATCGCTGGTGAAAGTTTCCTCTCACTCCTCTGTGGGTCTTCTCCGCACTTCCTGTAGCGCTCCTGTTGATGTACAGAGCTTTTGAGTTTAATGAGGTCCCATTTGTCAAGTGTCCGATCTTATTTTCTGTGCAGCTGCTGACTGATTTAGGAAGTCTTTTCCTACACCTATGATCTTGGTAGTCTGCTGCCGAGCTTCTCTTCTATCACCTCAGAGTTTTGGGATTCACACTGAGGTCTTTAGTGGTCCATCTGGATTTGACCTTTGTACAAGGTGAAGGTAGGGGTTTAAAATTTCAGTCTTCTACAACAAGTGGTGAGGCCAGTTTTGCCAACACACACTTGCTGAAGATGCTATCTTTCCTCCATTGTGTCTTCGTGGCCCCCATATCAAAGATGAGGTGGCTGAAAGTGTACGAGCTCAATTTGGATCTTCAATTTTGTTCTTTTGGTCACTGGGTCTGTTTTTGTGCCGTACCTGGCCTCTTTTTATGACTATAGCCCTGTAGTATAGGTTTTGATGTCTGGTATAGTGATCCCCCCTGTATGCCTTTTCAACTCAGGGTTTTCTTTTGGCCTATTCAAGGGTCCTTGTTTTTCCAATGAAATTGAGGGTTTTTTTTTCCAAAGCGGTGAAGAAACTTCTTGGGGATTTTATGATTGGGAATCGCATTAATCTGGACACTAAGTTGGGTAGAATGGACATTTTTTACTAGATTAATTTTACCAATCCATGAGCAAGGGAGGTTGTTCCATCTTCTGATGTCGTCCTCAATTTTCCTTTATCAGGGGTGTTAAAATTTTTTGTTGTAGAGATCTTTTGGTGTCTTTGGTTTAGGTTTGTTGCCTAGGTATTTTATTAGTTTTGAGCTATTGTGAGTGGGAAGGTCTCCTTTGTAGTCCCTTCTTTCAATTGCTTTTGTGGTGTAGAAGAAGGCTAATGGATTTTTTCTAGATTGTATTTTTGTAGCCTGATCCTGCCATTTACCACCAAATTCTTAAATCATTTCTAGGATTTTCTGGTGGAGTTCTTAGCAGCCCTTAGGTAGACAATCATAATAACAGCAAAAAGGGATACCTTGATTGCCTTTTCCTCGTTTTCAATTAGAACTCCTTTTATTTCCTTTTCTTCTTGCCTATGCCCTTGAAGGGTTTGTCCAGCCTAGATTGAAGAGGAGTGGTGACAGGGGGCAAGCCTTGCCGAGTTTCCTGCCTTTCAAGGGGAATGCTTCTGTCCATTTCCCCATTTAGGGATTAATAGTGCTTGGGTTTCCTGTATATGGCTTTGATTACAGTGCGGAGGATCCCTCTAGGCCAATTCCCGCCAGGACTTTAAACATGAAGGATGCTGGATTTTGTCAAAGCTTTCTCTGCAATCAATGGAGATGATGGTGCAGTTTTTGTCCTTCAGTTCGTTGATATGTTTGATGAATGTTTATTGATGTTCGTATGTTGAACCATCCCGCATCTATGGTATGAATCCAAACTTGGTCATGATGGATATTGTTCTTGATGTGAGTCTGTATGCCTCGCACCCCCACTGCAACAACACCGACCAGTGCCCATCCCACCCCCACCCCCCCCCACCCAAGGCCACATGATGCTGCATGGCCGATTTGCCAAAATCCTGTTTAGAATTTTGGCATCTGTGTTCTTAGGGAGATGGGTCTATATTTCTCCTTTTTGGTTGTGTCATTACCTGGTTTTAGGTAGTAGCGTATGCCTGGCCTCATAGAAGGATTGGGGAGAAGTCCGTCCTTTGTATCCTTCTAAACATTTAAGTAGTAATGGTTGTAAAGTCTTTTTGAAATATTGTATAAAATTCTGCCGTAACCTCCAGGCCTGGCCATTTTTTTGGTTGGGAGCTACTTATTACAATCTTTCAATTTCTTCCCTGTACGATTGGTTTTTGTTTAGGCTGTCAATCTCTCTTCTTGGTTGAGCTATTGTGATTCCCAGGATTTCAGATATGCACCCCAAAAAAAAAAAAAAAAATCCCCCATTTCTTCTAGGTTTTTCAAACTTAGTAGAGTATAAGTTTTTGAAGGAGTCCCGTATGATGTCCTGGATCTTTTCATTGTCTCTTGTGATGTTTTTTCCCCCTTTCGTCACAGATTCTAGTGATTTGGAGTTGTTCCCGCTTTCTTTTGTGGTTAACTGGGCTAGAGGTCTGTCTAGCTTGGTTATTCTCTCCAAAGAACAACTTTTGGATTAATTGGATTTTTGGTATGGTTTTTCTTTTGTTTCGATTCATGGAATCTCTGCTATGAATTTTTGTTATTTTTCTGGTCTGGTCCATTTTAGGGTTCATTTACTGTTGTTTCTTGAGTATTTTTAAGCTGCAGGGTTAGATCGTTCACTTGTTTTTCTTTCTGCTTTAATTAGGGCAACCTTAGAAATAATAATCCTTCCTCTTAGGACTGCTTTTAAGGGTCCCATAGATTTTGTCTGTGTTTGTTTTAATCATTGTCATTCAGTTCATGGAATGTTTTTATTCTTTCTTTATTTCTTCCTTGACCCACTCATTATTCAGGAGAGTGTTGGTCAGTCTCCATATGTTTCCTGGGAGGAGGTAGGGTTTATTATCTGGTGTTGATATTTGGGGGGGGGGGGGGGGGGGGGTAGGGGGGTTTTATTGCAAACTATGGTCTGATAGAGTGCATGATATTATTTTCATCTCTGATTTGTTGGATTTTTTTTTTCCCTGTGTCCCAGTATATGCGCTAGTTTGGAGAATGTTCCATGAGGTGCGGATTAGAAAGTGTATTCTCTGGGTGTTTGGGTGAAATATCGATAGATGTCTGTGAGGTCCATTTGGGTTATTGTGTCATTTAGTTCAGATGTCTCTCTGTTTATCCTTTGTCCTTTGACCTGTCTGGGACTTAAATGGGGTATTGAATTCCCTGTCTTAGTGTGCCTGGAGGGTTAATGTGCCGGAGAGCCTGGTGAATTGTCTTTAATAAAGTTTTTGGTGCACCGGTGTTTGGTGCATATATATTTAAATTGTGAATCTGATCATCAATTGTTCCGTAAGAAAGATTAGTGGGCCCCTTTTGTCTCTTTAATTTTCTGCTATTGAAGTCTATTTGTCTGATATTAGAATAGCCCACCTGCTTTCTTGTTGGTACCCATTTGCTTGGAATGACTTCTTTTTTTATTATTTATTTAATTATTTATTTTGTGTAAATGTGTATGAATGTACTGTCTGCATGCAGGTCTGGTGCCCCGTGTCGTGGCAATGGTGCGAGAGGCAGAAGAGGAGGTCTTGGATTCCCCTGGAACTGGAGTTCTCCTGGAATTGGAGTTTACAGACGGTTCTTAGCCGCCATTTGGGTGGCTGGGGATCGAACCAGGGTCCTCTGGCAAGAAGCGCGGCCTCTTAACCGCTAGCTAGAGCTATCTCTCCAGCACCTGGGAATAACTTTCTTCCTCCTCATCCTAAGTTGGTGCCTATCCTTGAATTTGAGATGGGTTTTCTTGTAGAACACAGATATAATTGGGTTTTGTTTCTACCTAATCCATTACTCCCAGTCTATGCCTTTTGATTGGGGAGCTTAGCCCATTAATAGTTTAAGGTTATAATTGAAAGTGGATCTTGCTTCTGTTCAGTTTATTACAGTTTTGGGACTTCTAGACTCTGAATTTTTGCTCCTATGGTAGGTTTTTATTAGTTTCTTTTTCCTAGGTGTTTGGGATTGTTGTTTCCTCTCTTCTGCCCTGTTGAATTGCTTCAAGTTTTTTATGAAGAGTTCCAGACATGTATTCCTCATCTTGTTTAATGTCATGGAAGATTGTTCCTCTCTCCTTCAGTAATAGGTCGACATTTTTTGCTGGGTAGTAGAATTCTGAGGTTGGCATCCGTAGATCGCCCTTAACACTGGGAATGCTTTGTCCAAGGTCTTCTGCTATTCACTGATTTGAGGTGGAGAAGTCAGCTGTAATTCTGTGGGTTTCCCACGTTTGTATGTAGAGCTTGTTTTCTTTTGAGCCCTCAGAATTTTGTCTTTGTTTGTGGGCATGCTACATTTTAAAACTAGAATATGGCGTGGGGTGTTTTCATTTTCTGATCTTTCCTGTTTGGGGTCCTATGTGCGTCTTGTATTGGTATGGGTAAATGGTACTAAGTTTTAATGATATTGGGGAAGTGTTCATCTATATTCTGTTTGAATGATCTGAATCAATACTATGTCTTGAGTTCTTCTCCTTCCTCTATTCCTATGATATGGGACGTTTGACCTTTCATAGTGTCCCCATAGTTCCTGGTGTTCCAACGTTTGTGTATTTGTAAATTTTTCGTATCTTTATTTTGAGCTTTTTAAATGCTCTGTGTTATCTTCCAGATCTGATATTTCTTTGTTCTGGTTTCTCCTCCTTCAACTTCCTGAGGCTTTTTCCTTTCCTTCTTCTTGATTGAATGGGTGTTTAATTCCGTTTCTTTCATCTGTTTTTTTAGTACTTCCTTTCCTTTTTGAGCTCACAATCCGCTTCGTGGTGCTTCTCTCATCTCTTCTTGGTGCTCCTTACTCGTTGGTTGCATTCCTTTTTCAGTGTTTCTACTATTCCTTTCGGAGTTGTTTTTTTTCTCCCTCTAGTGCGTTTCTGAGTTTTTGCTGTTCCGTAGTCTTTGCTGAAGTTTTGTCATTGTACCCCCCAAAAAAAAGAAAACCCCTAAAAAAAAAAAAAAAAAAAAAAAAAAGAAAAAAACAAAAACCACCCCCCCTAGGTCCTTTTTGGAGTTGTTTCATTCTCTCTCTTAATTCCTCTGATTCCGCTTTATGTTCTTTAATTTCTCTGCATAGGTCCGCAATTAGTCCGCAAGATCTGTTCCTTGGTTCTCTCCAAGGGGTGATCCCATTGTAACTGATCTCTTACAGGTTTGGTAAAGCTTGGTGCAACGATTATCCTATCCTCCCTGGTTGCCCTTCGTCTGGCCTGGCATGTGGGCTTTCCCTTTTGTGGTTTAGATCATAAATAGTGGACGGTTTTGCTTCCTCTCTCAAAGGCTTTTTTTTTTTTTTTTTTTTGTTCCCCTTTCCTCCTCCTTGTTTATGGAGTAATGGACTTGTCTGCTTTTCATATTTTGGTGCTATATTGGATATGTCGATGACGCCAAAGCACTGCTTTCTCTTCTTGTCCTGAAGTTCTCCTAAAAAAGGAGTCCACTGTGTATCTCGACCGTGGCGGGGGGGGGGGGGAGGGTTATGCCTGGATCTAGCCGCCCCCGCAGCCTCGCAAAGGCACAGCTGCACTGGCCGCCGACGCTCCGGACCCTCTGGCCCCGTGCCCCGGGTCCCGCCCTGCATGCCCCAGCTCCCAAGCTATCTGGCCCAGGTGCTTCTGGGTAATCCTGCCCAAAGGCGGCCCGGCACCTGGCCGCCGTACTCTCCGGACCCCCTGGGCCCAGCGCCCCGGTCCCGCCCTCAATGCCCCAGCTCCCAAGCTACTTGCCCAGGTGGCTTCTGGGTATCCTGCCCAAAGGCGCAGCCGCACTGGCCACCGGACTCTCCGGACCCTCTGGCCCAGCGCCCAAATTTAGGGAGTTTTAGAGCCAAAATATGTTCATGAATCATTTTAATTCTCTTCAGGGTAAAAATTTCTTAAAGCTTCTGTACCACAATGCTAATTTTAAAATTAATTTATTTTCTGAAGCTCTTTTTCTATTAATAAATGTTACTTTATCCCATTCACTTTAGATATTTTATTTTAATTTTGTTTCTTCTCTAAATTATATTTATTGTTCTCATAATAACAAATATACAGTTGAATATAAAACACAAAGGCCATCAACAGTGAAGTTATTAATATACCTATAAGATAAATGTGATTGAATTGGAAGCATTTACATCTCTGATGGATAACCCAGCAGCAAATATACTGAATAATAAAAACCCATTTTGATTCTCTGTTAAATTATTGAAAATCCAAATGGTAAATGTTAGTATATGTTGTAAAGCTTGAATATTCATTATATGCACTCTGCTTTTATTTTTTTTCTCATTTCACAAAATATTATTAGCTTCCATAATACTGAATAACCAAGTGCTTTTCTCTTTTTTTTTTTTTTTTGAGACAGGGTCTCCCTATAGCCCCAGCTGGCCTAGAACTTACTCTGTAGACCAGGATGGCCTTGAACTCACAGAGATCTACCTTCCTCTGCCTCCAGAGCTCTAGGATTAAAGGTGTGCACCACCACACCTGCCTTAAAGATGGTTCTTAGCCACCATGTGGGTGCTGGGAATCAAACCTGTGTCCCCTGCAAGAGCAGTCAGTGTTCTTAACTGCTGAGCTCTCCAGCCCCAGTGTTTTGTCTTTTTTGGAGCTGAGGACTGAACCTAGGGCCTTGAGCTTGCTTGGCAACCACTTACCACTGAGACAAATCCTCAACCCCAGTAATCAAATATCATAAAGAACTATTTTAGAGGCTGGAGAGATGGCCCAGTGGTTAAGAGCACTATCTGTTCTTGCAGAGGACCTGAGTTTTGTTGACAGCTAACAACTATTTGTATGTAATTCTGGTTCCAGGGGATCTAATATCCTCCTATGGACTCCTTGGGCATTGCACAACATGGGTGCACTTACATATATGTGCAGAGAAAACACCCATACACAAGAAAAAAATTAATATGTTTTAAAAACATTAAAAAAATACTTTTATCAATTTAGGCTGCTTTCATTTTTGAAAAAGTTTGGATAACATGAGAATTTCCTCCCCAATGAATAAAACTTGTATTTAGAAACTGAGTAGGAATTATTCAACTATAAGTTCAAAAGATGAACAGAGAAAGAGTTCATTCAGGTGTTCCAAACAGCCAGCCAAGGTGAAAACAGAATATGGATGAAGGAAAAAAGAAAAGAAGCTAAATCCATCATAGACAAGACTTGAGCTAAAGAGTGTGCACTAAAAGGTTCTCAGGGATCACATCAAGAGCACGATGCATAGAGTCTGGTAGGTCAGCATTCTGGGCACTGGGCTGAGTAATACACTACACCCGAGCCTTGTGGTAGTGGCGTCCTGACAAGAATGTTCAACAGAGATCGCTCCTTTTGTATGTAATAATTTCTTAGATAATTTTGTTGCTAATACCAACTTTTAGGCCCTGACTGGTTCTGGACCTGTTTGAGATATTAAAAAGATATTCAGAAGGAAGTCTCTAATTCAGTGTGGCAGAGGCAGTGATAGGGAATCCATTAAATCTAAGCAACCCAAGTTTCTGAGGACAGAAGACAAGCTGATTTCTTTAACTGCTTTTTGTCTTTTCAGAATTTTCTTTCTCCAGACCAGGCCCTTTCAGGCAACAGTTGTAACCTTGAGTTTGACACTGACAATTATTTCTAAAATTCTGGCACTAAGATCCTTACCCTTTGCTAATCCATTAGACACACAGGAGGAACATTACTCTTTCAGTTCACTGGGGCCAAATTTATTGAATTTCTGCTTTAAGGTGTGTTAAATACTTAGTCAACCTTTGCTGAGCACACATTGTATACATAACACTATATTAGATACTGAAGGCAGGCAGGTAGGACATAATAGATGATGTTCATGTCCCAGAGTAATTTTGATACTGAAAAATAAATGTAAAAGACAAAAGTACCCTCAAACTGAAAGCTATAAATATAAAAATTAATGTGACACATTCTTGTGCACATGCTAAAGTTTATCATTCATTAATCATACCACTGATTTAACAAATATTTGTCATACATGTTAAATATGTTAGCCCCTAGGCTAGTGCAATGAGAAATTTTATATACTTGCCACATTCTGCCCATAGTAAAATTAGAAACAGTGGTGACAAAGAATTATAAATCTTTCACTAAGTAACTCAAATAGTTATTGGATTGGCACAATTATAAAAACTACTATTAGAATAGATATTTACCTGTGTCTTAAAGCGTAAGGAAGATGAAATTTGAGAAGATATACAGAAGGACTTCCAGAAAAGCTCATTAATATTAAACACAATCATAGTCTCCTGTATTATTTAATCTATAACAAATTTCTCCAAAACCATTTGCTTAGAAATATAATCATTGTCTATTTCTTATGGTATCTATGAGTGAGAAATTTAGATCAGCCTGACTAGCTGGCCCTGGCAAGTCTCAAGAGCTTTTAGGACATGTTGACCCAGGCTATCTATATTCATCTGAAGGCTTGACTGTGGTTGAAAAATTTGGCTCCAGGGTGTTCAACTTGTGTGACTGGGAAGTGGTGTACCTGTGCCCAGAGGTTTCGATCTATCTGTAAGTGGTCTCTCCATGGATCACTCTGCTGTCCTCATGGTATGCAGTTGGCTGCTGAGCCATTTTAGAGACCACAGTGTAGCTATGGTGCTTTTTATTACCTCAGAATTCACTTCTGCTTCATTTTATTGGTCACATGGGCTAGCTCTGAATGACTGTGGCAATGGCATTATGAGAAGATAATCACCCAGAGGTGAGGATCACTGGAGATGGTGGCAAACATCATCCAGGTTTTAAGGTGGTATATGGTCTATGGTATTGGTTTAGGGAATATTTGTAGACTTCCATTGGGAATTTACTGTCTAGATTCCCAACTCTGATGTGAAAACACTGAAGGTAAAATGGTTTATTTTATCTTCTGTTTTCTTAGCTCCTAAAACAGTGCATGACAAACAAAACACACTTCAGACATGTTTGTTCAAGGGATGAATTAAAAGAACGAATGACTAATGAGGAATTAGGAATGAATGTTTTCTGAGAGAGAAGTTAAAATATGAACACCACAATGAAGCACTGATTCAGAAAAAATGTTGGTAGTTGCATAAATGGGCCAGGGTCTGCCTGGAATGTAGAAAAGAAGATGTGGCGGGGCTGGAGAGATAGCCTAGCGGTTAAGAGCACCGACTGCTCTTGCAGAGGACCCGGGTTCGATCCCCAGCACCCACATGGCGGCTGAGAACCATCTGAACTCCAGTTCCAAGGGAATCCGAGACCCTCTTCTGACCTCCGCGGCATTGCACGACATGGGTGCACAAACCTGCATGCAGACAGTACACTCATACACATACAAAAATAAATAAAATTAATAAAAAAAAACCTTAAAAAAAAAAAAAAAGAAAAGAAGATGTGGCAAATGAGAGGCCTTGCAGGTGTCCCTGGTATTAGCCAAGACTGCCTGATAGGTTATTATTAGTCTTAGCCACTAAAGAAACTCATTTTTTTATGTAGCTGGGTGAATATTTGTATGAAAAAGTCCTCAGAACAACCAAGACTATGAAGACAGATCTTGGAATCACATTCCTGAAGTAGCCATCCCACATGCTGACCTCTACATGTTGTTAAAAGGGTCAGCACATGAGGCACTGAGTGTGACAGATGCTGCTTTTCATCTTAGAATTTCTTTAGTGAAAATGGCAAAGAATGAGAGACAATTATTTTTTTCTGTTATGTGGGTTTTGTTTTGCTTTACTTCACCTTGAAGGAAAAAGTAGTGTTATTTATTCTTTTTTTAATTTTTTTATTAATTTTATTTATTTCTGTATGTGTATGAATGTACTGTCTGCATGCAAGTCTGTGCACCCGTGTCGTGCAATGCCACGGAGGTCAGAGGAGGGTGTCGGATTCCCCTGGAACTGGAGTTCTCCTGGAATTGGAGTTTCAGACGGTTCTCAGCCGCCATGTGGGTGCCGGGGATCGAACCCGGGTCCTCCATAAGAGCGGTCGGCGCTCTTAACCGCCAGGCCATCTCTCCAGCCCCAGTAGTGGTATTTATTCTTAACTGCCATAGGTTATAGCCAGGCCAATGGCCTGGAAGTTTCAGAAAGACTATGTGGCTCAACCAGAAGCAAAGGAGAAGATAGAAGCTTATGTATGTGTGATGCATAAAGGAATCTTGAGCCTGGAGCCTAGAGAGAGGACCAGAACGAGTAGGCTGCTTGGCCTCCTGCATCCCCGTCCTCACATTTTTCCAATGCTAAGTGTAAAATACAGTGACCCAGCAGCATGCTTGTAAAAACTGGTGAATGTCTCAGTGCACACAGCTGCAAGGACTCCAGATTTGGGGAATGCATCTCCCAAAACAGAGAAGCCTCAAGGCCAAGTCCACTCCTATTATTTTGTACACTGCCATCACTGCTTCTGTGCTGGAGAAATTAGAAAAAAGCCTTAGTAGTATCCGTGATGGCTGATCCTAGTGGTCAACCAGATGGGATCTAGGATTTCCTGGAAGCTAGGCCTCTGGCCATACTTGTGGGGTATACACTCATCGAGGTCAGAAGAACTGCCCACTTTGAATGGGACTGTTCGCCTGGGTCCTGGAGTATATAAATAGGGGAAAGTGAGCTCAGCACAAGCCTTTACCACTCTCTAGACTATTGATGCAGTGTAACCAGCCGCCTCAAGTTCCTACTGCTATTACCCCCTACCTTGATGGACTGTATGTAGCCTTGGAACTGTGAATCCAAAGAAACCCTTTCTTTCTGAGGTTGTTTTTGTCAGGGTACTTATCACAGCAACAAGAAAAGTAAACCAGAAAGTTGGTACTAAAACCTAGGGCCATTTATGTGATTAAACCTGACCGTGTGGTCCTCACACCTTTGGAACTGATTTGAAGGAGAAATATGGAAAAGTTTGAAACTTTGAGATAAAAAAAGCCCATGAATGCTAAAACCATTCTGGTAGAAGCTTAGAAAATGAAGAATGCTGAGAGAAATGTGGATGGGTAGTGGACTTTCAGGGGCCACAAAGACACGAGCAGTTATGAGTCTAGGAGCCACGGCATTTTAACTAAAAATCTGGCTTCGTTCTGCTAGGCCGTGAGAACAGGAGTGAGGTCGAAATGAAAGATAACGAACTAATTTGTTTGGGAGAGGAAACTTCAAGACAGGAAAGCATTCAGACTGGTGCTGAGGGAACGGCTGTAATTGTTGACGAGATCAGCACCACTGAAGAGAACCTTCTTGTGCTATACTGAGAAAAAAAGAAAGATAACCTAAAAGCAAAACCCTACCCACCAGAGACTCCATCTTGTGAAGTCTCCAATTCATTTGAAGGGAGAAGGTCTAAACTGAAATGGCTCCTGCTGTTTCCCCAAGGTTATCACGTAGAAGCCGATAGAGCTGGCAGCAGATCTGGGAAGTGCCATACACATGGTACTAGGTTTGAAGGCATGGAAGTTGCAAAACTGAGGGGCGGGGGTCGTGGAGTCCTGCTCCGCATTTTCAGAAAGCAGAAGAGGCCACATGCTATGTCACAGGATCATCGCACGTTTTTTTTAAAGGAAGTGCCACAGTTTATCTTAATAACCACTGTTGGAAATGGAAAGGCGAAACACTGTCCTTCTGTGAAGGCTCTGGTGGGAAGTTGGTCCAGGTGGCACTAAGTGAAATTCCATCTCCCACTGATGTGTTTTAGGAGTGCTATTCTCACAGACACATGGGCCCTGAGACAACACAGAATGCAGCCCCTATCCTAGGCAAATAGGGACACAGGTGCAGGTGGTAGCTGAAACTATTCTGCATTTTCCTTCATTGCTACTGATATTGCTGAAATCTTGGCCGTTAAAAGGACTCGACTTTGATTTGACATGACCATTACTTTCTAAAGGAAGACGGTCTGAAAATGGTGCCAGGAGTGTGCAGAGTCCAGGAAGAGTGCATGCCACATGGGGGAACAAGGTCAGCAGAGATTCCCTCGGAAATAAAATGAAGAGACTCAGCCTTTATTCATGTACGCCCTCACCCCTCGCCCACGCACCCTTGCTCAACTCTTCCCTGCAACCCACTCTGTGCTGGAAATAGATCGATAGACGGCCTGTCAGACTTATGCAAGGCTTACAGGCTCCCAAACCTCTCTCAGACTGATGTTCAAAGTGGGAGTTTATCCAAGAGGTTAAGAGTTGACGTTTCACTAAGGGCTTCTTAGTACACAAAGATAATATATGGGGTTGGGATGAGAAAAAAACAAAGCAGGTTGGTGACAATAACAGCCTTCACCTTTCCCACCTCCTGAATACGCGTGCCTACCCCTTCCCACAGATGGAACTTTGTCCCAGAGTTGGAACCGATTTTTTCCTATGCAGAGTTTTGGAAAGAAACACAGTTCCCCACACGGAGCCAGAGCCCTCTCAGACTGGCAACTCAGGCTTGCGGTAACCACTTTCTTGTATCTGACGCCATGTAAGTCTCAGCACAAAGCGCTGTCCCTGTGTCCTTACTTTCCTGCTGAGAATTCCTAAGATGGTCTCTGTGACTTGCCTGCCTTCTGAACTCTGGCTTTGCTGCTCATTTCTGAGCTCTGGAAGCACATCTGCACTGTCTGCAGAGAATAGCTGTTATTACTGCCAAATATACAGGGCATAAATTGACCATTTTCAAGTACGCAATTCAGTAGCATTAAGTAGATTCATGTTGTAGTGCAATTGTCACCACAATCCATCTCTAGGACCTTTTCATCTTTTCCGCTTGAAATTCTGTATGTACTCAGTAATAACCTCCATCTCCCTCTCCATCTTGTCCTCCAGAAACCTCTCTTCCAGTTTCTGTCTGAATTTGACACATCCAGGTCCCTCATTTAAGAGCACTCATACAATACTTGCCTTCTTTCATTTGCTCTGATTTCACTTGACACAATATTTTCAAGGCTCATTCATAATGTAGAATAAACCCCCATTATTGCTGAATAATATTTTCCTATATTACATACAAATTTTGTTTATCCTTTCTTCCAGTGATAAACATGTGGGTTGTTTCCCCCTTTGGCTGCTATCAATATTAGTCTAAGTTTGTTTGATTTCCTGCTTTCAATTTTTTTTGGCTATATAACTAGATTATGTACTAATTCCACGTATTCCTTTTGTCTGTTTGTATTTTGAGATAGGGTCACACTATGTAACCCAGGTTGGCTACAAACCCATTTTGTAACTTAGTGTGAACTTGGAGTCCTCCTGATAGCCTTCAGAGTGCTGGGACCATAAGGCTAAGCCACCATGCCCAACTTATGTTTAATTTTTGAAGAATTGACACATTGCTGTCCACATCAATTCCTCCATTTGACAGTCCTATTATCAATGCAATTTCCTCATATTCTTTCTACACTTGTTATTTTCTTCTGTTCAAATCATTGTCATTCTGGTAGTTGTGAAGCAGTACCCAGGAAGTGTAAAATTTACCAGTGTTCGTGGGTCAGCTCCAGAGACTGGTTTCATCTCAGCAGGTGATTATAATGTGCACCTACAGTTAATAACCTCTAATAGATTCTTGGCTTCTGTTCCCTGACTTATAACCCATATTCACAGGCTGCTTTCATGGTCTCACATGAAGAAACAGAGGTCTAGAGAGAGACTTCTCATGTATAGACAGTGGAAACCAACAAGACCAGTTGATCTCCAAACTGTGTGATCTGTCTGCTGCACCCCACTGTGAACAAAGTGATGTTATATAGACTCCAATGTAGGCTGCCAACAGAAAATACACAACCCCCTTAGGCCAAAACTGTTGGGGCGTATTAGCTTTCTGGGGTTACTGTAAGTCTTAAACACACAAAACTTTAGTCTCTGGCTTCTAAAGTCGAGTCTTTTCAGGGATAGTTTCTTCTGCAAACTTGAAAAAGACTGTCGGAAGGCTGGCTCCTGATGCCTACCAGAATCCCTGGTGTTCTCTGATTTGTAGATGCACCACTCCAATCTCTGCCTCCATTGTTACCTGGCTTTTACTGCTGTCTTTGTGTCTTCTTTCTTTTTTTCTCATAAAGACACTGGTCATTTGTAATTTAATTTAGGGCTCACCCTAAATCCAGGTGATCTCATCACCAGATTTTTCCTGTTATATTATCTTCAATAATCCTCTTTCTTTCATTCTTTCTTTCTTTCTTTCTTTCTTTCTTTCTTTCTTTCTTTCTTTCTTCCTTTTTTCTTTTTTGGTCTTTTCAAGACAGGGTCTCCCTGTAGCCCCAAATGTCCTGGAACTCTCTCTGTAGTGCTAGGATTAAAGGCATGTGCCACCATGCCCTGCAATAATCCTTTTTCTAGATAAGGTTACATTCATGGGTATTAGTTTTTAGGATTTGGACATGTCTTTTGGGGTGGTAAACCTCAACCCACTACCAAGAGCTTTCTATTAGTTTTCCAAATTGGAATTGACTCTATCATAAGTCAAGGGCTCATCATACACAAAGCTGAAAACAAAAGTTGAGATTTTTTATTTTATTTTATTTACTATTTTTATTTTAAATGTATGCATGTGTTGCCTGCATGTATATAATGTAAGTGCATGTGTGTTGCGTAGTGCCTGTAGAGGTCAGAAGAGGGCATTGGATTCCCTGGAGCTGTACTTAGTATGGTTGTTAGATGCTATGTTGGTGCTGAGAACCAAACCCAGTCCTCTGCAAGAATAGTCTGTGCTCTTAACTGCTGAGCCACTTCTCTATCCTCTACAAATCTCAAATTGTTAGAATCAAAGTTAGAATTGTAATTACGTGGTAATCAAAATGCAAAATGATCTGCATGCTTATCTTCACTGCAGCTTTGTTCACAACCAAGGATGTATCTAGATCAATGGGTAAAGAAAAGGGATACAATGGAATATTATTCAACCTAAAAGAAATTTAAAAAACCTATCACTTGCTACAATATGGAAGAATCTAGAAGATCTTAAGCTAAGTGGAATAAGTCATTCACAGATGGCACAATCCTGCCTGTTTCCTTATGTGAGCCATCTAAAATCATTTGTACAGAAGTAGACAACAGAACGGGGGTGTTCCCAGGAAATGAAAGAAGGAGGATATGGGGAGTTATTCAATGACTATAAAGTTATGGTTATGTAAGGTAAATAAGTTCCATAACTATGAAAGATGCAGTTCATATGCCCAATAAGATATTATACACTTAAAAATTTGTTCATTGTATTTGACTTTTTTTTGTCTCTGTAACAATATGCCTTACAGAAACAACCTTAGAGAAAAATCTCTTATTGGCTCACAGTTTCAGAGAGTTCAGTATGTGGTTTCTTGGTCCCATGTACGGGGGCAGAATGTCATAGCAGCAGTAGTGTGTGTCAGAGAAGGTTCTTTACTTTAGGATTGATAGGGGACAGAGAAAAAGAATACAGGAAGTGGATAGGAAGAGATGTAACTTCAAGGACATACCACAAGAAACCTTCCTGGGGGCTGGAGAGATGGCCTAGTGGTTAAGAGCGCCGACCGCTCTTACAGAGGACCCGGGTTAGATCCCCAGCACCCACATGGCGGCTGAAAACCATCTGAAACTCCAATTCCAGGAGAACTCCAGTTCCAGGGGAATTCGAGACCCTCTTCTAACTTCCGCAGCGTTGCACGACACGGGTGCACAAACCTGCATGCAGACAATACATTCATACACATACAGAAATAAATAAAATTAAATTAAAAAAATCTTAAAAAAGAAACCTTCCTATTGGGCTCTACCCCTACTTTTTGCCCACCCAATAAAGCTATATTTTTATTAATCAAGAGATTAATCTATTTGGAGCTGGACAAATAGCTCAGAAGTTAAGAACACTTACTGCTTTTGCAAAGGAGTCACATTCAGTTTCCAGCTGGAATGTGGCAACACACAACCTTCTGAAACTCCTATTCCAAGAGGTCAATAACTCTCTTCTGACCTACCCAGGCTTCTACATGTATGTGGTGCACATAAAACCAAACAGGCACAAATAAATAAATAAGTAAATAAGTAAACAAGTAAATAAATAAACAACTTTTTTCATTTTTTAATTTATTGTTTTTATATATTTTTTGTACAAGATTATGTTACAAATCAAATCTAGACCCCTGTCCTCCTCCCAAACCCCCCACCCACCAGATTCACCCTTTCAGTCAGTTCTTTGATACAATCTTTTCTGTTGTTAGTGTTGTTGTTCTTTCCAATATGCATCATTCCCAACAAGAAATATTTACAACTGGGTTATTGGCGCTAGCATCCACAGATGAGGGATACCATTCATCGTTTGTTTTTCTGGGACTGTGTTACTTCACTTAACATAATATCGTCTAGTTCCATCCATTTACCTGCAAAGTTCATGATGTTATCTTTTTTTACTGCTCCATAGAACTCCATTGTGGGGGCTGGAGAGATAGCCTAGCGGTTAAGAGCACCGACACTCTTGCAGAGGACCCGGGTTCGATCCCCAGCACCCACATGGCGGCTAAGAACCGTCTGTAACTCCAATTCCAGGAGAACTCCAGTTCCAGGGGAATCCGAGACCCTCTTCTGACCTCCGCAGCATTGCACACACGGGTGGCACAGACCTGCATGCAGGCAGTTACATTCATACACATACAAAAATAAATAATAATAATAAAAAAAAATTTTAAAGAACTCCATTGTGAAGATTTGTACCACATTTTTCTCTATCCACTCATCAGTGAGGGGCATTTGGGTTTGGTCCAGCTTTTGCTATTGTTGAAAAGAGCTGCAATAAACAAAGCTGTGCATATATCTCTGCAGTAAGAAGAGTCTGTGGGTATATACCCAGGAGTGTATGACTGGGTCAGGTGGTAAGCTCATTTTGAGTCTTCCAAGGTTCTCCCACTGATTTCCATAGTAATTGTACAAGTTTACATTCCCACCACAATGGATGAGTGTTCCCCTTCCCCAAACCTTTTCAGCACTTGTATCAGTTGTTCCTGATCCTAGCCAGTCTTATTGGAGTTAGATGATATCTTAAAGTGGTTTTAATTTGCATTTCCTTAATTTTTTTTTTTTTTTTTGGTCTTTTCGAGACCGGGTCTCCTGTGCCCCAGCTGTCCTGGAACTCACATTGTAGACCATGCTGGCCTTGACTCACAAGATCCGCCTGCCCTGGCCTCCCAAGTGCTGAGATTAAAGGCGTGCGCCACCACCCCGCTGCATTTCCTTAATTATTAGTGATGTTGAAGACTTTTTAAAGATGTTCTCAGCCATCCATTCTCACTGTGAAGTATCTGTTCAGCTCTTTGCTCCATCTATTGATGGTTTCATTTGTTTCTTTTCTTTTCTTTTTTTTTTTTTTTTTTGAGTAGTTTATGTATTCTTGGAAATCAATGCTTTGCAGATGTATCTGTGGTGAAGGTTTCCTCCCACTCCGTAGGTTTTCTCTTCACTTCCTTGATTGTTTCCTTTGATGCACAGAAGTTTTTGAGTTTAATGAGGTCCCATTTGTCAGTTGTCAACCTTAATTCCTTTTCAGCTGTGTCTGATTTAGGAAGTCTTTTCCTATGCCCATGTCCTGTAGGTCTGCTGCCACTTTTTTCTTCTATCACCTCGGGTTTAGGGTTTCATGTTGAGGTACTTTAATCCATCTGGAGTTGACTTTTGTACAGGGTGAGAGGTAAGGTTTTAATTTTCATTCTTCTACAATGGTGATCCAGTTTGCCAACACCACTTGCTGAAGATGCTGTCTTTCCTCCATTGTGTTTCTTGGCCCCCTGTCAAATATCTGAGGTGGCTGAAATTGTATGTGCTCAAGTTTGGACTCTTCAGTTTTGTTACATTGGTCAACAGGTCTTTTTGTGCCAGTACCAGCTGTTTTTATGACTATAGTCCTGTAGTATAGTTTGAAGTCTGGCATAGAAATCTTCCCTGTATTGCTCTTTTCACTCAGGGTTGCTTTGGCTATTCAAGGTCTTTTGTTTTTCCAAATGAAATTAAGGACTTTTTTTCCAAGCCTCTGAAGAAACTCTTGGGGATTTTAATTGGGATTTCATTAAATCTGTACAAGAGTTTGGGTAGAATGGTCATTTTTACTATGTTTATTTTCCCAATCCATGAGCATGGGAGGTCTTTCCATCTTCTGATGTATTCTTCAATTTCCTTCTTCAGGGGTTTAAAATTTTTGTTGTAGAGATCTTTGATGTCTTTGGTTAGGTTTGTTCCTAGGCATTTTATTGTTTTTGAGGCTATTGTGAGTGGGAAGGTCTCCTTGTATTCCTTCTTCAGTTGCTTGTTGGTGGTGTAAAGAAAGGCTACTGATTTTTCTAGGTTAATTTTGTATCCTGCCACTTTACTGAAGCTCTTAATCATTTCTAGGAGTTTTCTGGTGGAGTTTTTAGCATCCCTTAAGTAAACAATCATATCATCAGCAAAAAGCGATAGCTTGACTTCGTCTTTTCCAATTAGAGCTCCTTTAATTTCCTTTTCTTGCCTTAATGCCCTAGCAAGTGTTTCAAGCACTGTGTTGAAGAGGAGTGGTGATAGGGGGCAGCCTTGCTGAGTTCCTAGTTTTAAAGGGAATGCTTCTGTCATTTCCCCATTTAGGATGATATTGGCTGTGGGTTTCCTTTATATGGCTTTGATTACATTGAGGAATGATCCCTCCAATCCAATTCCCTCTAGGACTTTTGGCATGAAGGGATGCTGGATTGTGTCAAAGGCTTTTTCCACATCAATTGAGATGATGGTGTGGTAAACAAATAACTTTTTTTTAAAAGAGTGACTAATTCATTCATTAGGTTCTACCCCTTCAGAATTAAGTTCCTCCAGAAATGCCCTCACGGATATTCAAAGATGTGTTTCATGAATGCCCTAGACCTTCCTGAATCTGATCTAGTAGAGAGATTTAAAGATCACAGAGAGAAGTCTCATGATATGTGTTACTTATCACAAGAAAGGGGGGAGCACAAGGAAACTTTTGGAGATGGCGGGTGATGGGTATTTTTATTACCCTAATGTGGTAATGATGGTATAAAGATATACATGTATTCAGACTTGCTAAGTTGTGCACACTATAATGTAAAGTTTTTGTCTTGGAGTGGGTGATCTGGTGTTGAGATTCTAACTCAAGATGCCACAGAAAGGCTCAGGTTAGAGTTTATGCTCTGCTTTA
Source organism: Rhizomys pruinosus (assembly GCA_009823505.1). NCBI lineage: Eukaryota > Metazoa > Chordata > Mammalia > Rodentia > Spalacidae > Rhizomys > Rhizomys pruinosus. The sequence goes on along the minus strand of VZQC01005063.1, from coordinate 715,629 downwards.
CTTCCAACCTAAAAGGATGTGCCAGAGCTCAATGTGTTGGGGCTGCTGCAGGATGGAAATATCTGGAGCAGTTTAAGGAGCTCCACTGATAGCACTGGCTTCCCTGAAGAGCTCCAAGCCAGCCAAGGATCACTAGGGTCCTCTTTTCCTATGTTCTTCTTCCAATCTGTAGATCTAGTCCATGGTGCTTCTGACGATTTCAAGCTAAAGGGGGAGGGAGAGAGTGGAGAGAGGGAGAGGGAGAGGAGGAAAAGGAAGAGGGAGAAGGAGGAAGGAGAGAAAGAGGGACAGGGAGAAGGAGGAAGGAGAGAAAGAGGGACAGGGAGAAGGAGAGGGAGGAGAGAGGGAGAGGGAGAGGAGGAAAAGGAAGAGGGAGAAGGAGGAAGGAGAGAAAGAGGGACAGGGAGAAGGAGGAAGGAGAAAAAGAGGGACAGGGAGAAGGAGAGGGAGGAGTACAGCCCATGGAAAGGGATGGCAGCAATTCAGTGGAAACTCCTTGGGCAACGGCTTACCCAGATAAGGTCTCTCTTCCCCTGAGCTGCCTGTCCTGTTTGGACGAGCAGGGAAAGCCATGCTTAATGGCCAGTCTGTCTATCCATTTTACAATCTGGGTCAGTTTTCGGGAGAGTTTTTGGATTTCATCTCCTAATTCTTCTACTGTGCACCAGAGCAGCCCCACTTCTCCAAATGTGCAGCATCTGGGTTGTTGGGTGTAAAGTCAAACTGAATTATTTTTGCATTTTCAGAGCTTGATAAGGTGTCTAAAATGGGAGCATGTTGTTTCTCGACTCTAGAGAGAAGTGAAAACGTTCCTCACTCTCATTTTCTTTTAATATTTGGAATGATTTTATTATAACCTATGATTCCTTTATGAGTGAATACATTTGAGAAGGCAAACGCAGTCTCCCAGTAGACTCAGTTATTTGTAAAAACCTCCAGAATACCCTGAAGTAGAGGTTTTAAAAGGGAAGAGAGGCAATTCATCAACTCCTCACACACATTCCCCTGTCTGCTGGGGAATTAAATTAATTTTCACCTACGGAAACATCAACACATTTTTATTGTATAAATCTAATATGCGTTTAATGCTAACCTGAAATCACTTTCCCTGTGAGGGTGGAGACCCACTCTTGCACTTTTTCTAGTTAGAAGTTTGCCTTTAGCATATTTATTCATGACCCAATTTATCCAGTTTATGACTCTGTATCCTAATGCTTTTGCGAGTTAACAATTTTTATATGAAGTTATCTAAGCTGATCATTTTTATATTTTAATTTTCCATCTTAGGATGCCTACTTGATTAGATGGAAAAGCTCCAAGTTCAGGGACAGGGTCATATTAATTTTTGCCTTCATGGACTTGGGGGAGTTGGCAAGTGGTAAGTGCCCCATAGATGTCTGTAGAATAAACACATGCCAAGTATGTTTCTATTTTATATCCTTCATGGACGCCAAATTCTCTCTGCTAACATTTCATTTTACGCATTTATAGTAGTTCTAATATGTGTTCTAATATGAGCCCTTACCAATCTCAGTAGGATATTTTAATTATCTATATGTAAAAGAATGAATATAAGTTATCAGTATGCAAATGGCCAATGGATGCACATAAAGATGTTTGACATCATTAAGAATTAACTGAATGCAAATTAAAACTGTAAGATAATTTTGTCTGTCAATTGGCGAAAGTCTGATAAGAGTTTGGCATTTGGGGCTTATGAGGGCAATGCCATAAACTGTGGATTGGAATTGAAATAGGTACATCAATTTGAGAAGGAAATTTATTCTGCTTAACAGAGTCATATCAATACAAGGTGGGGGGACTATAACCTACACAAATAGCAGTATGTCTGTAAATAAATGTATGCAAAGGAATTTTAGTAAGAAATACTTTAAAAATAATGATTAATATGTTAAACAATTAAAAACAATTTCAACACTATCTAACAAGTTAGATCTACCTGGCCTGGAAAGGGAGAAAATGAGCAGTGGAACCAACATGTACATAGAACAAGCCTGTTTTTCATTAGAACAACATAAGAATGTGCTGTGTGCACCCGCAAAAAACAGCATAGAAATACAAATGTCAGTGTATCTAGAATTTATTGAGTAGAGTACATCTCCAATTTTTATTTTATATTTCATTTTGTATAATGAGATTGTATGTGAGTTTTACTTTTTAGTTTTTAGGATATACATATATATACATATATATATATGTATATATATATATGTATATATATGTATATATATATATGTATATATGTATATGTATGTATATATATGTATATATATATATATGTATATATATGTATATCCTAAAAGAAAATAACTGGAGATGAATTGTAACCGTGAATGTAAAATAGCAGAAGACTGGGATAGTATCACTTTCAATTGAATTTTGTTAGAAATGCTATTTTTTTTCCTTTTCAACTTCAGTGTTAGAGAAACAGAAATAATCCAGAGCCCATTGCTAATCTGACATACTGATTTTTGGAAGATTCCACTTATCTTAATTTTAAGTATAATTTTCTAGTCATTTATTCCTTAAGTTATCTTTAGAAATGCTAAGCAGGTATAGAGACCTGTGCTTTTAAAGCTCTTGAGAATGGGAGGAAACATGGTTGTTTAGGGAGAGCTGCACACATCTTGCAGAACAGCAGGAAGACTAAGACTGAAGTGGAGGGGCCGAACTACAATTTAAGGATGCAGTCATCTTTTCATTCATTAAGTCAGTATTTTTTTTTTTTTTTGTCTTTTTGAGACAGGGTCTTCCAGCTCCAGCTGGCCCAGAACTTGCTATGTAGACAAGACTGACTTTGAACTCACAGAGATCCACCTGCCTCTGCCTTCCAAGTGCTGGGATTAAAGGCATGCACGAGGCTAGTCAGTAATTTTTAAAATTCAGTACCTACTATGCCCTAAAATCTATTCTCTAATGCACAGAGATGACCAGACAGTATCCTGCTCTTAGTACTGAGCACTTAGGGGGAGTCCTGGTTCATTCACTCACCACTTTCTGCCACATGCGTTCTGCTCTGGGACTTGGAATGCTGTGGAGCACTAATCAGGTAAGGTCCACCTGTGGTGAGGCTGGTTGGCAGCCACAGTAAAGCCAACGAGTGTATTAATTACTTTTATCTGAACAAGCAACAACTTAAAAGAGGAAAAGCTTATCTTGGCCCATAGTTTGAGAGAATGCAGTCCATGCAGATGGGGGAAGACATGGTGACAAGAGCATAGGGTGGCTGGTCACCTTGTGGCCATACAACAGAGAGTGGACAGGAAGTAGAGTAGTCTATAAAGGCTCAAGGTCTACTTCCAGTGACTCCCTTCCTCCGGGAAGCCTCTGTTTCCAAAGACGCTAAAATCTTCCAAGGTAGCAGTAAGTGTTCTCCAGGGACTATGTGTTCAAACATATATAAGCCTATAGGGAAAAATTCATATCCAAACTACAACAATAAGCAAATGAAAGACATAATATTTTAGCTAGCAATGCAAATAAGACAGGGACAGAGAGCCTGGGCTTAGAAGAATTTATGTGGATAATTTAGACAGTTGGTCAAGAAATGACTTTGCAGAAGAGATATTTGTTCTGAGATCTAAATGCTGAAAATCAGCTAGCCCTAGACAGAAAAAAAAGATGTAAACACCTTAAATTATGATCAAATTTGTGTATTGAAACCCTAACCTCCAATTTTAGAGCTAGGATTTGTCAGGAGGCAGTTAGATTAAGTGAGATCAAAAGGGTGGGATTATGATGATAGGCTTAAACTCCATATAAAAAGTGATTCTGGAGTCCTGGCTCTCAGCCTGGCATGTAAGGACACAGCCACTAGGCAGCCATCTATAAATCAGAAAGAGAGGCTTCTCAAACCGGATCAGTTGCTTAGTAGGCACCTTGCTTGGACTTTACAGTGTCCATAACTGTTGAGAAAATGAGTTTCTATTGTGGACTATGGCATCTTGTCATGGCAACTTGAACTGACCAAAGCACCAGTTCTAACTTTTATCTAAATTAGAGCTGGCAGGACTTCCCAACAGACTGAGTATACAGAATAAGGAAAGAAGGGGCAAAGATAATTCAGAGCCTTTTTGTTAAAGTGATTGGTGGAATAGTGGAGCATTAAGATGCTAAGAATAGGGTGGGGTGTGGGGCAGGGCAACATGTGAAGGGGGAAGCATGCCAGGAAGTTTTGTGGCTCATTTATTAACTGTAAGATATCTGTCTCTCAGGCATTATGCCCTGGACATGATCAGGTCAAATTAGGAGTCACGAGCAGTTAAGTTGGCTTTAAAGCTTTGGAATTGCAGGAGATTGTCTAGCAAGATGCACTGACAGGAAGCACAGAGGTATTCTGGCAGTCTGAAATTGGTCTGAGAAGAGACGGGGAGAGCGTCAGAAACCAGGCATGGTCCAATTCCTGTCAAATAGGTGAGTGAGATGGGAAAGAAGACTGAGGATTAAATTTGGCAGGTGGAGGTTAGAGAGCATCCGGAGGCCAGCAGTTTCAGTGTAGTAAAGGGAGGCAAAAAGCCTAATTGGAAAGAGTGGGATTAGAAGATGAAAATGTGACCAGACTTGTATGGAATTTCACTCTAATGGAGAGCAGAGAAATGAAGTGTCAGTTAAAAACTGCAGGAGCAAGAGACAATATCTGAAAGTGTTTTTATGATTGGAAATTTAAAACACAGGCAAAAGTAAGTCTGTGAGGAGAAAAGCAACTTCAAGAATAAATGATATTGTTACACTTGTAATGCTACCATATTACTTTGAAGCAAACACTAGATTTCATTATTTAATCTATAAATATTTGCGAGCATATCTCTAAAAGATAAGAATGCTCTGCAAAGAAATGTAATTCAATACTAACATGACAACTCAAACCAGCTGATAGTAATACCTTAATTTCAAATATAGAGCATTCAAAGTCCCTGCTGTCTCACAAATGTATCTTTGTGTTTGTTTGAATGAACTTCCAAGCAGTACCTCTTCATAGCAATTCTTATGGTTAACATTGGGTTATTTATATCTTTACATGTCCTTTAGTCAATAGATCTCATTTTTTCCCCTTGTTGATACTCATTTTTGAAGACACCAAGTTATTTGTCCGATGGTTTCTTGTTGCCTCTATTGTTTTCTCTGTTTGGGGCTGGAATAGAGAATATTTGAGACTGGGAAAATTAGAACAGAAACCTATTTTTAAGTTTTGAAAGTGGAAAAGGTCCGAGATCAAGGGAACCGCAAGGTTTGTGCTGCATCTTCCAGAGAGGATTAACACTGTAGAAGAGAAAGGAGGCAACCCTGTCCCTAAAGTCCTGTATGTGGCTGCAACAGTCTGGTCCTGAGGTGGTGCCCTATGACCTGAACAGTCCCCATTAGACCAGTATGTAAATTTGGGGCAATTATTCCTTTTCTTTTGTTAATCTTAATACAGCTGTATCTGTAAATTTGATCCGATCTGAATTTAACTTTTTGACAAGCTGCTTTCATGGATATGCTTTTTTATTCATCAAGAAGAGTGTATGTCTGCTTGCCTCTCTTTGTGATGTTAACAGCTACTGATGCTCAATGCCCAGATATAGTCATTCAAAATGACTAAAGATGAAAGTCTGATTATATCTTTCCTGCTTTTATCAGTTGGAATATTTCATTCATCACTTATTTGATTTCTCATCATTGCAGTTTGTTTACCAGAAGACTCATGTTGGATTGTTTCTCTCTGTTTTCAAATAATAAGTTAGTTGCTTATATCTTCCAACAAATAGTAATCTTTTAAAATAATGAACTCGTAGAATTAAATATATTTATGTGTTTCAAAACATTGAAGTTTTATCCTTACTGACATGCAAATTATTCAAAGCTGTGCACTGTGGGGACATCTTCAGTTTGCCCAAGAACATTTTTGACATGCATCTTATACTTTATTTTTATACCGAAAGCATTTTTTTTTACTTTCTTTGTTGTGTGATATAACAAGGTGTTTTTAGCTGTATAATCCTTATCTCACATGTGGAGCCATCCATTTATCAAAGAATAGGAATTTTATATAAGAGATTAAATTGTGCTTGTGTATTTGTAGGAATAATCCAACTGACAAAGGATCACTGTGGGAGCAAATTCTTACCCTAGAGGATAGGCAGACGGCCTTACATTGGGGCAGTAAGAGTCCATTATTGTGATGGTACGACAGGCAAAGCAAAATGCTATAATAATTTAGGACCATATGGGTTACTATGCATAAAACTTTCTATCATTCTCAGTTAAATTAGCATATCACCTAGTTATAAATTCACTTTTGACTTCCTATAAATAACCTCTACAATAAAGAAGTCACAAAGCACTAGCAATACACTAAACTTTTGAGATTATCCATTAGCTGTCAGAAATTATTTAAAATACAACAGAAATACTTAAAATTTATGATTAAAATTGTTTATCTTTAATTATTTTTTTCAGTTTGAAAATTAGATGTGATAGTCATTTATTCCTAGTATAACTGATAGGTGGAATGTTGCCCTTATGATTAACTTCCTTTTGCTGTCTTGAACTGTTACCAGAGAAAGATCTCATTTTAAGCTAGAAGGTCCTCATCCAATAAATGTCCTTGAGATATAAATGTTTGATGTTATTCTGTACTTTGTGGTACCAGAACAAAATACCAGAGGAGGTTAACTATAAGGACAAATAGTGTACTTAGCTCACACTTTGGGAAGTTCAAGGCATGGCACCTACATTGGAGTTCTGATGAAGACAGAGCACATGTAAAAGTGATGGTCATCTCTCAATCCAGGGCAGAGAAGAACTGCATGGGAACAAACTTGGGCTTCTATAGTAATCCTAGAGAGAGCTACAGAAGAGCCCCACAATAGCTATCTTCTATAGTAATCCTAGAGAGAGCTACAGAGGAGCCCCACAATAACCATATTCTATAGTAATCCTCTAGAGAGAGCTACAGAGGAGCCCCACAGTAACTGTCTTCTATAGTAATCCTAGAGAGAGCTACAGAAGAGCCCCACAGTAACTATCTTCTATAGTAATCCTAGAGAGAGCTACAGAGGAGCCCCACAATAACTATCTTCTATAGTAATCCTCTAGAGAGAGCTACAGAGGAGCCCCACAATAACTATCTTCTATAGTAATCCTAGAGAGAGCTACAGAAGAGCCCCACAATAACTATCTTCTATAGTAATCCTAGAGAGAGCTACAGAAGAGCCCCACAATAACCATCTTCATATGATATGATTATAGTCACTCAAAGATCTCCCCCTCCCAAAGCTCTTACATTCCTGTAGTGGCATCCTGTATACACAGAGCACAATCAGAACGGACCCACGGGGAACCCTCAAATCATACCCAGGCCATAGCACAATCATCCCATTTTGCTTCATATGCTCAAGGAGCTACATACTTTCTCATTCCTTTATACACATCTTTTTCACAGTGTCCATTTTGATATATTATTAATACTGCAGGAGAATGAGCAAGTTTAGAAAGGTAGACTCACTCTCACCCAGAGATCTGTTACGGATGAGCAAAATGAGGTCATTGCTCCCTCCTTCCCCCACGAGGGTCTCTGCTCCCTGTATTCTTGGCCCAGTTGCATGGGAAGCAATTTGAAGAGATAGGACAGCTTCAGGTCATCTTGAACCTGAAATACATCCTTTAATGCCATTTCAGCAGGGGTCCATGAAATCCCTTTAGGGTAAGAGTCTGAGAATGGAACTGGATAAGGAAAAAAGAAATATAGGCAGTACAAGTGTGCTGATAACACATTTTACAGATTTGAACTGTTGCTTGAGAATACCCAAAAAGATTAGAAGAGGACTCTTTTTCTCTATTCTCTTTTTTCTGCTTGGCTTTTTAATCCTAAATTGAAACCGATCTACCAATTAACAGTACTAATAGACCACAGGTCACCAGCATTAGAGTTAAAAAGGGTAAGTTTGAGAAACTTAACTAAGATGATTTGATAGAAATTTTAAATTCTGATTTTTCAGTAATTGTATAATTGAATTCACCACAGCTCACAATATTCATAAATTGTAAATACATAAATGGACTGCTTATGCAAAGTTGAACTTTTAATGCACAAATTTGTGTCTAATCAATCAGCTTGCTGAATTATTTACCCTGGGATTTCTTTAAAGCAAGAACTTACTTGGTATTTGTTTCCGGACTATTAACTACTTGATAGTTAAACAGCCTAATGCACAAAAGTTGGAAGTTGTTAGACAAAGATGGATGAGAAATGAATGTTAAATAAATTATAAGATATGAAAATAGAATTGATTTATTGATCTATATATGTTGGAGATAAATCAAATTATGAAAGTCAAATAGAACCTTAATTTCTGCTCACCAAGCACAGGGGATAATTTTGTTGTAGTTATTACAGAGAGTAATCAAATACTTCCTTCTTAGAATATAAAATTCTCACCAATATTTCCTTACCCCCTTTACAGATTTATCTGCATACTGTTTTATACATAATTGAAACATTTATGTATGTAGGCATAGCACGTATGAAAGAAAGTATGTGTCACTCTATCATGCATGTCTTAGAGAGTTATTAAAATTTAATGAGTATCAGTTGGTGATAAATCCTAGAGTGATAAACTCAAATAAGATGTTGAGGTGAGGCAATTATTCAGGTAATGTGGGAAAATGCAGAGTCATTTTGCTTGATGCTTCTAGATGCTTTGAAATATCCTCTCAAAGTTTAATTACAGCACTGAGTGATTTGAGGAGGGTGGAATTTTAACATCTCTGCCCACAGAAAGCTTTGGTGTGCAACTAGAAGCTGAATCATATGTATTGAAAGAAACCTCTTTCACTTTGTACAACTATTTGGTTAAATTTGGAAACAAATGAATACTTTGTAATATTTATCCAGTTAAACTAGTACTGGTACTACCTGGTCTCTGGTCTCTTTGTCTTTATAATCTAGTGAACAACAACAATATAATTTTTAAATATAAATCATGATTAACATGTTATTTTAGAAATTATTTAATTTTATGTGTATGAGTGTTTTGCCTGCAGATATGTAATAGCTCTATATGCGTGCATGGCCCACAGAGGCCAGAAAAGACCATTGGATCTCCCAGAAGTGGAATTATAGACAGTTGTTAGCCATGTAGGTACTGGGAACCAAACCTGCATCCTCTTTAAGAGCAGCAAGTGGTCTTAACCACTGAACTATCTCCCCAGTCCCAACCAACATATTCTAAGAGTAGTATCTAAACAAAATTATGTGAGTAGCAAACAAATGAATGGATTTTCTCTAAATGGACTTCTTTAGAAAACTGTCATGTATCCTGTGGGAATAAAGCTTTGTAGTTGAATATATGGTTTGAGACCAGAATTACAGAACTTGGGCAATTAAGACAAGGAAACCTGAGGATTGGGGTTGGTAATAGGTAACTGAGAAAAATGTTGAAGCCCAGACCGCTCTATTTAATGATAGTAACTCTTGTAGGTTTGGGAGATATGATGATGAATCTTGATTTTCAATCTGATTGGATTTAGAATTATCAGGGAAACACACCTCTTGGCGTATCTGTGAGGGCATTTCTAGAAGTTTAACTGAAGAAGGAAGACTCACCTTGAATATGGGTGGCACTATCCCACAGGCTGGGGCCTGGACTCAATAACAAGAGGAAAGTGAATGGAGAACCAACATTCATCTCCTCCTGCTTCCATCTGCCCATACAATGTGGTCAGCCTCTCTGTGCTCCTGCTGCTTTGCCTTCCTACCATGTGTCACCAAACTGTGAGCCCCAATAAACTCTTCCTGCCTTAAATTTCTTCTGTCTGGTATCCCTGTCACAGCAAGAAAAGTAAGTGATTCAGATAGGAAGAAACTGGAATGTCAGATATCAAACTAAGTAGACTCCTGCAAACAAGAGCACACAAAGCTTGAGTTAGTATACAAAATATATGAAGGTGGAAAGAGTAGTTTCTAGCTTTTTCTAGATTTTAGGGTAACATTGTGATGACCTAGCAGATGATTGAATCATGTGGGAGCGGGAGTCCTGGAGAAGGGAGAGTTAGAGAAAGGTATTGAAAAGTGAGTAAGTTTAGAGAGGGACTACATAATATCTCAGAAGTCAAATAAGGAGAAAGTTTCAAGGATGGCAGGAAAAAATGCTTCAGAGAAACAGAGTAAAATGGGGGCAAGAAAAGGTCGACTTAACAATTGAAAGCTTGCTGTTTGTGTTTCATAATGTCATGGATGAAAGCCACACTGTAGTGGGTGAAGAAGGCAAAGAGGTGTTATCTTGAGGAAATAAGAGTATGGTCTTTGAGTCCCAGGAACCAAATGTGAATGAGAAAGGGTTATAACTGGGAAGAAGGTTGGAAAGGAAGTGTTCTAGCTTGTCTTCCATTGCTGTGACAAAACACTCTGACCAACACCAACTTGGGGAAGAAAGGTTTTATTCAGCTTACATCTCCTGGGTCACAGTTCATCACTTAAGGGGCCCAAGGCAGGAACTCAGGGCAGGAACCTGGAGGCAGGAGCTGAAGCACAGGCCATGGAGGAATGCTGTTCACTGGCTTGCTCCCCTGGCTCATGCCCAGCCTGACCTCTTATACAGTACACAACAACCTGCCCAGGGCGGCACCACCCATAGTGCCTGGGCCCTCCCACATTGCTCAACAATCAAGACAATACTCCACAGACGTGGCCACAGGCCAATCCAATGGAGCCAATTCCCCACTTGAGGCTCCCTCAACCCAGGTGTGTCAAGTTGACACTAAAGCTATCCAGCACAGGAAGTTTTAATCTAATAATGGCAACTGATTACAGGAGACAGTGAGTGCAGTGGTAGGTTTTTGTTTGTTTGTTTGTTTTTTGTTTTTTTTTTATTGCAATGGTGATCTCCAGTGAGCTATGTCTCCCAGCATTTATGTTCCTATGAAGTCCACTTCCCTTTAACCTGGGATGGTCCTAACACCAATGCAACGTGATGTTCTTGGGCAGGCTTCCAGGACAAGATATTACATCTTGGCAGCTTCTGCATTTGTGCTTTGGTAGAAGCCAGTTGGCAGAGAAGACTGAGTGCAGGATACCATCCTGCTGTGAGAGAAGTTGCGGCTAAGAAGGTGGAGCCACCTGGTGGGAGTGTGGGTACAAACAGCTCCACCCAGTTCCCACTTCTAGGCACTACAATTAAAGCACCAGACACAAGTGAGGAAGCTGTTTTGGATTTTCTAGAGTCCCTTCAAGATGCCACTTAGCTCACTGAGGAGCTCTGCTCTGCCCAAATTTGCAAACTTCAGAACAAATAAATTCTGTTTTAATTCTGTTTTGGGTGGTGGTTATACAGCAACTGGTGACTGAAATTATAATTTTTAAACTTAAGTATCAAGGGGTTTGATTAGTAGAATTAGTACCTGCCCTTAAGATAAGGATTGATAAGATCAGGCAGAAGGTCCTGGTTTAGAAGTAAATGAACACGCTGCTTTTTCTGAGACAAAAAGAATGAGGAAAGGAGAGTATGATGGCCAATCTTGGAAGCGGAACCTTCCCTTGGGGAATTTCCTCCATCAAATTTGTCTGTGGGCATTTTCTTGATTGTGAAATGATATGTAAGGACAAGCCCACTGTTTGTGGTACTATCCATAGGCAGGTGGGTCTGGACTATGTGAGAAAAGTAGCTGACTGTGAACCTCAGAGCAAGCAGGAAGCTGCGTTCTCCATGGTCTCCACTTCAAGCTCCAACCATGAGCTCCTGCCTTGGCTTCCCTTGATGACAGACCGTGGCCTGTAAGAGGAAATAGAAACTTTCCTTTCTAAGCTGCTTTTGTTTGTCACATCAGTAGAGACAAAACTGAAGTAGATGGATAAATATGAAGTTAAAAATAGACATGAGGGAGCTGGAGAGATGGCTCAGCGGTTCAGAGCGCCAACTGCTCTTGCAGAGGACCCGGTTCAATTCCCAGCACCCACATGGCGGCTAAGAACTGTCTTTGACTCCAGTTCCAGGGGAATCCGACACCCTCTTCTGACCTCGTGGCATTGCACGACACTGGTGTGCCAATGTACATCCAGACAGTACACTCATACACATAGAAAATTTTAAAAAAAGTAGACATGAAATCCCTAACTATGTTTTGGAATTAACCTATAGTTTATTTTCAGACGTCATAATTTTGGTATATGTGTAGCATGAATATATGCATGTTTTGGAGCAATACAAACTAGAAGGAACAACAAAAGAACTGACTGAAACAGCAAACTTCTGCCCCAAACAGTAAACTTCTGCATTGAAAAAATTTTTAAAAAAGACTGAGAAAAAGATGACAGACATGTATGGTAGAATGCATGAGCTCTGGCCGGGTGGGGGGCAAGGAAGGGGAAACGGGTCTAAATTTGATTAAGAGATGTTGTAGGAAATGCACAAAAGTGCAATAAAAAAAGAAAAAAAAAAGCTGAAGAAGAATATAATGAAAAGCTTCACATAATCAGCAAGAACTTGTGGGATGCATATTATGGGCAAGCCTTTTGAAATTTAGTGATATGATTTATTAGAAAATTACTTACAGATCTAGACAGGTTCCCTGTTCTCTTTCCCATTGCCACCTTCTTGATTGGGGCTACCTTTGTTATCCAAAGTTTGCTGCAATTGATTGGTGACTGTTTTTCACTATCTGCTATAGGCCCACTTTTAACCCATTCTTCTCTCTACAGGAATCCTCATTGTGTTATTCCTTGATTCCTATTACTTTAATAAAGCCATAACTGTTTGATTTGAACAACAACAAAAAAGGTAGACAAGGATAGAAGCTGGACCAGTCAGTCAAGTCAAGAGTAAGGGCTTTACAAAGGGTTTGAAAGCTGAAGAGAGGAGAAAGAAGATTCATTGGGAATAGAGTTGGAATCCATCCTGTGGGAAGTAAGTGGATGCAGAATGGGTAATAGCCCTATCGAGTGTGGCAGTCATTGCGAGTTTGCTGAGGCCAGTCAAAACACTTGGTGTTTTTTTATATTTACCGTTCTGGAGACTGCTTCCTTTAATGATCTGAATAAATAGTATAGGTGGGTGACTGAAGTCTAACTTCATTTAGGAGATTTGTTGCCAATCATATAAACAAACAAGCAAAACAAAGGAACATATGAAACACAAAAACCTAAGAACTGGAACTTGTCGGTGTTTAAAGTCTTTCAGTGATTTAAGTTTTACTTTAAAAATCCAAGGCCCAGTGCCCCATCCTTTGCTCACTTGCTATACTGGAAATTATTCCATTAGCATTGCTGAATCATATACCTGAGATTACAGACGATGCTATTTATACTAAAGAAATCGAGTGCACATCTATTTTAGCTTCCTGTCCTATTTTCATACTTCCATCCATTTGGGCTGTTGTTCCATATGTTGTCCTCAGCATTCTCTCTTAAGCTGCTATCTAGATATAGCTCAAAAAAAAGCTTCCGTTCCAAAAGAGGCTTCATTCCAGTCGGGGATGTGCTTCCAATCTATTACCTAGCTGGCAGATATTGTGAAGAGTAATTAGTCACTTCTGAAAAGCTCTCTGTGATAGCGAATAAAACTGGTTCTTATACCCTTGAATAGCACAGAGTAAGGGTTGTTTGTGGCTCCCTATGCAAAAAGCAAACTGCTAGATTGATTGAATGTGACCAGTTGTAGAAAGCTAAGACCAAAGTTACCCAATGACTTTGAAACATACACTAATAGGAATTTATGATAACCTCCCATCAATAAAACCTAGTTGCTTCTGCCTGGCCCATTTCCTTGTCTTAACCTCTAAGGATTCTCTTCTTTCTATCTTTATTTCTCTGAGTCTCAGATTTATGGTTGGCTTTGAACCTTGTGCCAGGATTTAACCCTCTTGTGAATCTTGGTTCTGAGTGTCCAGTTTGATTTTGTTATAGATTGCAACCAGTATCAGGGGAATTGGATACACCTCCTACCATGGAGGATGTTGCCCCACAATAAGTGAAAAACTTGCTAAAATACCATAGCAATATGCCATGCTTAGTGAAGACTGAGTATTGTAAATAATCAATAACATTTACAGCTATTAAGTAGGTCACTTATAGCTATTAATTAGGTTAGCTCAACCAAAACTTGTAACAGGCCCTTTAAGAAGTAACACTAAGGTATAGGATAGAATGTTAGTATTAATCAATAGCATTGTGCTTTCATTCAGCTAGGGAATCTGGGTTAGAATTCATTACTGGTTCCTTCGTTAGTTGGTAATTTGCTTAGGACTCCTATTTTAATACCTATGGGCTGGAAGTTAGGACATGTTAAGATAAACAGAGAATCATTATCAAGTTACGTATATATCAGCCTGAAGGAAATTCAGGTTTTACACATGCCAGTACTATAGACAAGTAAGCTAAGCATTTCAACTGAAACAAACAAAAAGTACATTTTTTTTCAATCCCTAGCCAAACTACATGCTCACTGCACTGGGCAGGAGAAAATAGAATAAAAAAGAATCTATGGCCCAGAAACTAGATTCATATCAACATAACTCAGAAATTCAGGCCAAACTTAAGATGTGCTAAAATTTTTCTTCCCCAAAGGCCTGGAAGACTTTGGCATTCAATATTGGGTAGTTCAATTCTAGAGCTGTTTTATTTGCGCTGGCGACTTACCATCACCAACATCAAACTTGCATAACTACACTGCAGTTTTACTGCTGAAAAATGAACTTTTTTTGGCCTGAAAATGTGTAGAAGGGTAAATGACAAAAAGAGATCAGAACTGTGCAGAAAGCTAAAGGGAAACATTGTCAGGAGGGAGCTCGAATCTAAAGAGTGCCTCAAAGCTGTTTGGTAGAACAATTTCTGTATAAAGGGCAGCCATTACATGGTTTGAAACAACATACTTCATTTTGGGACTTCCAAAACAATAATTAGGAACAAGATTGTCCCTAAGATCAGGCAGCGAGGACAGATGGTCATGGGGAGCACCATGGGGTGGCTAATTCTTGTTGACTGGAAGGAGAAGACACAGTCCTTAGAGTAGCACTCTTTTTTTATATTTTAATTTTATTTTTTATTTTATTTATTTATTTATTTATGTGTATGAGTGTACTGTCTGCATGTAGGTTTGTGCACCCATGTCATGCAAAGCTGTGGAGGTCAGAAGAGGGTGTCAGATTCCCCTGGAACTGGAGTTCTCCTGGAATTGGAGTTACGGACGGTTCTCAGCCGCCATGTGGGTGCTGGGGATCGAGCCCAGGTCCTCTGCAAGAGCATTCGGTGCTCTTAACCGCTAGGCCATCTCTCCAGCCCAGAGTAGCACTCTTATGAGACACACTGCTCATTCCAGGCTATGCTCTTTCTTTCAACTGCTGTCAACTCAAGCTGATTGTCTGCTGTAGTGAGGTCTCCTCCATGCCTTGTCCATGGTATGTCCATTCAGGGACTGCTTGCTCCAGTGATTTGTCAGTTATAAGGTACAAGACCTGGTCCCTTTGTCTCCATTCAGAAGAACTTTGGAAGACTATCCCAGCTTTGTAGAGAGCTCATAGCAGAGCAGGCACTTCAGGCTTCCTTCCAGCTCTTGTCACTGTGTCCTGTTGCCTGTCTTTGTCTACCTTCTGCACATGGTGTCTGTGACAGCTCTCCCCAATCAACTAGGAAGCAAATCTGTCTCTCGGTCTCTATCCCTTGGAATCCACCTAAAACAATGCTAATTGATATGAAGCCCGAGTTGGGACAACTTGATCAAGGCATGTCTTCCCAGCCTTCCTTTTCCCTACTCTTCCAAAGAGAAGTCAGATTATGTTTTTGTCCTCGGCAGCACATAACAAGCAGCAGGTAGTGTTTGATAAAATTAGAAAGATGGGGAAGAATCAGAGTCCTCCTGAGTAAAGATGCAGAAGGTATGTCAAATTGTGAAAGTTTTAGGGACAGAAAGTAACTTAAGGAGATCTCATTTTGTGCAGGGCATGGTGGCACACACCTTTAATCCCAGCACTTGGAAGGCAGAGGCAGGCGGCTCTCTATGAGTTTAAAGCACACCTGGTCTACATAGCGAGTTCCAGGCCATCTGGGGCTACAGAGAAAAAAAAGAAGGAAATCTCATTTTGCTCAGCATGCTTCCTTTATGATAGTTGTGCAAGGTAAACAAAGATCTTCACTTATTGGGAAGCTGATTTTTATGGCTTGATTACCCTTTCATTCTGAGGTTGGACCTCATAGGTCACAATTTTTAGACATGCACTTGATTATAGGTGGCTTCTTCCTTGAAAATGAAAAATGTCATCAATGAAAATCAGTATTTTAGAGTGTTTTAAGAAAGGGCATTGATTTTTCATATTGTCTTTGAAATCAGGTATATGTTTTACATATAGACCCTGTCTGAGTTTTCAGGGCCTACTTTGTCACATATAAGTAGAAACTACCAGACTGTCAGTGCAGTTCTGAGTTAACAAAGTGAACTTGTATTATTTTTGTTTCTGAAGAGGTAAACAACCTGGGAAAGGGAAATATATCTACTTCACCCCAAAGCATTGCTAAACCTCAGAGATTGAGCCCTAGGAACTCAGATGGTGGAGTGTAGATTCTCTCAGCTAGATGTATTGGTAATGCTCCCAGAAGGTATAAATAAAGTAGGGTCTATTCATACAAAAGGATATATGCAATAAGAATGAATGATCAGGAATTCATGTAACACTGAAGACTGGTTTCTGTTCTAGTCATTTCTGTTGCTGAGGTAAAATATCTTGACAAAAAGAAACAGTGAAGAAAGGGTTTATTTGACTTAGAATTCCAGGCTATTGTCCATTATTGAAGGAAGTCAGGGCAGAAACTTAAAGTGTTACATAAAAATACATATAAAAATTTGTTATGCCAGATGTGGTGGTACATGCCTTTAATCCCAGCACTTGGGAGGGAGAGAGACAGGAGGATCTCTGTGATTTCAAGGCCACCTGGTCTACACAGCGAGTTCCAGGAGAGCTGAGGCTACAGGGAGGCCTTATCTCAAAAAAATGGTATGTATACTATGTCCCAATACCAGCCCTGTCTCAAAATAAATTGTTATGTGTACTATGTCTCAATAACAAGTATTTTTTCTATAAAGAAAAGTAAGATTCAGAGCATCAAAACATCCACATATTTCTTTTCTGGAATATAAACATATATCATATTCCAAATAATATTATTTAAAAGATATGTTAATAATTTTTATGTAATTTAAATTTCTTCTTCCAAAATAAAGTTAAAAATAAACTGAATTTCCAGGCATGGTGGCCCACACCTTTAATCCTAGGACTTGGGAGGCAGAGGCAGGTGACTTTCTGTGAGTCCAAGGACTTGGGAGGCAGAGGCAGGTGACTTTCTGTGAGTCCAAGTGAGTTCAAGGCCAGCCTGGTCTACATAGTGAGTTCCAGGTGGGGCTAAAGAGGACCCTGTCTCAAAAAAAAAAAAAGAAAGAAAGAAAGAAAAAGAAAAAAACACCCAAACAAACAAACAAAAACCAAATTAATGCTCACAGGTATCGGTTTCTGGAGGTCAACTTGAAGGTGCCCAGAGCTGTGTTATAGGCAGAAACAGGCCTAGGGTCAGGGAGCATAGAAATGGAGGAGACATGGCAGCCCAGCAAACTCTGTCCTTTTCTGTGAAGAGTGCTCAGGCTCCCCCTACAGTTTCCTCAATAGGCCCTGCAACTCGGAAATTAGAGTCTTCAACTGAACCTAAGATGGAGATTGCTTGCTGAAATAGTGATTTAGCTATATTGGACTAAGTAGAATATATTTCCGGCATTATCTTCACTACTTCTACCTTTTTAAAATGTGACTAAAATTTAGAAAATTTTGAATTAGGGCCAGACTGATGGCTCCATGGGTAAAGGTACACGCAGCCACGCCTGACACGTACGTTTGATCCTTAGAAGTCTCACAGAGAAAGAAGAGAACTAGTCATGGAGACAGACAGACAGACAGACAGACACACACACACACACACACACACACACAAATAAGCAAATAAGTCTAAAATCAAATTTTGAAGGAAATTTTAAAGTTAAGTAACTTTTATTGTTTCTTTCAGGCAATATTATTCTAGATCAATGTCGTATACAGGTAACTTGGTTATTCTGCTAAAAATAAAACTGTTAAATCTGGCAATCTCCTACTATTTTATTTCAAAATATGTTCTGAAGGTCCAAGAATGTGCTGGAAGAAGTATATGGACGCTCAATCTCCAACAGTGCTCATTTTCCTTTAAGCAATTTAAAGTTGGTGCACATGAAAACCAACTCATACCTGGATCAGGATGGGCCCTATACATATGCTCCAGGCAGCTCATGAGTATGGGTATTATGTTAAACATAAAAGTGTATATTTTAATTAAAAATATGATAAAGATGTTGATTATGGACCTGCACGATGGTAGGCATGGCAGATTTCACATTCCAGTCTCTATAGGAAAACTGCCTTTTGCTTCACTAACACTGTTTATAGGTGCTCTTAGTTCATATG
Organism: Rhizomys pruinosus; assembly: GCA_009823505.1. NCBI lineage: Eukaryota > Metazoa > Chordata > Mammalia > Rodentia > Spalacidae > Rhizomys > Rhizomys pruinosus. The sequence goes on along the minus strand of VZQC01005063.1, from coordinate 697,161 downwards.
GATAAAGTGGCAGCTAAAGTTCAAACAATTATTTATGGCAATATAATTTATATAGAGTCATTTTGGATTCCAGTTGAATAATGAAAGTGTCCACTTTAAAGTTTTTAACCACATATTTGAATGTTGATCACCCACAGACAATATTTTCAGATCAATTTCAAACATCCAAATTAAGGTGGCCTCACAAACCCCACTGCCAGGAAATAAGATGAGTCTAGTGAAACGGGAATTAGTGAATAAGAAATTTTTGAAAGTAGAAATATGATTGCTAATGACTTTATCAATGATATTCATACGATAGGTTTTATTCTGATGAATTGCTTTTAATATGGTAAAATTAGGAACTGTTAAGAGTGTCACCAGGCAGGTAACTTTTTGGCACATTTGTGTTTTATTTATGTGCTCTTTTATTTTATTTATGTGCTCTTATTCTTGTCTGTCACCACTGTTATTCATTGCTGACAGACTTGTATCTATTATCTGTAAAGTCACTTTTTACCACTGAGATATATTCTCTAGTGGTGTCAGAGGTTTTCAATGGCTAAAAATCTATAGAAATATGTTCTCCTGGTTGTGGATTATAATATATTCCAAATTCCCAATTTCTTTCAGGCAGAGAAGCTTATACCTATAGTCCTAGTTCTTGGAAAGCCAAATGAAGCAGGATTGCCAGGAGTTTGAGGCCAGCCTGAGCTACAATGTGAGACCTTGTCTAAAGAAAAGAAAAGAAAACAAAACAAAAAACCAAATCCCATTTGCCATAATCCCTTGGTTAAAACTGGAGCAATTTAAATAATTGTAATGATGTTTTCATGATTCCATGTTTTAACTACATTTAAATGATAAATATTTGATGCTGTGCATTCACCAAACAGAAATAAGTACCGTAATTCCTCAAAATACAGTTATTAGGATTTAAGCTGAGAAAGCTTTAATTAAATAAATTGGGAAATCACACATGAAAATGCATCCAAGGGGGCAAGTTCAAGGACATTATTCTAAATTACCTTTATGGGAAGAAGGAAAGCCATGCTGACTTCAGAAAGGATTAAAAATTGAACAGTCTCTAGAGTTTTCATCAGGAAATGATCTAGTTTTAGAATCTCCATTATTTTTAAGCTACTTTTTGGGGACTGTTTTAGAAATAGCCTTGGCTTCTGTGGAATTATCCTCTAAGTACAGCACTGACTAAAATCTCCTCTGCTGTCGTTGGATCCTCTCATAAAGTCAGTGCGTTAAAGACCTTCTTACGTAATCTTAAGGAGAAATATAGGACATTACTTCAATGAAAGAATGAGATGAGAGAAATGGATGTCCTAGGAGGTCCTTCGTGTTTGTCACCCACAGAGTAGCCTGCTGTGCTGGCAGAGTTCCATGCACAAGGCCCGTGAAGACAATGAGCAAAGGACATAGAAGGACTGTCTACAGTAAAATCCAGACATGCTAGCATAGGATGCAAGTGAGGAATCCAGTTCCTTCTCTGTCTGTGTAGCTGAGCTACCAAGGGGAAGTGGCACGCTCACTGTCCCAGCGTGCAAGACTAGGAAAGTTTATAAGTAAGTGAGGCAGGAAAGCGTGTAGGCACACACACTCTCACAGGCTCCACACTGGAGATTCTCCCAAGGGGAGATCTAGGGGGGAGAAGCCAGAGCTATTGGCATGGACCTAAGCCTGTTTTGAAAATGACTCCGGGCGTGGTGGCACACACTTTTAATTCTAGCACTTTGGAGGCAGAGGCAGGCAGATCTTTGTGTGTTCAAGGCCAGCCTGATCTACAGAGGGAATTCCAGGACAGCTGGGGCTACAGGGAGACCCTGTCTTGAAAAGACCAAAAAAAAAAAAAGATAAAAAAAAAAAAAAAAAAAAGAAAATGACTCCTGTAAAATCCTCCTGAGGTCATTTGTTGGACTCAGTGCTGCAGCACTGAGGGAGAGAAGATGGGTCTTTCTTCTCAACCCTTCAGTTGCTGATAGTGAGTTTTGCACAGAAAAAAAAGTGTAACATTTAAAAAAATTAGTGTTGACTGTGATAAGAATGATCCAGGTTTCATCACTTAAAAATTTCCGAAGCTTTCAGAGGGACCATGAGTCTGTGTTTGCATTGCCTTTTGACATCCGCGCATACCCAGGAAGAACATGAAAGACTCACCAGAAAAGGGAAGTTGTTATCTTCCGGTGGCCATAGGAGAATATTTCCATTTTTATTAGGGAATCAAATATGACTGTCTAATTCTGACACGAGCTATCCATACAAATATTTCTACCCTATTCTGAGATCCCCAGAGTCTTTGATGTTTGATTAAAGAGATCAAACTTCTTCTATAGGAGCCTCTGCTGTGTCTTGCTCCCACGCATTCTTCTTTTCCTGTCTCCCAAATCTCCACCCCCTCATTCCTTCTAGCACAGGATTTCTAAACATGTAGTTTTGGGCTGGGGTAATGATGGGCCTTTGGGCTGTTCATGCATTGTAGGATGTTTTACAACAAGCCTGGCCTCTACCTGATGATCAAGCACTTTCACCAAAAGTCATGTTTTTTTCAGACATCACCCTTTCAGGAAACAACTGCATTATCATGATCTTTCCATACAGAGGGACTGACCACTTAATCTGTAAGTCTACCTCAGCATAGGCATGGTCTCATATAACAGTTGTGCTGAACCTGGCAGAGGTCTGTAATAACCATGAAGACACAGTAAGTGTGTCAGGTAAGAAGTTAACAAATTCCTTTCCTGGTCTCTGAGTCTTGGTGCTTTTCTGTGGTATGTTGAGAGTTTCTCTGATTGAAGTTGTCCTCACTGAAGAAAAAAAAAAGACTCTCCATAGAGCTAGAGACTATCAAAGAATTGAAGCATCTTTTCTCAGGGTCTCTCACATCTTCTGCCAGTGACAAAGTACTACTCTGGAAGTCTGAGTCTGCAGACAGGAAAACCTGGGATGTAGGAAACTAGACCTTGGTCTTCAGGCTGCTTTGGTTCTCTTTTAGAAAGTCGTTCACTCCTAGAAGACACATTTACTAAAAACAAAGCAAAAACGGTCCTTCCTACACACCTCACTATCAGAGTTTGCAAATGTGTCCCGCACAAAGTTAGGACTACAGGCATCCTTTGTCAAAGCAATGTTGATTTCAGTCATCCTAAACAAATTGCCGTTTCCTCCTGAGCTCTTTCCATGAGAACATGGAGTTCACAAGCCAATGCAGCTAGAGAAGAGAGTGTGTGGGAACGGAAAAGGAGTGGGAGAAGCATTTTGCAATTTATTAAAATAAGAGTATCAGGGCCTCTCTTTTTGATAGAAAAAAAAAAAAAAACAAGAAGCAATGCATAGACACATATCTAAATTCTTCCATCTTCTGGACAATTTCCCAGCAGTAAAGATGCATTGTGGGGATTCTTTTTAAACTTATGTTTAAGCTCAAATTCACAGGGCTGCTGGCAGGTTAGCAGTACACAGAAGAGAAAAAATATCTCAGCAAGCAGAATCTTTCTCTTCCTCTCTCCTTAATTTCTTCCTTTACATTCGAGAACAGTACTTCAGTACTTAAAGGGAGATTTTCAAGGCCATTCCAGGTGAGTCTAGTGAATAAATGGTAGGACAGAAGAACACCCACTGATACAGGGAGGGCAAAAAAGCTTCTTCTAAGACAGATCAATCTGTCTGCATAACTCAGTGCTTCTCCTGGGACAGGGCTCCTAGCAGGGTCACAGAGAAGCTGGCAAGGGGTGAGGAGACTGTCCAAAGGCTACCTCCTGCAGACGTTTGATGGTCTCATCCCCAAAGACAGGTAGTCTTTGGAGAAATGAGCTGTCACTAGCTCTCTTCTCTATCTCTGGCTTTGCAACTGCTGTGATGTCAGGCAAGGTATTTGATTCTGATTCCTGAACTGTAAGCCATAGTATGTTTATAGTAAAATGAGATACTAACGCTATAACTCCGAAGTTTGAAGGATGCTGAAAAATCTGATGTGAGACATTTTTAGCTTTCTGAAAAAGAACTTCTATGGCAGGTATTCTAAATCTCAATGCCATGGAGCCATCCCTGCATGGGATTTGTAACTTGGAATTAAAAGCACACAGTCTTCCTGAACCTGTTTCCACATCTTTTATCAATAAATTGATAAAATCAATTTATCAATTGATCCCTTCAAGGGATTAATAATGGATGACAGGTTAAGAATCACCACTTAAGAGGGAGTCATCTGGAACTTTTTTTTTCTATGTCTGGATTTAAGGCTTGGGTGTGTATATGTGTATGCACATGTAGTTTTGAATTTTCTAAGCGTCTAATTGGTGTTTTTCTAGGAGATTTCTTCCCCTCCAAATATTGAGTAAATTTAAGGTAAAAGATCTCCAGACATTCAATTCTTTTTTTTTCCTTTTTATAAAGCCAGTGTTTTATGGAAGCTCTGTGCATTTCATACAAAATTACATTACAAATCAAATCTAGACCTGCGCCCCTCTCCCTGCCCCCCCACCCCACCAGAGCTCATGCATTCTGCCAAACATGTTTTTCATCTTTTTCTCAGTCTCTCTCAAAATTCTCAACGCAGAAGTTTACTGTTTTGAGCAGAAGTTCACCGTTTCAGTCAGTTCTTTGACACAATCTTTTCTGTTGTTGTTGTTGTTATTGTTATTCCTTCCAATATGCATCACTCCAAAATATGCACATATGCATGCCACATATATCATAGGTTTTAGCATCTTCAGTTTATGATATTTTTTTAATTAGGTTGAAAGATGTTATGTTTGAAGTCTCCTACTTGGCAAGCCCAAGGGACCACCAGTTCCCTTCCCATGGTCACCAAATGAGGTCCAGTAAGCACTGTGTCCTGCCTTGCTCTTTCTGTAGTAGTCTCCATGATACAGCCTGGGTAGTCCAACAATGGCAGTCTATACTCTGAAGAAGTGGAAACCCCAGTAGTAGCTCAGTCCACAAGTTGGATATCTCAGCAGTCCCCATCTGGCACTGAAGGTTTGGAGGATTCTTGGAGAGACATGAGTCTTTAGTCCATATTGGAAGGTTGAAAAGCTGTGTCTTCTCATGTCTTTGAAAGATGGCAAGAGCAGTGGCGGCCACAGGGTAGCTGCACTTAGTAGTAAGACAGGCAAAACAGCTGTGCTCTTTTGTCTTTTTACTAAGAGCTCAAGTTTTATACCTGAAGTAAAATTCAGACACTCAATTCTTTACTGTAATTGGTCTTGTACAGTGTCATTTTTGTAGAAATTAAATGGTGTCTTCCCAAAGATGGTACTAGGCTAAAAAAGGATTTCAGGAGGAGAAAATAGAGAGAAAATTAAATACTCAGGCTGCACAATCAACCTGTCCTTTTCTTTAAATATGTCTTAAGGTAATTGATTTCCTTCTGGTTTGGTGTTATGATCGCTTCTCCCATTCATCTCTCCTGAGAGAGGAACATATGTGGACTGCGAAACCCAGAATGAAGACTAAAGATCAGAACTCACTTCTTCAGGGGCTTTTCACTGGTCTGCCTAACACGATCCTCCTCCTTATATTTTATATTCTTCTTATTTATTTTTCTTTCTAGCATATACCATTATCTTTTTTCTTCTATATTTCATTTATTCCTCTGTAATCTAGTATAGTAATGACTCCATAAGGACATAAATTTCATGTAGTCAGGAATACTTATTTTATTCTGCATTCAAGCTATGGCACACAGAACAGTGTCTGGTTTATTGTAGACACTAACCCAACAGTCTTTGAATGCAATGGTTAAACCTCCTTGCCAAGTTGATGAGATTTAGAATCACCTAGGAGACACAGTTCTAGGCATGTCTAAAGGTATTTCCAGAAACATTACCTGAAAAGGGAATACCCACCCTGAATATGGGTGTTGTCATCCAATGGTCCGGGTGCTGGGCTAGTGAGAAGGACAAAAGGAGGAAACTGTTTGAGCACCAGCATTCACACAGCTCTCTGCTTTCTGACCACGGTTGCAGTGTGATCAGCTACTCACTTCTGCCACCATGCTTTCCCAGACATGACGGACTGTCCCCTCAAACTATGAACCCAAATAAGCTCTTCCTCTCTTGAGTTGTTTTTGTCAGGAATTTTGTGACAGCAATGAAAAGAGCAGTTAATACAGTGAATGATAGATACCAAAAGAGATTGGGAGATGAAACTCCTTATAAAGCATGTCATTAGCTGGGCGTGGTGGCACATGCCTTTAATCCTAGCACACAGGAGGCAGAGGCAGGCGGATCTTTGTGAGCAAGTTCCAGGACAGCTGGGGCTACAGGGAGACCCTGTCTCGAAAAAGACAAAAAAAGAAAAAAAAAAAAGAATGTCACATTACCTGCTGTACTAGTTCTGTTTCTTTTGTTACAAAAAATGTGTTGACAAAAAGGAAGTTAGGAGAAGAAGGAGCTGGTTGGGTTTAAAACCTCAGGTTACAGGCCACAGTTACAAGGAAGTCCCAGTACCCAGTAGCTGGAGTTTGAAGCATCACCTAGGATGACAACCATGGTCAAGTGCAAAGAGGAACAAATGCACACAAACTGCCTGCTTTCTGCTTACCGTCAGCTACCTTCCTTTCCTCTCACATGGTTCAAGGCTCAGCCCGTGAAATGGTGCTGCTCATTTTCATGGTGGGCCTTCCTGCCTCAATTATCAAAGCAATCTCCCCCAGATATACTTGCAGGCCAACCTGATCTAATATAATTCCTCTTTAAGATTCTCTTCTCAGGGGATTCTATAATGTATCAAGTTGACACTTAAAGGTAACCAACACACCTACCAATCCTATGGTGCTGTGCTCACACTAACTACTCAGGCAGGCTAGCATAAGTAGTGGCCTCAGAGTCTTTGGCTTACCCCCACGAAAGCACCTGATGCCACCCTGCTACGATCTTCACATTAGCTGTTTTCCCCAGATTAAGTTCAGGAGAATGAGTACGTATTTATGTCCAGTGGTGGGCTGGGGCATATAGCAGAGGCTTAATCAATGTGGAGAAATAAATGAGGGATGAAGGAAAATAAGGAAGCATTCTAAGAGCAAAGACTGGGGCATATGTAAACATCCAGCCCAGGGTAAGGCATTTCTCCATGAAAACACAGAGTGCAAACCCATTTGCAATGCTGAGAAGAATCCCCTAGAAGGTGTATATGCAGGGTAGAAAGTAGCAATGATCTTGGAAAAATCTTTTGGAGCAGAATTAGGCAAGAATCTTGGATCTGGCTCAGAAGGAAGTGCTGACAGGGAGCAGAATGGGACTGGAAATGGGACGGGAGCCAGAAGCAGAGGTAGCAGTGAAAACATTCAGTGCATGAAAACCATTTTGTGCTCGATTTCTGAGCTATGGTAAGTAACACCCAGGGCAAAAAAATCTTAAGGCAAACAGTGGGAATGATGCCAAGTTCATTTTATCACCGCTGTAGGTTGCCACAGTGATGTCAACACTTTATAGTCGAGCTAAAATATTTCATCCTTCTCATTCACAAAGTCATCATCCACTCCTCCCCCAAACGAAGTAACTTCTAGAGTTCTCTGCTTTGAGTTAATCAAAGACAGAGAAAAGGGACCTGGGAAGGTTAATATTTCAGGTTCCAGTTCCAGCCTCATCAGACCTTGAGACTAGATAGAACAAGAATACAGACTAGTGTATTCTTAACTATCTTCTATTCTGCCCTTACAATTTTCCAAACTTGATTTTATTTAGCCAAAATTTCATGATAATTTTATTATAAAACACACCCACAGTCAGCACATCACTTTCTACTGTCATCATTATTATTTATATCTTTGCAAATGCCATTTCCTTTAGAAATGTGAAACTGTTCATCACTTTCTGTCTATAAAATAGTCGTATGCACTTAAAAAACTAATACCTTTTATCCTGCAGTCTTAGAGAAAAAAATGTCCATAAACCCAGACCTGATAGAGACTTAGAAATCAGAAGCTGAGCACATCAGTCAAGCATGTTTCTGACCCAACACAGAATGTTTGTATACCACCCCACCTCCATCTTCTTCTAAGCCTTCTCTTTTCATTAAATGACAATGCCAGGGGCATGCTGTGCCTGTCCTTGTGGCTGATAGATCAAATGAAAGCCAGTATTAATCATCTTGCCTGATTTTGGAGCCTATTAATTTTCCAAGAACAGTGCCTTAGTGATAAAGTCCTTTATTCTGTGATCTTATGCAATGCCATTTCCCTCTCCCCCGTTAGAGTAAACCTTAGAAAATGTTAGTTACATAAAACTGTTTTAAAGGAAACTCCTGTTTTTTCATGAGCCAATTAGATGAAAGTATAGTTTACTAAAACTTTCCTTTGCTTCTATTTTCCTTAGGAATCTTTAAAATATAGTTCATACTCTTAAAGCTAGGTCCAACAACTAGCAATAAACTCGAGTTAATTTTCTCCTTATTAGAAAAAAATATTCATGGAGAGTAAAGTAAGATCTGTTCTCAGGTCTTAGTCACAATTTTTGGAATGGAGGAGGATTTGTTTGTTTTTCCATAGTTCTTCAAAGTTCTGCAAAGAACTTCATGAAAACAACCCTAATTACACCCAGTGGGTCACACCAAAAGAGACATGAATATACTAAAGGAACTTGTTGGGATGGAAAAGGGGATGAGGGGAGTGGGAGAGGAATAAGAGAGGATAGTGGGAGGGCGACTGTAACCAAAATGCATTGTATCTGTGTATGACATTGTCAAAGAGTGAGCAAAAATATTGAAAAAAGAGAAAGTGATACTGAAAATGAAGTCTTTGAGAGAATTCTGTACTTGCCCAGTCCTCAATAAATACTACTTAAGGAATCAGTGAAACTGAAGATGAGATAGATTTTGTACCCTTACCCTGATCCCAAGAGGGAAGAGGGCAGTGCACAAACTGGGAATGTGCCTCAGACTCTGTGCACTTAAGCCACCCAGCTTCATTTCTGAGTACTGACAGTGTATTCTCTGGCCATGGAATTTATACCCCTGACTCAACTCTAGATAATAATAATATCGTTAAGTTAAACATTCAACAGAATGGAGTTAGAAAATAAGAGTCAAATGTTTGTTCATTATAAGATTGATGCAGTTCTTAAGTTATAAACAATAGTAAGGACTGGAAAACAAGAGCCAAGCTTTTCAAGTAGGATTTATGGTTTTCTATGCATATGATGCTATATAGTGCCCAGCTTATGGGCAATTTTCTTTCACAGTTATCTATGTAATAAAGGAGCTTTGACTATGCTGCAAGTTCATCGTTTAGTTGAAGTGACCAAGTGGAAGAAGGCCAAAATTCACTTATAATGCACCTGGTTTTCCTTTCAATGTTCCGCTGCCTTTTTCTTTAATGTTATGTTTAATGCTAGGTTCTATTTTCAGCCTGTGGGAGTGAGAAGTGTAAAAGATACTTATAACATCTGTAGCAATGGACAGAAGAATGAATAATAATAGGAAATGTCTACATACCATCTGGTATAAACACAGATGTGTGTTTTCTTTAAATACAAAAATCTTGCACTCTAAAAGGGGAAGGTTTATAAGACGTTAAGTCAATTATCCATTCTCGAGTGACTCTTCATTGACATAAAGCAATCTTCCCTGTTTGTTTAATTTACTTACAGAACTAAAGTGGTAGGTACCACTCATTTGTTTTACACATTGTAGATGCCAAGGTCAGAGTGCTTGTCAAGGTCAAAGGTGACACTGATTGAATTCTTTCATATCAGGAATTGTTTTTAAGGTGGTATGGTAACCCCAAACTTAGTACATTCTGTGTTTTATCAATATCTTGTCAAGTGTGAAAGTTTCAAGAGAGAAATGTCTAAGAATAAATGGGGGCATATTTTGTAAAGTATATATTATTATAAATTTATTTTATTTATATATCCATTTATTTGTTTATTTTGTGTGTGCATATAATTGCATGTGGAGGTCAAAGGACAGCTTGTGGGAGTCAGTTCTCTCCCACCGTGAGGAGTCAAGGACTCAAGTCATAAGGCTTTACCCACTGGGCCAGTCCCTTATAGAGAGAATTTTAACACTTAACTGTATAGTAAACTCTAAATAATAAGAAGGGTATCTGCAAAAACCCATAATTCAGAGGCAAAGTTTTTAAAAAATGATTTATACATTTAGTCCTGATAATGAAATTATTAAACCTTCTTCTGTGAAGAACAAATTCTTACTTTAATAGGCACCTCACTTCTTGGATTCAGAGAAATCCATAGTGTATCTTAAAAGAATAAAAAGCTCTGAAAAAACATGTTTTGCAGAACACATGAGCTCTGGTGGGGTGGGGTGGGGTAGGGAGGGGGACACAGGTCTAGATTTGATTTCTAACATAATCTTGTACAAGGAATATATATAAAACAATAAAAGGGCAAAAAAGAATAAAAAGCTCTGATGATGCATCTACTACAATGTGAGAAATTACTATTAATTTAATTGAAAGTACTCCAGACATAAAGGTGTAGATATTATTGTAAACAGTGGTATGTTGAGACTATTTCAAGGACAATCTGGAGGACATCCTTGGGCCACTCTAAGTTGGTCACAGTATGATGGAATGTCTCATGAGTATGGAAAACAATAAAGAAGAATTATGAAATGCCTCTGTCATGGATGGTCATAAAATTCATGCACTGAAAGAAAGGAAAGGCCTGGCTTTTATGGATGGATTGAATTCTTGAGGAATATGTCTCCTCTCCTAATTGCCTCAGAAGTTTGTTTTGTTGCACAGTCAAATGCATTTGGCTTGTCCACAACAAATTAAATGTTGTTTTCCAATGTTTCCTTAATTTCTATGAAAAAATATATAACAAAATTGAAAAGCGAGGGCTGGAGAGACCCCTCAGAGGTTCAGAGCACTGGCTGCTCTTCCAGAGGACCTGGGTTCATTTTCTAGCACCCACTTGGGAGGCCAACAAATGTCCTTAACGCCAGTTGCAGGGAATCTGATGCCCTCCTCTGGCCTCTGCGGGCATTGCACAACATGAGTGCACTTGCATAAAGCAGGCAAAACACTCACACTTGAAAACAAATAAAAACTGAAAAGCAGCCAGGTGTGGTGGCTGCGGGATTTTAATCTTCGCCCTTGGGAGGCAGAAGCCAGCAGCTCTCTGCAAGAACAAGGCCAGCTGGTCTCCATATCTAGTTTCAAGGCAGCTGTGGCTACAGGGAGAAAAAAAAAAAAAGGCGGGGAGTGGTGGTGCACGCCTTTAATCCCAGCACTTGGGAGGCAGAGGCAGGTGGATCTCTGTGAGTTCAAGGCCAGCCCGTTCTACAGAGTGAGGTCCAGGACAGCTGGGGTCTACAGGGAGACAGTCTCAAAAAGACAAAAACAAAATGAACAGCCTACTTTAGAAGGCCTTTTGCATTTCAGCTGTGGGCAAGAGCCATTTTCTACATGCTATTTACTCCTAGAACTCTCTGCTGTAATGGAGAACTGACATAATTGCAACCTCGTGGGCTGCTCATCAGGTGCACTTCCTGCTCACAGAGGCACACTTGAAGTCCCCTGAGACAGAGTTCGCATTAAAGTTGGAGCATCCTGGGGCTGGAGAGATAGCCTAGCGGTTAAGAGCACTGACTGCTCTTGCAGAGGACCTGAGTTCGATCCCCAGCACCCACATGGCGGCTGAGAACCGTCTGTAACTCCAATTACAGGAGAACTCCAGTTCCAGGGGAATCCGATGCCCTCTTCTGACCTCCACGGCATTGCACGACACGGGGGTGCACAGACCTACATGCAGACAGTACACTCATACACATACAAAAATAAATAAAATTAATTAAAAAAATAAAAAATAAATAAAGTTGGAGCATCCAACAGCGGTTAAAAATCGAGCATTCAGTGTCTAACCCTATTGCTTTGGTTGGCTCTTTGTTCTAACTCTGATTCTCTTCTAGGTTGTTCCTCAACTGGCAGATACCTGCTAAGTACCGGCTCATTTGAAGTCTTCAGGACTCTTCTCAAAGACTGACCTTAGGAAGGTTCTTGGATTGTTTTATTTTGCTCTTGGTACTTTAAAGAAAGATACAAAAATAACAAAACAAGGAACTAACATGACCAGGTTCCAAACATAAAATCCAGTTCTCCTGTTTCTGCAAAGATTTATTTTTTTCATTGTTTCAAGAACTTTTAACAAGCGAGGACTGGAGAAAAAGTGCTGACAATTACAACTTCATTAGTTCAAATGTTATTTTCTCAATTTTAAAATCTTACAAAGTTTCTCTAGGAGAGATATGATTCAAAGCAGTTGTTACCAAATAATTACACATTTGCTCTTCCGGAAAGGGGGGATAGCATAATTGCCTATGCAGTACATTTAGTGAATACTGTTCCACATAATAACAGCAAAATAAGCCATACACATTTTGGAAATTATAGTAGGAGGTTTTTTGGTATTTATGGAGATGTCATGACATTCCTGTGTTGGACTAGGAATGATGTGGTGAGCAGGAATAAATGTTGCTGAAGAAGGTTGTTCTAAGTTGAGTAGGCAGGACAAAGACTTATAAGACAGGATAATTTCTACGCTAATGTATTTATGGCCAAGCTATAAATATTTGGGAAGCTACATGTAGAACTCTCAGCCTTACCACTGGCTAAAAGAATAAGACAAGTTAATTTAAACAAAAATTGCTGCCTGGCTGCAAAGTGGAACGACAGGCAACAAAGTTTAAGGCTGTGGAGGTGCATTCACTGCCTGACCTTGAGAAGTCCTCAATGTGCAACAGAGCAGGATTCCTCATGTGCTAGGCTTGGCAGCTAGGTTGACTCTTCTTCTTCAGTTTACTCTGGCTTTCAAACACATAGAAATACAGTTTCTATTACAGCTAGCCCATATCAATATTGATAAAACTTTATATGCAAGTAAGGCAAAGTTTCATAAACTGCTACTTACTTTTCCTGTATGTCATGCCTCTGCTTCTCCTACTGTTTGAAATGCCTCTTCTATTTATAAAATACAAGCAGCAACTATATCTATAACAAAATTTGTAATTTACAGATAAACTAAAGAAATATCTACCTATAGAAGTTGATATAATCTGATACTATCTATTTAAATCAGTGTTAATCATGACTCACCAATGAGCTGTGACTACAATTTGCAAAACAGTAAGAAGCTACATCACATGGGCACTTCCAACAGTATGAGAATGTTCTCACAGGAGCATGGCTGCCTCTCACCTTCCTCAGGGGCATCTGGTGCTTGGCCCACACTCTCTCAGCTCTAGTGCCCACAGTTTGCATTGAGTTAATTTACACTTATATTCTCTGCGCGTTCTGACAATTTTCCCTTTGGTTCATTTGTAGTCTCAGCTTGAATGAAAACTAAAGCATTAGGGCCCGTGCCTTCTTGGCTCATATATCACCTTGCACAGCTTCTCCCAGGAGCTAGCATAGTGTGTCTCTTCCACTGGATTGTCAACAAATGTTGGTGAGCATCAACACTCTTGCATGACAGGGCAGAAGCTGTGTACTTTGACTAGCTCTACAGATTGTTTTTTGCTCACAAACTGAAGAATTTTAGTCTATAAAACTGTAAGCTGATGAGATGGTTTAGTGGATAAAGGGGCTTAACATAAAAGCAAGGAAACATGAGTTCAATCCCTGGAACCTAGGTAAAGGTAGAAGGAGAGAACCAACTCTATAAAGTCGTCCTCTGATCGCCACATGTGCACTGTGGAACCCCTACCCACATGAACATATAATGTGTTCACACACAATAATAATAATAATAATAATTGAATAGACAAAAATGGGCTAAATATTTAAATGACAAATATATACTTCCTTTATGATGCTATGTACCTTTTAGTTGTTCATTCATGCTGTGCTGGATAGCTTTAGTGTCAACTTGACACACCTGGGTTGAGGGAGCCTCAACTGGGGAATTGGCTCCATTGGATTGGCCTGTGGCCACATCTGTGGAGTATTGTCTTGATGGTCGAGCAGTGTGGGAGGGCCCAGCCCACAATGAGTAGTGCCACCCTGGGCAGGTTTTTGTGTACCTTATAAGAAGGCAGGCTGGGCATGAGCCAGGGGAGCAAGCCAGTGAACAGCATTCCTCCATGGCCTGCGCTTCAGCTCCTGCCTCCAGGTTCCTGCCCTGAGTTCCTGCCTTGGGCTCCCTGAGTGATGCACTGTGATCCAGGAGATGTAAGCTGAATAAACCCTTTCCTCCCCAAGTTGGTGTTGGTCAGAGTGTTTTGTTACAGCCATGGAAGACAAACTAGAACAAAAATTGGTACCAGAAGAGTGGGGTATTGCTGTGACAGACCTGACCTTGGTGTTTTGGGGAAGGATTGTGGAGGCATTTGGAACTTTGGGCTGGGAAGATTATTGAATGCCTAAAGATTGTTGCTGTGGAGCTTGGAGCAGTTTTGCTGAAGTATTTGTAGAAGATGGAGGCCTGGCTTGTGAAATTTCTAGTTTCAAAGAGGAGCAGAGATCATCTCTGGGTTCTGGGCTGAAGAATCAGCTGTAAGTAACAAGAGACCAGAACCTGAAGGGAAATGTTTGTTGTACTGGGACAATTGATGCTGGTTAGCTGGGGCTGAAAAATGAGCTGTAAGTAACAAGAGACCAGCATCACTGGTGAAATCTTCTGGGAAGAATTTCTTCAGGGTCAGCACACAGAAGCTGTGTTCCAGAAGGGACCCGAGCCTCCATCTCGGGCCAGAAGCAGGACTTAGTAGTGTGTAAGAGTCTCCTGTATGGTTCTGGTGTTGAAATTTGAGGGGTCACAGAGAGCAGCCGAGGCTTGGCACTGTGAGAGGTCAGGAAAGACCATTGGTGGAAGTGCACCTCGGTTGCAGTGAAGACCCCAGGATTGCAGGGGTCATGGAGAGAAGCTGAGGCTTTGCACCAGGAGAGGTCAGAAGAGACCATTGGTGAAGGTGCTGCCTCAGTTTCAGTAGCGACCCCAGCTTTTTGGAGATGCCGGTACCCTGGGACGACCACCAAGAGCAGCGGTAGGTGTAGAATGGAGTCGGCCTGGGCCTGCGAGATGAGTGTGCCACGGATGGCAGAGTCGGAGAGGGGGAGCTGCCGAGACCCTTTGGAGCCCAGAAGATCGTGAGTGAATCCCAGGTGTCCAGCCTTGAGCTACTTTGCTGGACTTAGGTTTTGTTTGAGAGTGCCTGATTCTTCCCTTTGAAATAAGACAGTACTTGTTTTGGATTTTACAGCAGCCCACAGTTAAGAGACTTTTAATAGACTGAACTTTTAAGTGTTGGGACATTTTAAGGTCTGTGGGGCTTTTAAGGTTGTACTGTCTTAGGTTGTGATTAATGTTAACATCATACTTTGGGGATAAGAACTGGAAAGGTGGTGGTTTAATAGTGATGTGTTTTGTGTGTCAAGTTGACAAGGGGTCAATTGTGCTGGATAGCTTTAGTGTCAACTTGACACACCTGGGTTGAGGGAGCCTCAATTGGAGTATTGGCTCCATTGGATTGGCCTGTGGCCACATCTGTGGAGTATTGTCTTGATGGTCGAGAAGTGTGAGAAGGCCCAGCCCACAATGAATAGTGCCACCCTGGGCAGGTTGCTGTGTACCATATAAGAAGGCAGGCTGGGCATGAGCCAGGGGGAGCAAGCCAGTGAACAGCATTCCTCCATGGCCTGTGCTTCAGCTCCCACCTCCAGGTTCCTGCCCTGAGTTCCTGCCTTGGGTTCCCTAAGTGAGGAGAACTGTGACCCAGGAGATGTAAACTGAATAAACCCTTTCCTCCCCAAGTTGGTATCGGTCATTGTGTTTTGTTACAGCAATGGAAGACAAACTAGAACACATGCCTCAACTATTTGTTGAGTATTTGCTACTTGCTAGATATTATTTTTAGAGGCTGGATATATATAAATATAGCATGCATTCCAGCAAAGTAGGGTGAGAGATAAGTAACACATTTTTCTCAGAATTTTTGTTTATTCAAATTAGTAATTGAATTGTCTTATCTTGATTAGGTCCATATAGATATTTTGTATGTTTGCTTTGTTCTCCTTCACATCATTATAGAATCTAAAGCATGACATGATTTTAAAA
Source organism: Rhizomys pruinosus (assembly GCA_009823505.1). Taxonomy (NCBI): domain Eukaryota; kingdom Metazoa; phylum Chordata; class Mammalia; order Rodentia; family Spalacidae; genus Rhizomys; species Rhizomys pruinosus. The sequence continues at coordinate 681,154 of VZQC01005063.1, read as the reverse complement.
ATAAATATTGGTTTTATTTTTGGTTTAGTTTTGTTGTTTACTTTGAGACACAGGTTTCACATATAGGCCAGGCAAGTTTCAAACTAACAATTCTCATGTTTCCATTTTATAAGGGCTGGGATTACACACATGGACTAGCACACCTACCTTGAAATATTGGCATTTAGTTTGTTTTAACCAATGAAATCTTGTTTTTTAAGAAAATAAGTTTATTTTCACATGACATAATTTTAGTATAGGTGTGACATATATATATATATGCATATATATATGTGCATATTTTGAAGCAATACAAATTGGAGGGAACAACAACAACAAAAGAACTGGGACAGAGAACTGACTGAAACAGTAAAGTTCTCCCCAAAACAATAATCCTCTGCATAGAAAAACTTGAAAAAGACTCAGAAAAAGATACAAGATATATATGGCAGAATACATGAACTCAAGTGGGGTGGGGGGCATGGAAAGGGAAATGAATCTAAATTGGATAGAGAAATGATGTATGAAATGCACAAAACATCGATAAAATATTTTTTAAGTGAGTTAATTTTAGATTTAGATTTTTTTTTTTGGTCTTTTCAAGACAGGGTCTCCCTGTAGCCCCAACTGTCCTGGAACTCACTCTGTAGACCAGGCTGGCCTTGAACTCACAAAGATCTGCCTGCCTCTGCCTCCCGAGTGCTAGGATTAAAATTGTGCACCACCACACCTGGCTTAGATTTAGATTTTTTTTTTAAATTAATTTTTATTGATGCTTTGTGCATTTCATACATTTTTTCCAATTCAGTTCAGGCTTATTTCCCTTTCCCTCCCCCCCCCCACCCCATCCCAGATCATGCATTCCGCCATAACTGTCCTGCATCTTTCTCTCAGTTTTTTTTTTTCATTTTTAGCTATAAGTGATAATCCATGAGTACAAGCATCCTTCATGCAAAACCTATCTGCAGGCTGTTGTGCCCAAACACCTACAGCCCCACCATCCAGTGGGGGGTGACAGGTTGTTTGTTCAATCAAGTTGATCAAATGAGTGTCCAGACTACATTGCTGTAGTTTCACCATTCACCCCAATCGCAGCCCTTACATTCTACCACGCCCCCTCTTCCGCAGGTTGTTCCCTAGGCTTAGAAAAGGGGCACAGGTGGATGAGAGGTAAAACAGTCCACTCTCTCTGGAGCTGTTGACTTGGACTCTGGTCAATTCTGGCTGTTTCCTTTCATGGGCTGACAGTTTGTCCAGGAATAACCTTTCGATCCTACTAATGAAGAACAAGCAATTAGATATATAGGTATTTAAGCAGCACTAATAGTTATGGTAGGTTACTTTAGCATAGACACATGTTTGGATATGTTAATCCATGAATTACAATTTTCCCCCCTGTTAAATATGACAGGGTCTTACTGTGGCTTATAACATCTCCTAACCTGTAGAGGATGTAAGCTTGTGGCATCAGCCATGGGTTATTTCTCCAAGGGGAGAGCCAATAGCCAATTAGATTTGGGATATACAGGCACATGGCTGCCTCTGCTGCACAGTATTTCCAGGCAGGTGAGGTGTAGCTGGTGCTGACGGTGGAGTCTTGCTTGACTCAGGGAGACCCATATTTGCTTTATTGGTTTAGTGGCCTTTGGTAACACTCTCTGGCATTCCAGAGGCCATCTGTACACTTGCATGTGTGGTCTCAATACATCCCTCCCATGTTAACGTCAGGTCTTCGGCAGCAGGGTCTTATTGCCTCTCCTCCTGTAGGTATCCCAACTTAGAGGCAAGGAGCCCTTACCTTTTGTGGGGCCTTGGATCCCCTGGCCAACATCCACCTGGTAGAACAATCCATTGCTGATGTCAGAGCTCCTGTATTAATATATTTTGCCTGAGTGCATAGCCCTAGGACTTTAGTATTATATTTGGTTCTGAACAGAGAGTAATCCCTTCCACAGTTCCCATGTCTAGTAGTCAATTAAAGAAAGCAGTTTTACCGGTTTTATAAGAGATTACCTCTACAATAGTTGTCTCCAATTTACAGTTGGGGAGCNGGGGGACACACGGTCTAGATTTGATTTCTCAATATAATCTTGTACAAGGAATATATATAAAACAACCCTTAAAAGGGCAAAAAAGAATAAAAAGCTCTGATGATGCATCTACTACAATGTGAGAAATTACTATTAATTTAATTGAAAGTACTCCAGACATAAAGGTGTAGATATTATTGTAAACAGTGGTATGTTGAGACTATTTCAAGGACAATCTGGAGGACATCCTTGGGCCACTCTAAGTTGGTCACAGTATGATGGAATGTCTCATGAGTATGGAAAACAATAAAGAAGAATTATGAAATGCCTCTGTCATGGATGGTCATAAAATTCATGCACTGAAAGAAAGGAAAGGCCTGGCTTTTATGGATGGATTGAATTCTTGAGGAATATGTCTCCTCTCCTAATTGCCTCAGAAGTTTGTTTTGTTGCACAGTCAAATGCATTTGGCTTGTCCACAACAAATTAAATGTTGTTTTCCAATGTTTCCTTAATTTCTATGAAAAAATATATAACAAAATTGAAAAGCGAGGGCTGGAGAGACCCCTCAGAGGTTCAGAGCACTGGCTGCTTTCCAGAGGACCAAGGTTCAAATCCCAACACCAAAAGGACTACTAATAACTACTGCTACCATCCATAACTCCAGTTGCAGGGAATCTGATGCCCTCTCTGGCATCTGCGGGCATTGCACAACCTGAGTGCACTTGCATAAATGCAGGCAAAACCACTCACATTGAAAACAAATAAAACTGAAAAGCAAGCCAACAGGTGTGGTGGCTGCGGGATTTTAATCTTCGCCCTTGGGAGGCAGAAGGCCAGAAGCTCTCTGCAAGAACAATGCCAGCTGGTCTCCATCTCTAGTTTCAAATGCAGCTGTGGGCTACAGGGAGAAAAGAAAAAAAAAAAACAAGGCGGGGGTGGTGGTGCACGCCTTTAAATCCCAGCATTGGAGGCAGAGGCAGGTGGATCTTGTGAGTTCAAGGCCCAGCCCGGTTTACAGAGGAAGGTCCAGGACAGCTGGGGTCTACAGGGAGGACAGTCCTTCAAAAAAGACAAAAAAAAATGAAACCAGCCTGAATTTAGCAGGCCTTTTGCATTTTACGGCTGTGGGCAAGAGCCATTTTCTACATGCTATTTACTCCTAGAACTCTCTGCTGTAATGGAGAACTGACATAATTGCAACCTCGTGGGCTGCTCATCAGGTGCACTTCCTGCTCACAGAGGCACACTTGAAGTCCCCTGAGACAGAGTTCGCATTAAAAGTTGGGCATCCTGGGGGCTGGAGAGATAGCCTAGCGGGTTAAGAACACTGACTGCTCTTGCCGGAGCGGCGACCTGAGTTAGATCCCCAGCACCAACATGTCGGCTGAGAACCGTCTGTAAATCCAATTACAGGAGAACTCCAGTTCCAGGGGAACTCCAATGCCCTGCTCTCGGGACCTCCCACGGCATTGCACGACACGGGGGTGCACAGACATACATGAGGACAGTACACTCATACCACATACAAAAATAAAGAAAATTAATTAAAAAATAAAAAAATACTAAAAGTTGGAGCATCCAACAGCGGTTAAAAATCGAGCATTCAGTGTCTAACCCTATTGCTTTGGTTGGCTCTTTGTTCTAACTCTGATTCTCTTCTAGGTTGTTCCTCAACTGGCAGATACCTGCTAAGTACCGGCTCATTTGAAGTCTTCAGGACTCTTCTCAAAGACTGACCTTAGGAAGGTTCTTGGATTGTTTTATTTTGCCTTTTGGCTACTTTAAAGGAAAGTTACAAAATAACAAACAAACAAGGAAACTGAACATGACCATGTTCCCAAAAAACATAAAATCCAGTTCTCCTGTTTCTGCAAAGGATTTATTTTTTTATTGTTTCAGGAACTTTCAAACAAGCGAGGACTGGAGAAAAAGTGCTGACAATTACAACTTCATTAGTTCAAATGTTATTTTCTCAATTTTAAAATCTTACAAAGTTTCTCTAGGAGAGATATGATTCAAAGCAGTTGTTACCAAATAATTACACATTTGCTCTTCCGGAAAGGGGGGATAGCATAATTGCCTATGCAGTACATTTAGTGAATACTGTTCCACATAATAACAAGAGAATAAGCCATACACATTTTGGAAATTATAGTAGGAGGTTTTTTGGTATTTATGGAGATGTCATGACATTCCTGTGTTGGACTAGGAATGATGTGGTGAGCAGGAATAAATGTTGCTGAAGAAGGTTGTTCTAAGTTGAGTAGGCAGGACAAAGACTTATAAGACAGGATAATTTCTACGCTAATGTATTTATGGCCAAGCTATAAATATTTGGGAAGCTACATGTAGAACTCTCAGCCTTACCACTGGCTAAAAGAATAAGACAAGTTAATTTAAACAAAAATTGCTGCCTGGCTGCAAAGTGGAACGACAGGCAACAAAGTTTAAGGCTGTGGAGGTGCATTCACTGCCTGACCTTGAGAAGTCCTCAATGTGCAACAGAGCAGGATTCCTCATGTGCTAGGCTTGGCAGCTAGGTTGACTCTTCTTCTTCAGTTTACTCTGGCTTTCAAACACATAGAAATACAGTTTCTATTACAGCTAGCCCATATCAATATTGATAAAACTTTATATGCAAGTAAGGCAAAGTTTCATAAACTGCTACTTACTTTTCCTGTATGTCATGCCTCTGCTTCTCCTACTGTTTGAAATGCCTCTTCTATTTATAAAATACAAGCAGCAACTATATCTATAACAAAATTTGTAATTTACAGATAAACTAAAGAAATATCTACCTATAGAAGTTGATATTAATCTGATACTATCTATTTAAATCAGTGTTAATCATGACTCACCAATGAGCTGTGACTACAATTTGCAAAACAGTAAGAAGCTACATCACATGGGCACTTCCAACAGTATGAGAATGTTCTCACAGGAGCATGGCTGCCTCTCACCTTCCTCAGGGGCATCTGGTGCTTGGCCCACACTCTCTCAGCTCTAGTGCCCACAGTTTGCATTGAGTTAACTTATCACTTATATCTCCTGCGCGTTCTGACATTTTCCCTTTGGTTCATTTGTAGTCTCAGCTTGAATGAAAACTAAAGCATTAGGGCCCGTGCCTTCTTGGCTCATATATCACCTTGCACAGCTTCTCCCAGGAGCTAGCATAGTGTGTCTCTTCCACTGGATTGTCAACAAATGTTGGTGAGCATCAACACTCTTGCATGACAGGGCAGAAGCTGTGTACTTTGACTAGCTCTACAGATTGTTTTTTGCTCACAAACTGAAAATTTAGTGATTAAAAACTGTAAAGCTGATGAGATGTTAGTGGATAAAGGGGCTTAAAATAAAAAAGCAGGAAACAGAGTTCAATCCATGGACCTGGTAAAGGTAGAAGGAGAAACCAACTTATATAAGTCGTCCTCTGATCGCACATGTGCACTGTGGAAACCCTACCACCCCATGAACATCTAATGTGTTCAAACACAATAATAATAATAATTCATAATTGAATAGAAAAAATGGGCTCTTAAATATTTAAATGACAAATATATACTTCCTTTATGATGCTATGTACCTTTTAGTTGTTCATTCATGCTGTGCTGGATAGGCTTTAGTGTCAACTTGACACACTGGTTGAGGGAGCCTCAAACTGGGAATTTGGCTCCATGGATCTGGGGCCTGTGGCCACATCTGGGGCGTATTGTCTTGATGGTCGAGCAGTGTGGGATGGGCCCAGCCCCCAATGAGTAGTGACACCCCTGGGCAGGTTTTTGGGTATTGTACCCCTTATAAGAAGGCGGGCTGGGGCATGAGCCAGGGGAGCAAGCACCAGTGTAAAAGGCATTCCTCCATGGCCTGCGATTCAGCTCTGCTCAAGGTTTCTGCCCTGGGTTCCTGCCTTGTGCTCCCTGAGAGATGCACTGTGACCAGGAGATGGAAGCGGAATAAACCCTTTCCTCCCCAAGTTGTGTTGGTCAGGTTTTTGTCACAGCCATGGAAGACAACTAGAACAAAAATTGGTAACAGAGAGTGAGGGTATTCTGTGACCACGACCCTGACCTTGGTCGTTTTGGGTTGGAGATTGTTGAGCCCTTTGGAACTTTGGGTTGGAAGATTATTGAAGCCTAAAAGATTGTTTGCGTTGGCGATTGGAGTAGTTTTGCTGAAGTATTTGTAGAAGATGGAGGCTTGGCTTTTGAAGTTTCTAGTTTTAAAGAGGAGCAGAGATCATCTCTGGGTTCTGGGCTGAAGAATCAGCTGTAATTAACAAGAGACCAGACTGATGGGGGAAATGTTTGTTGTACTGGGATAATTGATGCTGGTTAGCTGGGGCTGAAAACCAGCTGTAAGTAACAAGAGAGACCAGCATCACTGGTGAAATCTTCTGGGAAGAATTTCTTCAGGGGTCAGCACACAGAAGCTGTGTTCCCGAAGGGACCCGACTCTTCCCATCTCGGTCCCAGAAGCAGGAAACCCCTCTTCGTAGTTGTAAGATCTCCTGATGGTTTTTTTTTTTTCTGGTGTTGAATTTGAGGGGTTCACAGCGAGGCAGCCGAGGCTTGGCACTGTGAGAGGTCAGGAAGACCATTGGTGGAAGTGCACCTCGGGTTGCAGTGGAAGACCCCAGGCTTGCAGGGGTTCATGGAGAGAAGTTGAGGCTTTGCCACCAGGATTGAGGTCAGAAGAGACAATTGATTGAAGGTTGCTGCCTCAGTTTCAGTGGCGACCCCAGCTTTTTGAGATGCCAGGACCATAGGACGGCCACCAAGAGCAGCGGCAGGTGTTGAATGGAGTCAGCCTGGGTCTGTGAGATGAGCTGTGTGGCCACAGACAGCAGAGTCAGAAATGGGGAGTGCCCCAACACCTTTGGAGCCAGACAGATGTGGTAATCCAGGTGTCCAGCCTGAGCTACTTTGCTAGACCTTTGGTTTTGTTTTAGAGTGCCTGATTCTTCCCTTTGACCTAAGACCGTTCCTCGTCTTTGGGATTTTATAGCAGCCCACCGTTAAGAGATTTCTAATAGAATGAACTTTTAAGTGTTGGGACATTTTAAGGTCTGTGGGGGGCTTTTAAGGTGTACTGTCTTAGGTTGTGATTATGTTAACATCATACTTGGGATAAGAACTGGCAAGTGGTGGTTTAATAGTGATGTGTTTTGTGTGTCAGTTGACAAGGGTCAATTGTGCTGGGATCGCTTTAGTGTCAACTTTACAAACCTCGGTTGAGGGAGCCTCAATTGGGAGATTGGCTCCATTGGATTGGCCTGTGCCACATTCTGTGGAGTAGTATTGTCTGATGGCGAGAAGTGTGAGGAAACCCAGCCCACATAATGATAGTGGCCACCCTGGGGGCGGTTGCTGTTGTCCTATATAAGAAGGCAGGCTGGGCATGCGCCAGGGGAGCTAGCCAGTGAAACAGCATTTCCCTCCATGGCCTGTGCTTTCAGCTACTGCCTCCCGGTTCCTGCCTGAGTTCCTTCTCCTTGGGTTCCCTAAGTGAGGATAAACTGTGACCCCAGGAGATGTAAAACTAGAATAAACCTTTCCTCCCCTAGTTGGTTCTCGGTCATTGTGTTTTGTTACAGCAATGAAGACCAATACTAGACAATGCCCAACTCTTTGTTGAGTATTTGCTACTTGCTAGATATTATTTTTAGAGGCTGGATATATATAAATATAGCATGCATTCCAGCAAAGTAGGGTGAGAGCTAGTAAACACTTTTTTCAGACTTTTTGTTTATTAAATTAGCTAATTGAATTGTCTTATCTTGATTAGGTCCATATAGATATTTTGTATGTTTGCTTTGTTCTCCTTCACATCATTATAGAATCTAAAGCATGACATGATTTTAAAAATAAATATTGTTTTTATTCTGGTTTAGCTTTGTTTTTTACTTTGAGGCCCACAGTTTTCACATATAGGCCAGGCAAGTTTCAAACTAACAATTCTCATGTTTCCATTTTATAAGGGCTGGGATTACACACATGGACCACCACACTACCTGAAATATTGGCCTTTTAGTTTGTTTTACCATATAACATCTTGTTTTTAAGAAAATAAGTTCATTTCACATGGACATAATTTTAGTATATGTCGTGACATATACATATAATTGATAATATATGTGCATATTTTGAAGCAATACAAATTGAGGGAAACACAACAACAAAAGGACTGAAAAAAAAAAAAAAAAAACTGACTGAAACAGTAAATTCTCCCCAAAACAATCATCCTCTGACCATGAAAACTTGAAAAAGGACTCAGAAAAAAGATACAAGATATTTATGGCGCCGAATGAATGAACTCAAGTGGGGTGTGGGGCATGGAAGGAGAAATGAATCTAAATTGGATAGAGAAATGATGTATGAAATGCCAAAACATCAATAAACTATTTTTTTAAGTGCGTTTTTTAGATTAGTTTTTTTTGGTTCTTTCAAGACAGGGTCTTCCCTGTAGCCCCAACTATCCCTTGGAAATCACTCTGTAGACCCAGGCTGGCTTGAACCCCCCAAGATCTGCTGCCTCTGCCTCCCGAGTGCTAGGATTAAAATTGCACACCACACCTTGGCTTAGATGATTTTTTTAAATTACTTTTTAATTGATGCTTTGTCCATTTCATACATTTTTTCCAATTCAGTTTCAGGCTTATTTCCCTTTTCCCTCCCCCCCCCCACCCCATCCCAGATCATGCATTTCCTCCATAACTGCTGCATCTTTCTCTCAGGTTTTTTTTTTTTTCTTTAAGCTATAAAGTGACTTAATCCAGAGTACAAGATTCCTTCATGCAAAACCTATCGCAGGCTGTTGGCCCAAACACCTACAGCCCCACCATCCAAGTGGTGTTAGGTGACAGGTTGTTTGTTCAATCAAGTTTGTCAAATGAGTGTCCAGACTACATGCTGTAGTTTCACCATTCCCCAATCGCAGCCCTTACATTCTACACGCCCCCTCTTCCACAGGTTGTTCCCTCGGCTTAGAAAAGGGGCACAGGTGGATGAGAGGTAGGTAAAACAGTGCACTCTATCTGGAGCTGTTGACTTGGAATCTGGTCAATTCTGGCCGTTTCCTTTCATGGGTGACAGTCTGTCCAGGGAATAACCTTTCGATCATACTAATGAAGACACACAAGCAATTAGTATATAGGTATTTAAGCAGCACCAAAAGTTATGTTCGTACTTTATCATAGACACTTTTTGGATATGTTTAATCCATGAATTACAAATTTTCCCCCCTGTTAAATATACAGGGTTCTTACTGTGGCTTATAACACTCTAACCTGTAGGAGGGATGTACAGATTGTTTTTTTTTTTTTTTTTTTTTTGGCATCTAGCCAGGGTTATTTCTCCAAGGAGAGAGCCAATAGCAATTAGATTTGGGGTATAATATTTACACGGAAACTGCTGCCTCTGATTGAAAGTATTTCAGGCAGGTGAGGTGTATATGGTGCTGACGGAGGAGTCTAACTTGACTCAACGAGACCCATATTTTGATTTATTGTTTAGTGAATTTGGCCAAAAATATCATGGCATTTAAAGAGGAAATTATGTACACTTGCATGTGTGGGTCTCAATACATCCCTCCCATGTTAACGTAAGTTATCAGCAGCAGGGTCTTATTGCCTATCTCCTGTAGGTATCCAAACTTAGAGGCAAGGAAGCCTTACCTTTTGTGGGGCCTGGATACCCTGGCCAACATCACCTGGTAGAACAATCCCTTGCTGATGTCAGAGCTCTGTATTAATATATTTTTGCCTGAGTGCATCGCCTAAGGACTTTAGTATTATATTTGGTTCTGATACAGAGAGTAATCCCTTCCCACTCCTGTTAGTAGTTCATTTAAAAGAAAGCAGTTTTTACCGGTTTTTATAAGAGAGTAACCTCTACAATAGCTGTCTCCAATTTACAATTGGGGAACGACCTCATCAAATATGTAATATTTCTCCTTGTCTACGGTGGAAGGCAGGAATTCTCTTCATTATTCAGAACCTTGTGGCACCCTAGAAGGTAGTTTCATTAGGACTCCTTATAACTAGTTGTTACATGAGGATCCACAGAGGGGTTCGATGTTTATGGCAATCTGGGGCTTTCTTACTTTGAATGTTAGAGGGTCAGCCTTTTACTGTTGCCACTTTTGGTTACATCACTCAATGCAAACATGTCTCTTTCTTCTCCAGCCGTTAAGTTCGGGACGTTGTACAGTTTTAATGCCTTCTCCCAATTAAGAATCCCCAAGAGTTTCTTCACAGGCCTGGAAAAACAAATTCAATTTCCATTTGGAAAAACAAAAGACCCCGAATAGCCAAAGCAACCCTGAGTCGAAAAGAACAATGAAGGGGGGAATCTTTATACCAGACATCAAACTAACCTATAGGGCTATAGTCATAAAGACAGCCTTGTAATGGCACAAAAACAGACAGGTTGACCAATTGAAGAATTAATAAAACTGAAGATCAAACCTGAGACTCCTTACAATTTCGGCCACCTAATATTTGACAAGGGGGCCAAGAAGGCAAAATGGAGAAAAAAGACAGTCTTCAGAAGTGTGTTGGCAAAATGGATCACCACTTGTAGAAGAATGACATTCAAACCCTACCTCTCACCTTGTAACAAAGGTCAACTCCAGATGAACCAAAAAATCTCAACGTGAAACCCCAAACTATGAGGTGATAGAAGTGGAAGCTTGGCAGCAGACTACCAGACATATGTTTGTAGGAAAAGAATTCCTAACTCAGACAGCAGCTGAACAAGAAATAAGGATCGTCAATTGACAAATGGGCTCATTAAACTCAAAAGGTTCTTGTACTTCAAAGGAAGCAATAAAGGACGTGAGGAGGAAGGCACCCACAGAGGGGAGGGAACACCTTCACGCAGAGATACATTGACAAAGCATTAATTTCCCGAGTTATACAAGCTACTCAAAAAAACAAAGAAGAAAGAAACAAATGAATCATTCAAACGATGGAGCAAAAGAATCGAATAGAGACTTCACAGAGGAGCGTTTAGAGATGGCCGAGAAACATCTTAAGAAGTGGTTCAACCCTCTGATAATTAAGGAATTGCATTTAAATTAAAAACCACTCCTGAGGATACTACCCCTTACTCCAATAAAAACTGGGATAGGATCAGGACGAACATGAATGATACCCAAGTGCTTGGAGAGGTTTGTGGGGAAGGGGGAGAACACTCATTCCATTGCTCGGTTAAAGGTGGGGGAATGTAAATTGTACAGCCCCTATGGGAAAGCATTCTGTTGATGGGAGAACCCTTAGAAGACTTCAAAATGAGCCTCTTCATTTTGACCCAGTCCATATCCACTCCTGGGTAATACCCACATAGACCACAACTTACTCCAAAGATACATTGCACAGCTATTTTATTGCGCTTGTTCACTAGCAAAAAGCTGGTGGAACCAGCCCCGGTGCCCTTCAACTGACGAGTGGGATAGAGAAAAAGTGGGGCTGGTACATGTTATACAATGGATACTATGGCAGCAGTTTTTTAAAGGGGACAACATCATGAAATTTGCACAGGTAAACTGGATGGAAGCTGGAAGACACTTATGTTTAAGTGGTGAAAGAAGTACACAGTCCCAGAAAAAAAAGAACAGGTTGTTGATCATGTCTTTGTGTCCCTTTCACTATGGTGGAATTGCTAGTTAGCCAACATACCCCAGATTATAAATATTTCTCATGGAGAGGGAGCCAGTAGTTTAAAAAAGAACCAGAAAGGGACTGCATCAGAAAGGACTGAAATGGTGAAATGGAAAGGGAGGGACTTCACCTGGTTGTGTTGGAGTGAGGAGGGAGAGGGCACCGGTGTTTTTGTATATTGAGATTATTTAAAGGCCATTATTTAATTGACGTGAGCTCCAGCAAGTACCCAGTTTCGCCTAGACACTGTTTACAGGACACCATGGGTGTTTTTAGGACTTAGTTAAAAAAGTAGTAAACATGTGTATATTAAACAACATTGGTTTACAGAATCTGATAAAAATGGTAATGCATCTGAATTAAATGGAGATATAATTCGCTGTTGCCCACATTTGCTTTACATAAAATCTGTAGAGCAAGAACTTTGGGATTGACACATACAAATGTTCTCTATAATTTCTCTGTTGTACAGTATCACCTTGTAGCATTCTCTTTAAGATGATTTAACGTAAAAATTAAGTTTGCTTCCCAAGTTAATCATATATAGTCACCCAAAACAACATGGGTGAATTTGATGAAATCTGTGCCTTGACTCCACCCTATAGTCATGTATAATACAACTGTCTTCTGGAGACTCATACGCTAAAAAAAGGGGGGGGGGGATACAGAAAGACATGAAACCTTTTCATCAAACCCCTGCAATTCAAATCTTAAAACTAACTATGGGAAAAGATTTGTTTGTTCCAACAGGATAGATTTAGATTTTTAAAAGCTTAAATTGCACCCAGTAGTAACTCTTATCCTCTCTACCCACTGTAAGCTTCAGACCTCAAGTCTAGAGAATTCGATTAATCCCATTTTTATGAAAAGTATCACTGGTCTACTCAAAACACACCTACCTAAATGCCCATAACCAAACTGATCTATAGATTCAATATTGTACTCAGCATAACAATATTGAATCTATAGGTAAAATGGGTATTATTTATGAGTAACAAAGATCAGGAACATTATTTTTCAAAGTCAATTTTTTATTGAAGCTTTGTGCATTTCATACAAAAGCGCCCGGCTTTAATCCTAGCACGTGGGAGGCAGAGGCAGGCGGATCTTTGTGAGTTCAAGGCCAGCCTGGTCTACAGAGTAAGTTCCAGGACAGCTGGGGCTACAGGGAGACCCTGTCTCGAAAAGACCAAAACAAAACAAAACAAAACAAAACAAAAAACCCCACAAAATTTCAAATCAAATGTAGACCTGTAACCCCCTCCCTGCCCCCCTACCCCACCAGAGCTCACATATTCTTCCAAACATTTTTATCATCTTTTTTTCAGTGTCTCTCAAAATTCTCGATGCATAAGTTTACTGTTTCGAGCAGAAGTTCACCATTTCAGTCAGTTCTTTGACCCAGTCTTTTTGTTGTTAGGAACATCATTTTTTAAATTGATCAGTAGAACAGAACAAGGAATCTGAAATAGACTGAGGGGACTCTGAGTTTACCTCGGGAGGGTTATGGCAGATCACTGGCAAGGGGAAAAACCATTGAATATGTTGAGCTAGGTAAATAATGTGGGTCCTCAGCAGTGACTGTAACTGAATTAAGAACTTAAATGTCAAAAGCTAAACTTGTGAACTATTACGTTCTCTCTCTCTCTCTCTGTCTGCTTTTTTGTTGTTGTTGTTTTGTTTTGTTTTGTTTTGAGGCAGGGACTTCCTGTAGCTCCAACTGGTCTGAAACTTGCTATGTAAACCAGGGTGTCTATTTATTTATTTATTTATTTATTTATTTATTTATTTATGTGTTTTGCCTGCGTGTATGTAAGTGCACCCGTGTCATGCAGGGCCTGTAGAGGCCAGAAGAAGGTGTCTGATTTAGAAGGTGTCCGATTACCACCCATGTGGGTGCTGGGATTCAAACCCAGATCTTCTCCAAGAATAGCCAGTGCTCTTAACCACTGAGCCATCTCTCCAGCCCTAAACCTGAAAGAACATATAGGTGAATATTTTTCAACCTAAGAGTTGCTTAAAATACAAAGTGCTAATTTTGCAATTGATAAATTTGACTACTCTATAATTAAGAACTTGGGTTTATCAGATCATCTCAAAAGAAAAAAAAAGAAGACAAGACAGAACTTGGGGAATATATTGGCAGTACATGTAACTGAGAAGAATCAGTATCAAGATTATGTGAAGAAGTCCCACACTTAGAGATGACAAATGATTCTCTTCCTTCTGTTTTCATGCACTTGTCCACCCTCTCATTTTCCTTAGACTCTCAACTCCCTCATTCAGTCAACAAGAAAGGAGGAATTATCTCAACAAGCAGCTCATTTCCTGCAGCTGGAACACTTCCGCCCTCATCAGCTTGGCCAGCAACACTAATCCCTCCCAAGCCCACTGCTCCTAAAAACCTTCCCCAACGAAGGCAACTCAACAGTGCTAATTTCCTCAGAGTTCAGGGTCAATTAGTTAAAACCTGCTTATCATCTTTACAAATTTTCCTTGAATCTGTTTTTTTTTTTTTTCTTGGTCTTTTTCTGAGAGAGGATTTCCCTGAAGCCCCAGCTGTCCTGGAACTCTCTATGTAGACCAAGCTGGGCTTGAACTCAGAGATCTGCTTGCCTCTGCCTCCTGAGTGCTGGGATTAAAGGCGTGTACCACCACACCCGTCCGTGAATCTATTTTTATAGACGTACAATCTATACTGTTACATTTCAAATAGCTCTGAGTGTAAGAACTCCTGTATTTCATTTTGTTTTCATGGTCTTCCTTCTGTCTGGGTTTTCCATCCCATAACTAACCCAAAAGTTGACATGATGTTACCTAGTGAGTGAGAGTTTGCTTCATGGACTGATAGCAAGCATAAAGATTCTACTCAATTTAATTATAACCTTTCAAAAATAGGACAAATCTAGGATATATTTGTCCAAGGAAGTAAAAAGAAATAAAAAGAGAGCAGTTCAAACAAATATGTGCCTAACAGAGATCTTAAACAATTTATGTAGACATATGGAAATGATTTAAAAATATCCATTTACAAAGAGATTGTGAAGGAGAAAGAAAGCTATGTAAAGAAGCCAAATTAGGGAAAAATACATATTAGAGTACAAAAAGAAAATAAACATCAAGTTTCTCAAAATATTTCAAATGGCTGCAAAATCATTAAATAGGAAGGCAATGAATGAAGGTAAATGACTAGACTAATTGGGATGATAAGCAAGGGATTGCTTAGAAGATAAGAGCCCAGATGTGTTTATGCCTCTTACTTTAGAAATAGCAGGTGGAGAAAAATCTTTATCAGACAACAATTTTCCAGAGACAACAGATGTAGGCAGTTGGGGGAGGGGAGTTACCTGCAAAGAAATTAGACAAGGCAGCAATTCCAGATTGACTGTGTTCATGATTCTTAGAGAGAAAGCAAATGATAAAGCGTTGATTTAGACATTTTAAGATATCAGGGTCATAAGAGGTTAGAACAGTCAGAACACAACAAGGGCAGGAAATAATCCATTGACTAAGGGTTTTAAAAGTTGACCAGCAAATTTAGCTTGGACATTTAAGATTCTCCAACTTCTTTGATCACCCAAAAACACTTGAATAAATATGATTATTTGTAAATTATAACTTCATTTAAATGTTACCTTCATAGTAGAAAACACTCAAATGAGAGTTCACCTATTCTTCAAATTGAGGCTAATGAGTTACACATGCACCTCCAAATCCTAATTATAAATCTGGGGTTTGGACAAGGTACTTTTATTACATGAATCTCAAGGACACAGCACAATTATCTTACATTTGTCTCTCAAGTGCCTATGATCAGATTGCATTTTGTGTGGAAACTTAGATGGCAATAATTATTGGGAGGTCACACCAGGCTGAGTGTTTCGTGAAGCCATGTCATAGTAGGTCAACATAGAAAAGAGTTTCCAAATATATCCTGAATACTGAATGCATATGTGACTAACATACATGCATCAGTCATTCCTTGTACAATCCACAGAAGGCCTGATGGCGATGTCCACTGAAGAAAGAAGTGTGGGACCCCTGGAGTATGAAGATACAGCTCCAAATCCAGGCTTTGTCACTGAACAATGTTGGGCAAATCAGCTACTCTTCTTAAACCTCATCTGATAAATAGGGCCAGAGTTGAGGATGCAGATAGGATATCTCCTTATAAGCTGTTTGTGAAAATTCATTTTTATCATACAGAAGAAAATATTTAAAAATCATTAAGATTTCCTGAAATGAGGTGTTTTAGTTTCTCTTCAATTATTGTGACAAAACACTCTGACCAATATCAACTTCAGGAGGAATGGGTTTATTTAGCTCACATTCCCCCCACCCCCACCCCCACCCCCGGTCACAGTTCATCACTGAAGGACCCCAAGGTGGGAACTCAGGGCAGGAACCTGAAGGCAGGAGCTGAAGCACAGGCCATGGAGGAATGCGTTGTACTGCTTGCTTCCCTGGCCTGTGCTCACCCTGCTTTCTTATACAATACAGAACAACCTGCCCTGGAGTGGCACCACCCACAGTGGGCTGAACTCTCCCACATCACTCAACTGTCAAGAAAATACCCCACAGACATGGCCACAGGCTGGTTCAATGGACAGAATTCCCCAGTTTAGGATCCTTAAACCCAGGTGTGTCAAGTTGACAATTAAAACCATCCGGCCGGGCATGGTGGAGCACACCTTTAATCCTAGCACTTGGGAGGCAGAGACAGGCGGATCTTTGTGAGTTCAAGACCAGCCTGGTCTACAAAGTGAGTTCCAGGACAGCTGGGACTACAGGGAGACCCTGTCTCGAAAAGACCAAAAAAAAAAAAACAAAAACACAAAAAACCCTGCAGGAGAAAAATTGACCCTTCGTTAACTTTGAAACAACACAAAACACTAGTACTATTAAACCATAAGGTTTCATTTCTTGTCCCCAATGTATGACGTATATACCCACAGCATAGCATTACAAACCTTAATACAACTTTAAAGTCATCTTAAAAAATAAATCCCAAAATTTAGAAGTTCACACTCTTAAAACTCTCTTAACTGTGGGTTCTTGTAAAACCTAAAACAAGTACTGTCTTATTTCAAAGGGAAGAATTGGGAACACCTAAGCAAAACCCAAGTCCAGTAAACCAGCTCAAGGCTGGACATGTGGGATTCACCCATGACCTCCTGGGCTCCAAAGGGCTTTGGGAGCTCCACTTCTCTGTCCTCTGACACACAGCTCATTCAGGACAGGCATGCTCCATTCAACAACCGCTGTCTCCCCTAGAGGTCCATCCCACGGGTCCTTGCACCTCCAAAAAGTGGGGGTCTCCACTGAAATTGAGACTGCACCTTCACCAACAGCATTTTCTGGCCTCTCAGGGTGCAAAGACTCAGCTTCTCTCTATGGTGCCTTCACACTTTCAATACTAGAACCATGCAGGAGACTCTTACACATTATCAAGTCCTGATTCCAACTTGAGACGGAGGCTCTGGTCCCCTCTGGACCACAGCTTCTGTGTGCTGTCCCTCAGGACATACTTCCCAGAAGATTTTGATACCATGATTCTGGTCTCTTGTTACTTATAACTGATTTTCAGCCCCAGCTAGCACATAATTGCCCAGTAAGTAATGCAAGGTTTTATTTAGGTTTTGGTCTCTTCTTAATCACAGCTGATTCTTCAGCCCAGCTGACCAGAACCTATAGATTTTAAATTAAAAACATCACACAAACAGCCCTGAGAGTCTCCACTTCCCTCTGAAACTTTATAAGCCAGGTCCCATCATCTACAAACTCGTTTTTTTTTTTTTTTTTTTTTTTTTTTTTTTTTTTTTTTTTTTTTATTCTATATGTACGTAAATGTACATGTCTCATTCGCAATCTGTGCACCCGTGTCGTGCAATGCCGCGGAGGTCAGAAGTGGGTGTCAGATTCCCCTGGAGCTGGAGTTCTCCTGGAATTGGAGTTTCAGACGGTTCTCAGCCGCCATGTGGGTGCTGGGGATCGAACCCAGGTCCTCTGCAAGAGCGGTCGGCGCTCTCAACCGCTAGGCCATCTCTCCAGCCCCATCTACAACTCTTTTAGTTCCAAGCGCCACAACAAAAAACTCTAAGCACTCAATGGCTTTTATAGTCCAAAGTTCCAAACACTTCCACAATCCTCGCCCCCAAAACAAGGTCACGTCTGTCACAGCAATACTCCAACCCTGGTACCAATTTCTTAGTTTGTTTCATTTGCTGTGACAAAACACTTTGACCAATATCCACTTGGGGAGGAAAGGGTTTATTTGGCTCACTTCTCCCCGGTCACAGTTCATCACTGAGGGACCCCAAGGTAGGAACTCGGGACAGGAACCTGGAGGCAGGAGCTGAAGCACAGGCATGGAGGAATGCTGCTTACTGGCTTGCTTCCCTGGCCTGTGCTCACCCTGCTTTTTTTTAATTTTATTTTTTTTGTATGTGTATGAATGTACTGTCTGCATGTAGGTTTGTGCACCCGTGTTGTGCAATGCCGCAGAGGTCAGAAGAGGGTGTCGGATTCCCCTGGAACTGGAGTTCTCCTGGAATTGGAGTTACAGATGGTTCTTAGCCGCCATGTGGGTGCTGGGGATCAAACCCAGGTCCTCTGCAAGAGCAGTCAGTGCTCTTAACCGCTAGGCTATCTCTCCAGCCCCTCACCTTGCTTCCTTATACAATACAGAACAACCTACCCACAGTGGGCTGTGCCCTCCCACATCACTCAACTATCAAGAAAATACCCCAGAGACATGGCCACAGGGTGGTCCAATGGAGGAAATCCCCCAATTTAGGATTCTTAAACCCAGGTGTGTCAAGTTGACAACTAAAGCTATGAAACACATGAGAATAGTCAAAAAGAATGAAACCCACCAATCTTGATGGTGTTGGCAGTAGTGAAGACTTGATGGATGTAGTTGAAGAGAATATAAGAAAGTGCAGGCAATGAGCTGAGACAGACTTTTCCAAGAAGCTTGTTGTGTAGGTGCAATCCAAGTAAAAAATAAGTTTAGCCTTTGCTATTATTGTTTGGTTTTGCTTTATTGAGAGAGCCTCACAAACTGGCCTAGATAGAATTCCTTATCCTCCTTCATCAATCTCCCTAGGGCTGGGATTACATGTATGCACCAGCATACTCAGCTAGAGTAGACTTTAAAGCAGAATATATGCTATGCTCCGCAGTACAACTCACTACAGAGAATGGTATTGAGTATAAGCAGGCACTTAAAATGTTCAATACTGCTGGGTGTGGTGGTGCATGCCTTTAATCCCAGCACTTGGGAGGCAGAGGCAAGCAGATCTCTGTGAGTTCAAGGCCAGCCTGGTCTACATAGTGAATTCCAGGACAGCTGGGGCTACAGGCAGACCCTGTCTCAAAAAAAGACACCCCCCCCCCGAAAAGTTAAATACATGGTGGCAAAGGAAGGAACAAAAGAGGGAGAACAAAGACAAGAGAAATTTTTCAGTGTTTTGATTTTTTTCTTTTCGAATACAGGATTTTCAGGGTACAGTGAGTTGAACAGGAGAGACAGAAGCCCACAGAGAAGGAGCCATTGGTGGAGCTACCCAGAGGTAATGTAAACCAATAAACTTGAAAGAGAAATTAGCATTAAGAATACACAGAGAGGGCTGGAGAGATGGCCTAGCGGTTAAGAGCTCAGACCGTTCTTACAGAGGACCCAGGTTCAATCCCCAGCACCCACATAACTGCCGAGAACCATCTGAAACTCCAATTCCAGGAGAACTCCAGTTCCAGGGGAATCTGACACCCTCTTCTGACCTCCGTGGCATTGCACAACATGGGTGCACAAACCTGCATGCAGACAGTACATTCACACACCTACAGAAATAAATAAAATTTAAAAAAATCTTGAAAAAAAAGAATACATGGAGAGTGTTGTCTTGGAAAGGAAAGGAGAAATTCTGAGGTGCTCTTTATGGTGAGAAGAACATTGATGATGCTCCCATCAGGGGGTTCTGCATCAGAGAAGTGCAATAGTTAAGTATTCCCTACTGAATAAGAGAGTGAGTCTGGGGTTTAGATCTGGCTGAATGTTCCACAAGAAGTTAATATGAAAGCACCTGGGGTAGGGATATCAGGATGTCAGCAGTGATCACAAGTGAAGGCTGAGTGTGACCTTCAGGTTAAGGAGAGTTGAGAGGAAACTTATTAGCTGTTCTTTTGTAGTGTGTGCAGAGCAAGCATGGTATGTTGACACCTAAATTCCCACCTCAGGGGTCCAACATGATGCTCTATTATTTTTTCTTTAAATAGAAGATGGTAAGAAGGGACCCAGGCATGCAACTTTTAAAAAATTGCTTGCTGGAAATAAGCTTTGGAAATAAGGATGAAGAAAATCAATATGATGAATCTGGCACCACTAAAACAAACAGTAATCATTAAACTTCTCCAGGAATGTTAGGCCTGCTATGGGAGTAAGAGTTCCTGGATGTACTGAAGCTCTTCCAGTTTTGACTATGATAATTACTAGTGATTACAACAATGCAGCCCCAGCTGGCCTGGAACTCAGTATGTAGACCATGCTGGACTTGCTCTCACAGAGATTTGCCTGCCTCTGTAACCTGAGTGCTGGGATTAGGGGTGCAGAAACATACTAGGCCTAATATGTATTACTTTTATTAAACAAACGAAATACATGGGTAAGAACAGTTGAATTTCAAGGTTTCCAAACTTCAGCTATTTTGGAACAAATATGAATTAGCACCAGTGTTGCAGCACTACCAAAACTGATAGAATTAATATATACTGTATTATCTGCAGTCAATGTATGTGTGTGTGTGTGCGCACGTGCGTGCGTGTGCTTTTGCACATATGTATGCATATGGAAGCCAGAGGTTGATATCAAGGGTCTTCCTCTCTACCTTATTTTTTTCTACCTTATTTTTTTTGAAAGGGTCTCTCACTGATCTAGGAACTCACTGTTTTGGCTGGTCTGGTTGGCCAGCAAGTGTCCTGATCACCTGTCTACACCACCCCTAGTACCAGGGTTACACATGCATAATGCTCCTGGCTTCTTTATTTATTTGTACATGGGCACTGAGGATCTGAACCAAGCTCTTCATGCTGTGCACCAACCACATTTCTCCCAAGTCATCTTCCCAGAGCTGCAGTCAATTGCTTTCTGAAGAGATTTTATTACTTCTACAAAAGATAACATGTAGATACAAGTACTGTCTACTGATAACCTGTTGTGATATATTGTACATTAATTTATTTATCACTCCATTATTTCTGGGTACATAGTTTGCTTCCAGTGTTTGCCCATTCAAACCATAGTGAAATAAACATCTTTGTACATACTGCTTACGAATACTGGTGTTTCTAAGATAATATGCTATTGCCGTGTTGAAGCACATGCACACCAATAAAGTAACTTCCTCCAAGACTATCTCGACTTACAACCCCATAAATAGTGTATGAGTGTATGCTTCATTGTTCAATACTCTCATCTAACATAACCACATTGTTAGGATGTTGAAAAAGACAAACACTTTGCCTTATATTTTTAAATCAGGAAAACAACATATGTGAATGAAGCATTAGATTGTACATACCACAAATTATAAGTGTGCCAGTGTATCCCAGTACATATTAAGTGATTATATATGCTATGCTTTAAATTATATATATAGTATATAAACTCGAAATCAATGTGTATGGATGGGTTTTGTACAGTTTCATGGCCTGATTTATTTTGTTTTGCTGTGATCATGTTATATTTTAGTTATTTTCCTTTCTTCTTTTTTCTTTTTTTAAATTTACTTATTTTTATTTTATGTGTATGAGTGTTATGCCTGTGGGCATGTAATTATGCCTGTGCTCTTGAAGGACAAGAGAGGGCACTGGAACTGGAGTTATGGACGGTTGTTAGCCTCCATGTTGGTGCTAGGACTTAAACCTTGGTCTTCTGCAAGAACAGCCAGTGCTCTTAACTGCTGAGCCATCTCTCCAGCTGCCTTTTCTTCTTTTTCGTGTGTGTGTGTGTGTGTGTGTGTGTGTGTGTGTATACTCGCATGTGTGTGCATGTGCATGTAGAAGCCAGAGAACAGTTTCAAGTGTCCTTCTCAGGAATATTGTCACCTACTTTGAGGCAGAGTTTCTCATAGACCTGAAGCTCATCAACCAGGCTAGCCTGGGTGCCCAAGAGGTCCCATGTGGAGAGTATAAGCATGCAATCTATGCCTGCTTTTTTCTCCCTTGGGTGCTGGAAATAAAACTCAGGTCCTCATATTTGTAAGATAAGAGATTTACTCACTGAACCATTCCCTTCTCTTGGCTCCTTTTTCTTCTTCAAACTGTATTCAGTCATTTGTCATTTTCAAAGTTACTATAAAATTCAAACAAACGTTAAGAAGAGCTTCCTTGACTTACAACAACAAAAACATCTCTGGACATTACTAGTTATTCCCGGGGGGTGGGGGAATCAGACCTTCTGGAGAATATTTTTAAGCAAATAAAGTTTCAAAGTGTAATTTTGTACTACCTGTTGAGTTGGCTTGCTTTGCAAATCTATATACTTCTCTGTGTGTGTTTTGTTATGTGTGTACGTGTGTGTGCATGTGTGTGTACATGTGTGTGTGTTTGTGTGTGTGTGTGTGTGTGATAGTTAAGCTTGATTGTCAACTTGATGAGAATTAGAATCTCCATGAAAACAGTCCTCTGTGTCCCTGTGAGGGTATTTTCAGAAAGGTTTAATTGAGGTGGAAATATACAGTGTGAATGTGAGCAGCACCATACCATGGGCTAGGACTCCAAAGAATGAAAACGGAGAAACAAGAGGACAAGAGCAATCTTCTCTCTGCTTCCTGAGTGGAGAAGCCATCAGCCCCGCCTCCTCAAGCTCCTGCCACCACGTATGCCTTTTCTGCTATGATGGACAGTTCTCTCAAGTTGTGAATGAAACGAGCCTTTCCTTTCTGAAGTTGCCTTTGTCTGGTATTTTGATTCAGTGACAAGAAAAGTAAATAATACAGTATGTAAGAAACTTTATTTCATATGTGCAAAGTAAGTGTTAAGTGATGACAGGCTAAAATGTGAAGAGTGTCTGAAATCAATTCAGAAAGCTTCCTGATGGTGCCAGAGCTAGCAGATAGGGAAACAGGTTTAAGAATTTAATTCAACTTCCTGAGACCATTATCCAAGAAGACTGGAGTAGTATACGGGTCTTGTCCCCCAGGCTTTTGGGTCTTTTCCTAACCCTACCTTATTGCTTATCCCATCCCTTTTCCATGTTATAATTCAGCTAGGTCTATTTCCTTCAAGGGATATTTTCAGATACCCAGCCAGGCTTCAATCCTTTCAACCAGTCTTCTAGAATATGCCTCTATGCATATGCAGTTTTTCAGCTAATGTTTGGTGTTTAAATGATTTTTAATTGTACTCCAAGTTTCATCCCAAAAAGCTCTTGGATGGCACTTGTGTAAAAATCCTGACATATGGATACCCATAAAATAATGACTTTTGGCTAGTAATAGAGAAGAAATGTGGTGACCAAAAATAAATTTCAAATTTAGCATATTATCAGTATATTCTCTTTACTCATGAAGAAAAATGGAGAAGGGATAGATGAGTTAAGACAGTAAGGAGAAAGGCTTAGGAGCTAAGAAGCAAAGGGCAAATATAAAGCATAAAAGGGAGAATAAGATTAGTACTAGAGTCAAAGGAGAAGCAGCAACCATGGCCCATAGTAAACCTGCTTCCATTTCTATGGATGTAGAATATAAACTCCGGGCAGCTCACCTTAGTTTCCCTGGTGTTGATGTAAATATCTGTATGATTTTTAAATGCATGGTGTTTACTGAACAAATTATTAAATGACTGGCCAGACCTGACTTCTTAACAAGTATTTCCTTTGCAATAGCAGGAAATCTCATCTTGGTCTATAGAAAAGATATGAAGAGGCCAAAGGGCACAATGTATTAGGAGTATGACAAAGAAACAGGACCATCCTCTTCAACCCGGTTAACTCTTCCTGTGACCCTGACTAATGGTGACTAAGAGTAACTCCAAAACCTTTGGTGACAGTGGTTGCTCAAAGGAAAATATGAAACCATGTGCTCTGTGAACAGATGTTGAAGTGCTCTTTGTAAGGTACTATCTAGAAGGTGTTATAGAGGACTGAAGAATACGTAGGATGTGATTGATGTGATTTCTCTCAGTGGAACTTACAGTCTAGCTAATACTTTTTTTTTTATTTCTGTATGTGTATGAATGTACTGTCTGCATGCAAGTTTGTGAACCCGTGTGGTGCAATGCTGCGGAGGTCAGAAGAGGTTGTCGGATTCCCCTGGAACTGGAGTTCTCCTGGAATTGAAGTTTCAGATGGTTCTCAGCCGCCATGTGGGTGCTGGGGATCAAACCCGGGTACTCTATAAGAGCGGTCGGCACTCTTAACCGCTAGGCCATCTCTCCAGATAATACTTTTGAGAAACCTCAAGAAGTAGCACACGACTTCTGAAAGATGAGAGAAGCCTGGGTTAGAACCACGGCCCTGCCCACTGGTGATTTCAGCATGTCACTAACTTATTGATGTTCTTTCTTCACCTGTAAGATTGTATTATTTTCTCCCTCATAGGGCTATTACACAGTAAAATAGGACAAAGCACAGATAGTGCCTGGAACACAGTCTTCTTTAGTCAGGGCTGAGTGTTGATAGATTCACTCAACACAGTAAGTCCAATATTAGCAATTAAAATGAAAAACTATATAAAACTACAACTTGAAACCAAAAGATCTTGGCCTTTGGGAAGCTTGCACAGGTACCAGGCAGCTGTGAACTGAGTACACAGGGGAGTCAAAGAAAGAACTGAAACCAAGAAATAAATCATGTTTGTGAAAGGGGTACTGCCACATTTACAGACATAAGAAGTGGAAGAAAAATCAAAATTGCAAATGCAGTTCAAAGAAGATTAATTATTTTGTATTTGTCTCAGAGCAAAGAACCACACAGGGGAACGTATATAACCAGCTTAATCATCGTGTGTGATATAATCAGGAGAGGATATAGGGGCTATTGTGAGATTCTGCAACCTTCATCTCAGGGCCCAAGGCAGTGCTGGCTTCTGTTTCAAAGAGGCACCGTTACTACTGCAAAGCTGTGACTAGGGACCAGAAGGAATACTTTTTCAATACTGATCACCTCTGGACATAAAAGATATTGCTGCCTGAGTGGGCAAGTGCCATGGGCCAACACCAGGACAGCTCAAGAGAAAAACATGTTTTTATATGAGGATGAAGTGAAAGCAGAGGTTAGTCACACTGGGAAAAATACTTAGATAATTAATTTAAAACTCAAGATAAATCATAATGTGTAAATAGAGAAGACTCCATTAGTGAGCAAGGAATTTAAATAGATGGTCCTTCTCTGTTAAGAGCCTTCAAATAAAAAAGAAAGATGAAAAGGAACTCAATCTCCAGTTAAAATATAATTATAGGCCAAGAGGATAACTCTTTTTCAAAGAATACTAATGATCTGCATAAAAACAATCCCCCAAGACAGGGAGAAAAAAGGAACAACATGGTTTGGCAAGTTAGCATGAGATTTAATGAGTTTTCTTTCTTTTCACCTTCTGAATACAGATACTAGAGTTAGATTTAAGGATAATAGAGTTAGATTTAAAAATAAGAAATACAATTTCACAATCAAGAAATAACTTCAAGATTTCCATCTAAAACAAACTCCTCTATTTTCAGTGTTCATATTGATAGCTCTAGAGAAAAATGTCCAGGTCAAGTGGGAACTTGTGTATAAAAACCAACATGTTGACCTTAAAGGTCTAACAATGTTTTTATTTTTAAGTAAATGTATGGGAAAATGATACTGAAAATTACTTGGTCAATAAAACCTCAAAATTATTTGTTGCAATTCATCCTTATCCATCTTGAATTGGTGAAGATCCTTAAAAACAATTAATGTAAATGGTGACTACCAAAAAAAATAAAAATAAAAAATAAATGGGGTCTACCATATGGCTCACTGCACTGAGCTAGAGATCTGAGTTCAATCCCTGGAGCACACAGAGTATAAGGAGAAGACTGACTCCCACAAGTTGTGCACTGACCTCCAAACACCACTACATGAGTGGGTACTCAAATAAAGAAATGTAATTTATTTGATCAACTAGGTATTTCTTCTTTCTTTCTTTCTTTCTCTTTCTTTCTTTCTTTCTTTCTTTCTTTCTTTCCTTCTTTCTCCGTCCCTCCCTCCTTCCTTCCATCCCTCCATCCCTCCATCCCTCCCTCCCCCCTCTCCCTTCCCTTCCTTTATTTCTTTCTTTCTCTCTTTTCTGAGTTTGGGTTAGGGCTTTAGAGAAGAAACAGTCTAAAAGACAGATTCCAGTAATTTCTCCTAATATGTGGAATTTTCAAGGAAATACAAAATTTCCTAGCATTTACAGGAATTCATGCATTCTTGTGTCAAAGCAAAACACAGCTTTGCTCCAAAGGGAATAAGAGATAATTTATTAAGAGGCAGGTATGAGTAACCATGGCCCAGGAACATGGATTCAGGTTGCCCTGAATGACATGCTCCATTATGTAAGTGGTTACATGAACTTTACTGTCACAAAACAAATGATAGTCATATATCAATGCATTTACCAAATATATTAGTAGGTATATCAGATAGAAAGATTACAGCAAAGGGAAATCCATGCTATAGGTTTAAGATGCTATCTGATGAAATTCTCAGATTTTGGATTGATGGAAGCTAAGTGGGTCAAGTTTAGTGATATATTCCAAGAGTTTTAACTAAATATCAAGAGGATTTTAGATCAGATATAGAGGTGAATGATTAATTGGCATTAAGAGGACTAAAGCTAGCCCGAGATAATTTTTGGTTTTTTGTTTGTACCATTCCAATTTTGTTTTGTTGGCTTTAAAAATATTTTATTTAAAAATTTTTGTTGAGTATGAATGCATTGCCTGCATGTATGTAAAAGTGTACATTTACATATTGTGTAGTGTCTGCGGAGGTCAGAAGAAAGTGCTGGCTTCCCCTGGAACTGGAATTAGAGACAGTTGCTAGCTTCCACGTGAGTGCTGGAAATTGAACCCTGGTCCTCTGGAAGAGGAGCCAGTGCTCTTAACCACTGAGCCATCTCTCTAGCTCTTTTTGATGTTTTTTGTTTTTGTTTTTGTTTTTTTTTTGAGACAGGGTTTCACTATGTATCCTTAGTGGGCCTGGGACTGGCTTTGTAGACCAGGGTGGCATCGAACTCACAGAAATCTGCCTGCCTCTGCCTCCTGTGTGCTAGGATTAAAGCTGTGCTCCACCAAGCCTGGCTCTCATTCCAATTTTTTTGTAATCATGAAACTCTAATCAGTTAATAAGTCTGTAGACTGTTAGCATAGTTATGACTTTTCAGACATTAGTTCACACTTGTAAACAAACGTAATTTAGTCCCTCATTGAAAATGTTCCATGTTCCTCTCCTTCTAGTTGCAAGCTGCTCTAACAGAACCAGGCACATATATTTCTATTTCTAATGCACTTGCTGTTATTATAAAATGTGGAGATAAACCTCTCATTTATTTCCTAAGTAGTTGTTAAAATTAATTGTAATGAACACTTGTGATGTATTTTGCAATTTGCAAATTATTTCCTCCTTTGCTTTGGTCCTCAGGAAAATGATAAATAGAAGTTATGTACTTATTTTCTCATATTAAAGATGAAGTGGGCTAGCACTTCTGTTAGTGAGTGCACATGCCACCAAGCCTGGTGAGTTGAATTTGACATCCAGGTCCCATATGGAGGAAGAAGAGAAATGACTTCCACAAGTTGCCCACTGCTGTCAACATGTGCCACAGTGTGCACATGCAGAAGTACACACACACAACGCACGCACGCGCAGGTGCACACACACTCTAAATGTAATAAAATTATATTATATTAATTTATTTTATGTATATGAATGAATGCCTGCATGTATGTTAGTGCACCTGTGTTGTGCAATACACATGGAGATTAGAAGAGGGCATTGAATCCCCTGGAAATGGAGTTTTGGATGGTTGTTAGCCACCATGTGAATGCTGGGAAACAAACTCGGGTCCTCTGCAAGAGCAGCCAGTGATCCTAACTGCTAAGCCATCTCTTCGGCCCAGTAATAAAAAAAAATTTAAGGATGATGTTTAGACGGTCTTAGTTAAGTTCAAGGTCAGAACTCAATACTTCCAATACAGAAACTTTTCTTTCACCATCGCAAAACAATACAGCCATCCTGAGGTTAATCACTGAAGGTTCTTAGTGGAGACTGTAGAAAAGTGAAATAGAATTTAGAAGATACTTTGAAAGTTAACATAGTAATCAGAAGCAATGAGAAACAAGAGAACTACGAATTAAGATATGCATCCACCAATGAAATCGAACATTTCTGTGTAGTTTCCAAAGTAGTTTGTACATATTGTGACTTTTGAGTATTATAGTAATCCATTGAGACAGGCTGATATAATCAGTCATATCTCACAGGATCAAAGTCCTAGGCTTGAAATGTACAGATGAAATTAGAACTTTGGCCTTTTATTCCACTACAAAAGTGCTTTTCAAAATATATTCCCATCCCCAAGACTAAAGTTTCTGCAAGAGCAGTCAGTGCTCTTAACCACTGAGCCATCTCTCCAGCCCAAGAGCTGGAACCAACCCAAATGCCCCTCAACAGAGTGGATGACAAAAATGTGGTACATCTACACAATGGAGTACTATTCAGTGGTAAAGAAAGATGACATCATAAACTTTGCAGGTAAATGGATGGAACTAGAAGCCATTATGCTAAGTGAAGTAACACAGTCCCAGAAAAATAAAGGACAAATGGTTTCCCTTATTTTTGGATGCTAACACCAAATCCCCAGTTGAAAGGCAAGCTGAACAACATTATTGTTATATTTCTGCTTATCTGAAAGCGACTATGTTGTTATAATGTAAATCTCTTAATGGGCTCTAGAATCCATCCACCACTCATTTTCAGACTCTGTAAGTACTGTATATGGGTGGAAAGTATGTATCCATATTTTAGAGTAATATAAAATTAATGGAGGAAAATGTGAATTCCTAAACATAAAAAGGACTGAGAGAAAGATGCAGGAGTTATGGCAGAGTGCGTGATCTGGGGTGGGTGGGGGAAGGAAAAGGGAATATGCCTACATTGAACTGAAAAATGATGTCTGAAATACACAAAACATCAATAAAAGCATAAAAAATATCAAGTAGATAAAAAGACTAACGTTTCACTGATGGCCATAAAGCAGTGTTTGCAGGGGCTTGTTTCATGACATAACATCTTACAGATAAGCTCACATGCACTTGTTATATGATAAAACCAAGTGATTTTTGAAATTCTCAAATTCATTGATGGTTTGTTTATCAACAAGGTCTTTATCCACTGGAAAGCATGACTCTATCAAGATTTGTTGAAAAGGAGTTTGTCTGATTTTAGTAGATGGCCATCAGTAAATGTTTAGGAACCACACACCTCATAAACACAAATGTAATAAAAGACTGAAATAAGTCCCTTTCTGCTGTACCCCCCCCCCCCCGCAGTGAGGAGCCTCTCCTTGATGTGCTATCCTGATGTGCTGTTATCCAGGGCCACAGGTCTCCAAGCTGGTTAATTCCACAACTGGCAGGGGTGACCAATGATTCTAAGAAAAGTGTGGTGAGCCAGACAGCAGGAAGGTACTCTGCAGCACACAGCACTGCAAAGGCAGTCAGTGCTGAACTGGTCAACAGGCATCACAACTCAGAAGGGAAGCTTAGCCTTAATTACATTTTCTCTGTACATCTCTTTTCTTTTAGTTTGCTCTTGTTTCCACATGGGCGTGTATTTACAAGGAAGGTGTAGCAAATGTTTTGGGACTTGGGCTTCTGGTGGCCTTCATCTTGCCTTGGCCAAGGACAGGAAGGGCATAGTTCTTCATTAATTACATCACAGGTGAAAAAGTGAAAGTCCTCTGCAAATATTTTATGCTTCTTTCAGCTATTGTTAGGAAATGCTATCCTCAAATTATTTTTCACCATACGTTGTAGCTATAGGTTATTAAAAATAGTCAGGGAGGAGAGAAAGGTAAAGTTGCAGATTGCAGGACTTAAGAAAATGCATATCCTGCTAAATTGTGCAAGCCATGGGAAGGACTTCTCACCGGTGTTCTAGCCTGCAGAGGTTACTTTTTTGCCTCTAAGTATAGTCAAAGGTGCTGGTGGGAGTCCTCTGGTTTCTCTGCACCTTAGATTCCTGGGAATATTGATACTTATATTACTTGTGTGAGCTCAGTATCAAATGCAGCAACTACACTGCTCTCAACTCTCAAGTGCAAGGCTCTGGAAAGGCCTTGACCTCTGGAGTTTCCTGCCTGTTTCTTGCCAGAGCTCCATTCTCAGACCTCATGAATAGAACATTCATGGACAGAAAGATAAGCGGAAGAACATAATTTTCTAAAAGACTCTTTAGTCAATTATTTTTGTGTTTTTTTTTGAGCTATGAATTTTGGAGCTCGCCTCCTGTAGTCATTTCTAATAGAAGCAGTAGTAATAATAAACATACCAGTAAGGGTCTGCCCTTAGTAGAGTTAGCCTGCCTAGCTGGAAGATGTTTGGATTCTAAAAATATAAAGACTATCAGTCAGGTTAATGTCCCTTCTCACACTGGTACCTCAGGTGTGCTGGAGCTTGCAATAACCTGACATTCCAAGGTGGTAATAAATGCAAGCTGTTGTAGGATGGGGTGAGTGTGTGGTCCTCAGATCTCAAATCAGCCCCTGGAGCAGCACCGGCTTTGCCTGGACGCTAAGATATTTACTCTGGACGATTATGCCAAGACATTAACAGCTGCCGGATTAATTATTTATGGTGTTATTGTCAATCATCTGAGACAAGAGCCAAAGAAAAATATCTTTAAATCATCTGGTTGAAAAAAAAAAAAAAGAAATCCCTGGTGTCTAACACACCTCTCTTGTCATTTGTTATCCTTGAACTTCTTCCCAAAGAAGTCAGCTCAGAAGACTAAATCCTTAAAATTATTTTTCCTCTTCCCTTCAGTGTTGTCTTTGAAGTGCTTTCCATTGCAGAAGCGACTGTCTTAGCCATGTCTGCACTATTTTGAGAAGATGCCTTACATCAGGGGAACCGATGACACGTTTTAGTTTTTGAAACTTAAATCAACACGGACTGGCAGTGGGAGGCAAGCGAGCCCCTCCCCTGCGCACGAGCCTTGCAGGTCTGCGCGAGGCTGCGATGCCCTCGGCCCACGCGGAGGCTGCTCGGTGTCGCTTGCCAGCCCAGAGCTGCTTGCAGAGGCAGAGCGCATAGTTGGCGGCGAGGATCTCCAGGAAGAGAGTTGTACTGGCTTGACACATAGGTGACACGTCGGCCGCAGCGCAGGGTTGGCATCCGGGCCTGGGGCCCGGGGACCCCTACCCCCCGCGGAGCGAGGTTTGAGGCTGAGGAGCGCGTGGGACCCGTGGCCAGGCGGGCTCCGAGGCTGCGCCGCGCCGGTGGCGGAGCATCCTCCTCTGGTCGCGGCATCCAGCCCGGCTCCCGGGGCTGGTCCCAGCCGGGTCCCGGGTCGCCGGCTAGGCACACGCCCCTCACCTGGGCGAGGCCGGCGCGCAGGCGCTGAGTGCGGGGACTGACCGCAGCCGGCCGCTCAGCCCCGCGCCCGCCGGAGTTGGACAGTTCCGGGGTCGCGCGGCGCAGAGCCGTCGCCGTCGCCGGCGCCACCGCCCCGGCTGCAGCAGATCGCGGGAGAGCGTCTGCGCGGAGCCCATCGCAGCCCTGGCGGGACCGCTGCTGCCCGAGCGCCAGCCACAGCTCCCCGGCCGCAGGAGCCGCTGCCCCGCGCGCCCGCCGCCCACGCGCAGAGGTAAGCTTGCTCGCCCAGCCCCGTGCGGGTCCCGGGCCAACCCGCCTTCCCGCCCTTCCCAGCCGCTCTCCCCAGCCCGCGGCCGCCCGCCCGGGTGCGCCATCGGGGAAGGCGGGCGGCCCCCACCCGCTAGAGTTTGCACTTCGTCCTTCTGCCCCACTTGTAGAGGAGGGCGCCCGGGCGCCGCTCCCGGGGCTGCAGAGGCGAGGCTCTCCCGCCAGTCCCTAGAGTGAGGACTAGGTCGTGGAAGCCAGACGTGCAGAAGAGTCCCAGGCTAAGCCGGATTCGCCTGGTCGGAAAGGGAGAGTGGAAAAGGACAGAGGACAAGGAGAGAGCCTGCCGAGGTCAGCCGCAGCACCTCAGCCCCTGGGATCTCTCTCTCTCTCTCTCTCTCTCTCTCTCTCTCTCTCTCTCTCTCTCTCTCAATTTGGGTACAGTGGTGTGAAGAGAGGGGAGCAGTGGAAGCTTAAGGTCCCAGGAGCATCCCACAGCGGAAGGAAGATGAGATGTCTGGATGGTGAGCCTACAGAAGATGCTCAAAGTTTGCACTTGTTGGGAGCTGCAAAGGGCGGCCTGGTTAGCAAGCTCTGCTGAAGGTGTCAGCCCAGGGTGGGAGGACCCTGTGGGTTGGCGGCGGAAGGGACCGGGAAACGGGAGGGGGAAGGCCATCTGCTTTACCAATCTTGCAAGGAGGGGAAGGCTAGCCTGAGGAAGCTCTTCCACTGCTTCTCCTGGCTCTAGAGAACAATTTGATGGCGAGCCTACATGGCAAACGTCCTGGGTCCTTCAAGGAAAACACACTGTCCCTGCCCCATGAGTACAAACAAACACAGTTTCAGAATGGCCTTAAAAGTTTCTGAATTTCTTCATGATTTTCATATGAAGGTGAGGTTGAAGGGTCTCTCATTTTGCTTGTTTGACGATCGGTACACTTAGGAGATAGCAACTTTGTTATGGTGGAGCAAAATAGGGCTGGGGGGGGGAACCAAAGGAGCAAAATATGGTGCTATGGGGTCCAGCCTGAGGCATGGGAATTGGCAGCTTCCACGTAATTCAGGAAGGGCTGAGGAAGGTACTCATCGAATGATAGTAAAGCTTTTCAAAGAGCTGGTAAGCTCCAATTGGAACATTTAGACACCAAAGAGAACCATTCTTTGTTTCAGGGTCTGATTTTACCTATTTCCAGCCCCTTAATGTTGTTTTGATACCATGTGTACATTGAGTATAGGTTGTCCTACCCTTCATAGATGAATGTTTTTAGAATACAAATTACTGGGTTGCATGTTTGGCTACCTAAGATGTGTAAGATTGTTTATTTGGTCAAAGCATTGATCGTTCAGATTTTATATTTTCATAAATCAAGCATTTGTGGATTTAACATTTACACTCTTACCTATTTTTGAAAGTGATTTGAGGAAGCTGAGGGTGGAAAACCACAAATCAAATAGCTATTATTGCATACCTCCTTGACCTCTCTTGGACACATTTGGAGGGAGAGCTGTCCTTGCTGGAATCATGCTGCTTATACCAGTGTTTTGCGGTGTAATCCCTAACGTAGCTCTTTTGCATTATTTTATGTTATGTTATGTAAGTAATGGTTTCAGAGGAGCTTAATGACCACTATCATTGATATTCAGAAAACCCATGTTGATAGTTTACAGCATTTTAACAATACACAGATTCACAGGGCCAAAGAAAACAGTAAGTTTAATGTCTCTTTGAACTGAGGCAGAACCTATGGAGACATTTCCTCCTCAGTCAAACCAGAGGCAGAAGTGTGGTTAGTGCATGTCACCCAAGTACAGCAGATAGTGAGACATGACAACAGTTGGAAGATAACTTTACCAAGCAGGGGTGTTGTATGATGATCAAATATCCTGACTCTGAGAGAAGAGACAATCCTTGAAAACAAACAACTCTGAGAGATGAACTGTCTATACAGAATGATGCAGAGTGGGTACCAGGAGAGACATCTCTACCCCCTCTTTCTTCTTTCCTTCTGGCTGAGTTTGAAGATGTCTCTGCTTGACTTTTAATAACAGCGATTCATATTAAAAAACCAGGAGCAATTAGCTAACTTCTCACAGAAGTGACTACTTAATTTGTGGAAATCTGTTCGGAGAAATAAACAGCAATATTGGCTTTCCAAAGCTTCTAGGATCCTGCGTCTCCAAAGATCTAAAGGACATCGTGTATCTGTTGCAATTTGCCTGGCCTTTATTTGATTCTGTTTTGTTTTTTATTACATACCCCTCCACTTTCATTATCTATCACTACCTCCCCATCCCTGTCTCTATTCCCCGTGAGTCTCTATATGGTCTGTTCTCCTTTTTTTCTTTTCAATTATTAGAACAGTTGCAAGGTTTTCTCTAGATTTTATTTGCTTTATAGGTTATCTCCTTGTCCTTTTTTTGTGTTACATTTTATCCAGTGACGCCCTTCATTAATCTGGATTACTTTTTCCTGACATGCCATTGCAGCTCTGCCTTTCTCCTACATTTCACATTTACGTTGTGCAGCCCAGAAGAGGGGGTCTTGAACTGCGCTCAGGTGCCTTGATTCTTCCATCTGCTTTCTAAATCTAAGGGCAAACTCTGTTCACCATCTTTCTTCTAAATGAACAGAGCAACTTTGTGCCAATTTGTACAGTTCTGCCAATCACCCAGAACCTCCCCAGTATCTTTGGTTTCCATATGTAATTTGCAGACAGTCCCACAATGTCTAGATCCACAATGCTGTTTCTTTTTTTTTTCATTTAAATTAATTTTATGTGTATGAGTGTATTGCCTGCAGGTGTGTAAGTACACCCATGTCATGCAATACCCATGGAAATCAGAAGAGGGCATCAGGTCCCCTGGAACTGGAGTTAGGGACAGTTGTTAGCCACTGTTTGGGGCCTGGAACTAAACCTGGGTCCTCTGCAAGAGCAGCCAGTGTTCATAACTGCTGAGCTGTCTCTCCAGCTCCCACAGTGCTTCTCGACCTGGCATCGATCTTCCTATTCCCAAGATGATTGCCCTTGTTCAATCTTATCTTTTCCCACACACTACCACTTTGACTTCTGGTCTAGTTCCCCGTCTCTTGTCTCTCTTTCTCCAAATGCATTTTATACTTGGTTTTGCAGAATAAACTTCTTAAAGCCCAACCAAGCTCAGTGACTAGCAAACGTTTCTACAGTGCCCCAGTGAATAACATAAACCTTTACTCTAAGAGCTAAGACCTTCAGCTAACAAATTATATTCTGATCTCATTGATTGATTCATTCATTAAGTGAATCTGTGCCATGCTATACACAGCCTTGGGTGATCATTTTAGAGGCATCTTGCTTGTGCTTAGTGATATACTTAATTTTTCCCAATGTTGGAATCCATTGCGGATACTTAATCTTATGTGGTTGTAATAAGGCCCCAGCAACCCCACCGGCCCATGGTTCCTCCCTTTGGTAGTGTGAAGCTTTGTGGAACAGGAGCCTCCTTGAAACAGTACTCCCTTTTATATTTTTAATTGATTTTTTGTGAATTTCAAACATTTTGATCATGGTTAAACTTTTCCTTTCTGCACCCCTCTAATACCCCTCACCCAATTTCATGTACTCTATTACACACACACACACACACACACACACACATATACATGCCCATTGAGTCAAATTTGTATCCCCAAATATTGTTCAGTATGAGTCCATCCAATAGAACCTGCTTAACCTACCCAGCATCACACCCTTAAAGAAAACTGACTCTCCCTTTCCTAGTAATTCTCAGTTGCCAATAGTTCCCCAGCTAGGGCTGGGGATTCTTACCCACTTCCCCAGTTCTGTACTGGGATTTTGTCTAGCTTGAGCTTATCTGGGGCTTGTGCGTCCTGTCACCATTGCTGAGAGTTCGTATGAGTAACTGAGCAGCTGTCTGGAAAACTCTATTTCCTTGTGGTTATCTGCCCCCTGTGGCTCTTATGCTCTTTCTGCCCCCTCTTCTGCAGTGATCCCTGACCCTCGGGAGGCAGGTGTTTGATATAGGTGTACTATCCTGGGATAAGCACTTTGCAGTCTTTTATTCTCTGTATGTTGGCCAGTTGTGGGACTCTGTGTTAATCACCATCTGCCACCTAAAGAAGCTTCTCTGGTGAGAGGAGAGAGATGCATGGGGATGACAAGTCACTAGGAGTCAGTTGAATACTATGTCCATTTGGCAGAATAATAGTAGTAGGCTCTCTCCTCTGTGGCCTGTGACCAGTCTACCCACAGGTTTTTCAGCCTGTTATCAGTGTCAGACAAGGTTCAGAGCCAGTGCTGTCTTAACACACAGCAGGTCTCTGAGCTCTGCCTCTGTGTTCCTGCTGTTCCCTCTACTTGGAACTTTCATTTTCCTGACTCTCGCACTTGTCCCAGAGTTAAGGCAATTGCTCCCTCTGAACTACAGTTTTGGCTCCACTGAGCTCTGTTTCCTTCTATTTCACTTCTCTTCGCAGTCTTCCCCATCTATGCTTATGTGTTTTCTGGATTCTTCCCTAAGGGCACTACAGCAACCTGACCTAAACTTAGACCTTCATCTCCTAAAATACCTAGTCCAGGGTCTGGCAGCTCATAGGACATCAGTTGGTAATTTTACTAATTGGATTACATTCTGCCTACTTCTCTAGCCCCAGCTTATAAAACAACTGTTTTTTTTTTTCCAAAGCCAATTTTTATCGAAGATTTGTGCATTTCATACAAAATTTCAAATCAAATCTAGACCCGTGTCCCCCTCCCTGCCCCCCCACCCCCACCCCACCAGAGCTCATGCATTCTGCCAAACATGTTTTCATATTTTTCTTTTCTTTTTTGGTCTTTTCAAGACAAGGTCTCCCTGTAGCCCCAGCTGTCCTGGAACTCTTGTTTTTCATCTTTTTCTCAGTCTCTCTTAAAATTCTCAATGCAGAATTTTACTGTTTAGAGCAGTTTTCCATTTCAGTCAGTTCTTTGACCCAGTCTTGTTGTTGTTGTTGTTGTTATTCCTTCCAATTTGCATCACTCCAAAATATGCACATATGCATGCTACATATATCATAGGTTTTAGCATCTTCAGCTAGAATAACCATTTTTTCAAAACACTTCAATTTGATTTGTATAGCAGATCTTGTATTTTTCAACCTTTAATACACACATAAGCCATTCAGAATTGTTATTAAATGCAGATTCTGGTTGGCCTTGGTGGAGGCCCCTGATCCTGCATTTCTAATAAGCTCCCAGGTAGTGTGGAAGTAGCTGATGTTGGGGTCACACATTCAGCATGAAGACAGGAGCTGATGCTTAACAGAACTGGGCGTTGTAGCAGTCAGTGATTTGTGCTACTGTTAGTGTTTGCGTCAGTGCTACTTCCTGTTAGGAAAGTGGAAGTCCTGGTCATATGTCCAAGGCAGGGTGGAACGGTGGGAGCTAACAGGTTTCCCTATTATTTCACTGCTACATTACTGGGATTGCAGTCGGCCCTTTTGCATGTTTCTTCAGCCACATGCAGTGCTTTGTTATACAACCTTGTTTCCCTGGCTTTGTCCATTGTAGCTGTGCTCTTAGCTCACTCTGCTTTGACTTTTCCCCCTTGTCTTTAGTCTCTCTCTCTCTCTCTCTCTCTCTCTCTCTCTCTCTCTCTCTCTCTCTCTCTCTCTTCCTGGCTGTTCAGATTCTCTTCAGGTGCCTTGGCTGACTCCTTGACTCACCTATTTTTCTACTGTTTCCAGAATTTCTCAGGGCCCAGCCGCCTGAAGCTCTCTTTCTACCTTGGCTGCCAGTATAAACTCCCAGCAACGCTGTTTCCTTTCTGGGTTCCTTCAGCCCCTCTCAGTGCAGGCTGTGGGAGACAAAGCTTCTTGGGTCTGCTTCAGCACCAAGGCAGACATCAAGTAGGAAGTAGGATCTTGCCTCCCATGGGACAGAAGGCATGCTGGGTAGAGGACTGAGGCTGGCTGCTCTGCTCTGGCTGTGGAGTATGTTCCTGCCTCTGTTCTTGAATCATGGTCCTGGCCCAGATAAACGACTTGAATTTCCATTGTCAGAGGCATATTCATTAAAAAAAATTTTTTTTGCAGTCTTAAGGTCCCGAACCTAAAGCCTCATATGTGCTAGACAAGTACTCCGCTGATGAGCTACCTCCCCAGCTCTCTTGAACTTATTATTTATCTTTTATTATATTTTGTTTATTTATTTACTTGGTGCATGAACACGTGTGTGTGTGTGTGTGTGTGTGTGTGCGCGCGCGCACGCACGCGCATTATATATGCATTATGTATGCAACTGTGTGCATATGGAGGTGAGAGGACAAGTTATGGAAGTCAGTTGATCCATCATGCTGGTCCTGGAGAATCAAACTCAGGTGGTCCTATTTGGTAGCAAGTACTTTTACCTACTGAGACTTCTTGTTGACCCTTTCCTTTTTTACTTTTTAGTTTTGACACAGGGTCTCACTAAGTTGCCCAGGTAGGCCTTGAACTTGCAATCTTTATGCTTCAACCTGCAGAATAGTTGGGATTACCAGAATAATCATCACAATAATAGACCACATAATAATTAACCATAATAATAATAGTACTACCAGACCTGGCTTCTTTCCCCTCCTTCTTCCCTCCCTTCCTCCTTTCCTCCCTCCCTCCCTCCCTCCCTCCCTCCCTCCCTTCTTTCTTTCCTTCCTTCCTTTCCTTCTTTCCTTCCTTCCTTCCTTCCTTCCTTCCTTCCTTCCTTCCTTCCTTCCTTCCTTCCTTCCTTCCTTCCTTCCTTCCTTCCTTCCTTCTTTCCTTTCTTCCTTCTTTGCTTGCTTGCTTGCTTTCACAGGCTAATGCAGGTTTTCTTTTTCATTTGACTTTAAAAAATATTTTTATTGTTTTAAGAATTTCACACGATATATTTTGATCGTATTCATCCCTTCCCCCCTCACTTTACTCCTCCTCCCTGACTTCATGGTCCTCTATATTATTATTTGTCTTTTTTTAAAGCCTATTGAGTCTAATCTGTTTCCTAAATGCTCTTGGGTTGGAGTCTGGCCAGTCTTTCAGGTGTCACACCAGTAAGGAAAATTGATTCTTTCTCTCCCTACATCTATTATATCTTGGATCTCAACTTTAAATTTTCTAACCATTAGATTCACACTTAAAGGTTCATGTCAAAGAATTAAAAGAAAATGCTGATGCTCTTAGCTTACCTTTAGGAAATGGTTTTGGATATCACTGTTTTTTATTGAATTTTTTGCCTGTTTAGTACATAATTTTTCAGTCAGTCTTAATCGCCTTTTTCTCCCTTGGCACTCTTCCACAGCCACGTCCCCCCCCCATCCCCCCAGTTCACACATTCACACATTCTGTCATTTGTGCTAGAGTTCATTGTGCCAAACTAATCTCGCCCACTCCTCAGTGCCAGCTTATCCCCTGAGCTCTAGTCAGCCTATCTGTAGTCCCTTTCCTAAAGAAGGCCAGGACTTCCTCACCTGACCGCCCTCAACTGCCAATATTTCCTCAGCCAAGGTTGGGCTCTGCTGCCCATTTCTGCAGTTCTGTGCTGAGTTTTCATCCAGCTGAGCTTGCATGGGTCTTGTGCGTGCTGATACCAATGCTGTAGGTTCATATGAACAGGTCCCAGGAGCTTGTAGGGTTCATTTCCATTTGGTCTTGCATCACCTCCCTGGCTCTTCCAATCTTTCTGCCCCCTCTTCCACAATGTTCCCTGAGCCCTGGGTGGGTGATATTAAAAAAAAAATCTTCTTGGATGATTGTAGCCTCCAGCCTGAGTCTGGCCTATAAAGTACAGTTGCTGAGGATACACACTAATGCTCTGAGTCAAACCCTGGCCTTTTCGCTTATCAGCTTGGGGAGGTGTTACTTAAACTCTCTGAGCCTTGATTTCTTTATCTGTGGAGTGAATTGACTTGATCACCATGGATCATACATGAGATGCTGCCCGTGAGCACCAGACACACTGGCCATTCTGGGAAGGGCCAAGTCTATTCTCCCTGGTAATCACAGAACTGCAGCTTAAAATCCTTGAATCACTATGGGTTGGACTAGTCAACTCTTCCTTCACCCCTTCTGCAGCTTCAAGAGCCTTGGCTCAATGTGATCGGTTTAAAAAGAAATTTATGAGCATACTTCTCAGAAGTCAGGGAAAAATAGGGAAGGCATATATACTAATAAAAGTTCAGCCACTCTTTGGATTTTGATTCATTTGGTGCTGCATCAACTCTATGATCTCGAAAAGAGCAGAGATAGATTAAAATACTTATAAGCTGATACAGAAGAATAGCCAGACTTTTTTTTACCTACTTTATGAAAAATGACTTAGCTCTTTAATAAAGACAGTTCTATCATCAACAAATAAAAAGGATTGAAATTCATGGGCCTGAGAGAGCATTTTATTTTGGTAATAAATATGAATGTGCAAAGCATTTACATCTCTGAGTTTATAATGGGAAATGGAATTTAAAAATAAAAAAAGCACACACAGAGATATTCTGTCCTGTGCAGGATAAAGCTAATCAACCCTTTCTCCTGTTTTTGGCTGAGGTTCTGAACAACCATTATGCTATTATGATATCATTATATCAGCAGAAGATAGATTAGATAAATGGACAGAACCAATATTAACTGAATGCATATCCTGATTTTTTTTTCTGCACACATCTGAAAACAAATAAAGGCATATTCTGTAATCCCGATGGGCCTGGCAGAGGTACCAGACCATGATTTTTGGGAATGCTCTGTGACCCTGATTGTCAGGGATGCCATATGACCACAATGGTCAGGGATGCTATGGGGTCATGATTGTTGGGGATGCTGTGTGACCATGATGGTCAGGGATGTTATGGGATCATGATTGTTGGGGATGCTGTGTGACCACGATGGTCAGGGATGTTATGGGATCATGATTTTTGGGGATGCCGGGTGACCACGATGGTCAGGGGTGCTGTGGGATCATGATTGTTGGGGATGCCATGTAACCACGATTGTCAGGGATGTTATGGGATCATGATTGTTGGGGTCACACATGATTGCCTTGTGACCATGATGGTCAGGAATGTTATGGGATCATGATTGTTGGGGATGCCATGTGACCCCGATGGTCAGGGATGTTATGGGATCATGATTGTTGGGGATGCCGTGTGACCATGATGGTCAGGGATGCTGTAGGATCATGATTGTTGGGGTCACACATGATTGCCATGTGACCATGATGGTCAAGGATGTTATGGAATCATGATTGTTGGGGTCACACATGATTGCCGTGTAACCATGATGGTCAGGGGTGTTATGGGATCATGAATGTTGGGGATGCTGTGTGATCATGATGGTCAGGGATGTTATGGGATCATGATTGTTGGGGCCACACACGATTGCTGTGTGACCATAACGGTCAGGGATATTATGGGATCATGATTGTTGGGGATGCCATGTGACCATGATGGTCAGGGATGTTATGGGATCATGATTGTTGGGGTCACACATGATTGCCATGTGACCATGATGATCAAGGATGCTTTGTTGACTTTCTTTGTATGTGAAAGAACTGCAGCTGAGTTTATCTTACTTTTTGTCAGCTGGTATTCAAAGTTCCATTCTGCGTTATTTATTCTCAGGATTAATATTTGAAGTTAAATCCCACTACCCACCTAGTTTTTATTTTCAACATTTTGATGTGTATACCTTTAACAACACCATGGAGATATGATGAAATGTTAAAAAGTACATTGAGCTGCACTGAAGACTTGGGAGAACTGATGAATTGTTTCTTCTGAGTCTTTTCTTCAGAGAGACTAGTGTAAAATTTTAGTAATATTCTACAGAGAACTGTGATGTTTGATGTGTGGTTGCTATGTACTCTGCCTCATGCCTAATCCATTAAGTACTGTTCTTACATTCTCAAAGTCGAGACACTTGGTCATTTTACACTAATTTTCAGCTATGCCTCAGACTTTAATTCCTTTTAGGCTTAAGAGATTGCTATTTCTGTATTAGTGAGGGGCATGGAAATGACCACCAGTCAGTCAGATGGTCATTACATCATGGTATCATTAGAGGTAAAAGTGACTTTTGTGCCAAATTCCCATTGATAAATTAGAATAATGAGACACCGAAAATTCAGAATATTTAAAGTCTGAGTCTAGAGACATTAAGCATTGTAGGTAATGCTAGAAAATACCTAAATGGTATTAACATTGGCATTTGAACTTCACATAGGAATTGTGTGGATCCTGTGAGGTCCTCAAGTTTGATAGTCTGCGAATAGGGACTTTTTTCTTTACAGGCTTAGGGTGAGGGATTACCTTAAATGTTATGAAAAATATAGTGTTTAGAAGGATGCAAAGCACAAGCTGCCATGTTTACATATCAATAAATATACATATATGCAAAGCATTTTGATTTTATGTACATCACTAGTTTTACTGAAATCAATTTATAATTTCATACATTAGATTCCAGGACATGCACTCATTTCTTGCCTGTGTTGCACTCTTGAAGAAGGTAATAGAATAACATAAAAGGTAGAGTTTACATTCTGGAGTCAGACTTTGTAGATACAAGTTCTAGTTCTTTCATTTATTAGTTGAATGATTTTGGCTAAGTCACTTAACTTCTTTATGTCTTTAATTTACAAGGTCCAAGAGACAATGAAAGATAGCTTCCTGGAATTGTTTTTAGATAATACAACATGGGCTGGAGAGATAGCCTAGCGGTTAAGAGCACCGACGCTCTTGCAGAGGACCCGGGTTCGATCCCCAGCACCCACATGGCGGCTAAGAACCGTCTGTAACTCCAATTCCAGGAGAACTCCAGTTCCAGGGGAATCTGAGACCCTCTTCTGACCTCCGCGGCATTGCACGACACGGGTGCACAGACCTGCATGCAAACAATACATTCATACACATACAAAAATAAATAAAAAAAAAATTAGATAATACAACATGATATATCTAACAAAGTCTTGGTACCTATAGTATTCATAAAGGCAACTGCAGTGAGCATTACATAGTTTATTAGTAGCAGATACCATATAGGTACTCTGACTTCTTTGCCAAAGGAATTTTTACAACTCTGAATTTTGAGCTTCAGTTTGAAATTCACTCGATATTTTCCAATGATTTATTTTATATTTTCCCATCTGGTTTTCCTTGTTTACTTTAGAAGAAAAATG
The DNA here is from genome assembly GCA_009823505.1 of Rhizomys pruinosus. Lineage (NCBI taxonomy): Eukaryota > Metazoa > Chordata > Mammalia > Rodentia > Spalacidae > Rhizomys > Rhizomys pruinosus. The sequence continues at coordinate 638,462 of VZQC01005063.1, read as the reverse complement.
GACAGGGTTATGGACTGGAAAGCACTACAAGGACTCTTGAAAATGTGTAAACATGGGAAGCCCAGGTAAATTTTTGACTAACAGAGGTGGACTCTGGCACTTTAGAAAGATCAAATGGCTGAGTAGACTCTGCATATCTCTGCTTCTCTAGCTTGATCCCTAAATGAACTCACGGAATTTTGGGAAGCGACTGGGATCTGGAGTGATCCAAGAATGAGAGTCAGCTTAGGTCATCTAAGGTGAAGGCACATCTACAACAGGGCACTTTCTTCCAGGATATCCAAATTTAGTTGGATGGTTACCTGAGTCTTCCTGGGCTTATCAGAATTTATATATAATGTCATTGCATTATATGACTTAAATTTGATTTAAGTCATAATTTAGAAAGCTAAAAGAAAAATATAATTGGCAAACTATGTGAATGGTTTCTAGAGTTTAAATTCATATGTACTTTATGACTATTCTCAAGGTTCTTAATCATTAATTTCACTTCCTCAAGAACAGAATATTCAGCACCCAGGATGTGGGAGGTAAGATTTTATTCTTGTTCCTCTTTTCCGTAGCCTCTCCTTCTGCCCCACGCTTGTGGTCTCCATAAGCAGGCTCCATCTAAAACAGCTCTAGCAACACCATCCTTAAACTTTAGTATAACAATCCTTGGGCACTTGCTCAAAATGCAGATTCTTGATATTCACCTTTGAAGACTAAGTAAGTTTCCCATTGCTGTGACAAAGTACTTGAGATAAACAATTTAAATGGAGAAAAGATTTATTTTGTTCGATGGCTTCAGAAATGTTGGTGCATGGTGGGTTAATTCTGTTGCTTTAGGCTTGTGGTGAAGCCCAACATCATGGTGGGGAACATATAGTGGAACAAAGCTCCTTGCCTCACCATATCTGCAGAGCAAAAAAGAGACAGAAGGGGTCTCTAACCAGACCCTTTGTCATGGAGGTTCCACACTGCTCCCCCCACCAATAGTGCAACTGGCTGGGGACCAAGCTTTTAACATATTGCTCCTCTGTGGGACATTTTAAATCCAAGCTGCAGCAAATACCAAGACTTACCAGATCTGAGGAGGGCCCCAGACTATATACTTGGAGATCAGTGCTAGTTGTCAAGTTGAGATGCATATCAGAATTATTTAGGGTTTGAGTAAAAAGTCTAATAAAATATGCTAGCTTTGGCTCCCCTGTGCTACATACCATTGTTTCCTCACACTGCATTGAGAGCCAGCCACACAGAGCCTCTCCCCCTGTGAATTCTGGAGAACAAGGCTTTGCTCTGTCATTGACTTTTATTTGTGGGTTTTAGTCAGCTATGCTTCTCAACAGCAGTGTAGACCACTGGCCATGTGCCCTGCCTCAGTGTTTCCATAAGCATCACGTATTGGGTGTTGAGATTCCAGAGCCCAAATCTAATCCTACAAAATCTAAATGGAGGGGCTGCAGAGATGGCTAAGTCGGTAATGTGCCTGCCATGTAAGAATGAGGACCTGAGTTTGAGTCATCAGTGCTGACAAGGAAAAGCTGGGTGCAGGGGTGTGTGTGGTAAACCTCAGCACTGGGACGGCAGAGATAGCAGATCGCTGGGGCCTGCCGGGGCCTGCCAGGGCCTGCCGGGGCCTGCCGGGGCCTGCTGCGGCCTGCTGGGGCCTGCTGGGGCCTGCTGGCCAGCTTGTCTAGCTGAATTGGTGAGCTGAGCTCTAGGCCCAGTGTGAGAATCCATTTCAAAAAAAAAAAAAAAAAAAAAGGTGAAGTGCAATCAAAAAGGCTACCTGAGGTCTACCTCTGGTCTCCACACACATGCTTGTACACCCCCATCCACCCACATCCACATCCCCACACATTCACATTCTCTCTCTCTCTCTCTCTCTCTCTCTCTCTCTCTCTCTGAAGGAAAACAGCTCTAAAACTAAAAGGAGGTGGTAGGGGTTGACATCTTGCAGCCAGATAATCATGCCTGGGTGAGGTTTTCTGCTTAGTGCTCTGCGGAGTTTTGCCTCTGGTAACCACATGGGCTGCAGTGACCGTTGCGCAAGCGCAGAGACCTCCAGGACTGTTGAATGCCAGCACTATCTCTATCTTCTCATGTCTCCAGTCTTCCCTGATTCTCAGCATTTTGGGAACAGCCATTTGTCCTATCTTTGTGGTTTTACAGGGGAAAATTACAGGCTCATTTCTCTTCAGCTTTTTCCCATCTTCCCTTTCCACAGCTGCCAAGTAGATACCAAGAAAATTGTGCCAATGGTCCAGATGTGATGGCACACATTCAAACTGCTGCTGTCCTGGCAGAGACCCCTTTAAGCTCTTCAAACCTTCAAAGGCTTTCTTGCCTCACTGTGTAGGGCTTACATAAGTAAGGTTTAAATTTATCGAGCGTTTCCCACGTTCTGAGGTCTGTTGTCTTCTTGGATTGCATTGGAGAAGGAACAGTATAGCATGCTCTGCATTGGCACTGGCGAAAGGGAATATGATCTTTAGAAACAGCTGATTGTTGAGATCATGTTTCTGAAATATCAACAACTATAGCAAAAAACTGGCTAGTCTGTGTAAAAATTCTTCTGAATTTTCAGGCATGCAGTTCAGTATATCCATTTTAAATGCAAATGATAGAATTGTTTATATTGCTGTGTAGAGTAATGAGCACAAGTGATCTTTAAAATGATTAAGTTTCAGGTCATTAATGATTAAGTTTCAGCTCTCATTCTGATGCTATTATTTTAAAATCCAGCCATCCTGTTTTGTTAACTAATACTTTGTTTTCCTGGGTAGGAGGCACAAAGGCCTACAGTTTAGCATCTTCCTGCTGCAGAGTCATGCTGTGACTGAGTCCTTCATTCAGCCTGCCTGTGCCCTCATGGATGTCACTTTCTTTCCTCCATTGTGAAGAAAGGCTCAGTTGTATCTGAAGGGTAACTTGGTTAAGGAAGGTGACTAGCAGAAAGCTGTACCTGCTCAGGAAATGATAGTGCCAAGAATGGGGAGAATTAACATCCAGGAGACAGCAACACCAGACCTTACAGATCCCAAGAGGCACATTGCAAATCACATGGCAAGTTTATTTTTTAACATTAAGGAAAAAATGTAAAAGGCAACATCTGAAGTACTGCATAGCAGTAATTATGCAGGTGGCTTGAGGACACCTCCACGGGATGGATTTTTAATAGTCGGTAGAGGCTGTGTCTAATTGGGAAGGTCATCGCACTCCCAGGGCCTCTCTGACTCGCCCACTTCTTCATCCCTTTCAAGCCCTATTATGACCAGGCACATTGGGGTTGGACTCAGCGCTGGTGGAAGCCATTCCACACAGCGCAAAACATGATGAAAGACTGGGAAGAATCTTTGTGAATCTCCCCCACCCCTGTGGCAGCCATCTCTTAACCCCCTTCAGAGAGGGGACAGACATGTGCTTTACCATCTGTGTCAGAAAAAGAAAGCTTTGAACAGACATGGCGATTGCTGCAAACCCTGAAAGGGTGGCATGTGGATAAGGAAGTAGATTCATTTTCTGAAGTTCCAGCAGGCACGACCAGATTCAGTGGGTAGGATTATAGGGAGACAGATTTCAACTCAATATGAGAAAGTACTTTCTAATGATTCCAACTTTCCAATAACAGTATGGCTGCCTTGAAGTTTCATGTTCCCTTGAGCTGAAAGTAGGCATGCATGGCTCTGTCACCAGAAACAGAACTGAAAGAGCTCCAGCACTGAGTGGAAACAATTGAACTCGCACTATAATCTGTCCCCTTGACATTATTGATAAAATTTATTTGAAGATTGATTGTAGACAGTGGATGGGAAATGCAAACACAAAGAACAAAGGACGATCACTCAGATTTTAGCACGTTCCACTTACTGAGCACCAATACAGTTGCCTCATTTTAGCAATCCAACAGTGCAGATCTCAGAATTCCACAACTGCTTCCTGCTTTGCACACAGGGTCAAGATCTCAGCAGGTGACCTTGCTTTGCTGTCCTTGAGAATCTTTTTATGTTCCCATACCATTTTTCTATGCTACCAATACAGTGTTTGCAACAATAGATTGTAATGGGATTTTCGCATTGATTTCCTTTCTCAATAGACTGAAAGCTCCTTGAAAACAGGCTTGTTGACTTATTTGTCAAGTTACTGATTGTATAAATGTCTGGCAAAAAGTGAGTTCTAAATTCATAAACCTTCCATCTCATTCTTTTCCCCAAAAGAAATACTGGGAATGATTTTTACTCTCAAGTAAAAAACTAAAATGACAGAGGATCCTTCTTCTCTTTCTGTCTCTACTTCCCCAGTCTTAGTAACATCCAAATTACTCCTCCGGTTCAATCTACCTCAGTGATAAAGGGAAAGATAGTGAGGGGAATGAGGTTCCAAGAATCCTTTATATTAGATACATTATGCGACGCTCCCTCACCAAAATGCATTGCTCTCTGGAGCCCTGGTGGTAGACTAAGCTAGTTATCTGCTCCTGTGACCTCATTGTTTCTTTTCCAGCAATTTCTGAGAACTTATTTGTTCTTAAATTTTGTAACTTACACTCTTTCCTCCCTTCCAAGGTTTCCGACAATCCTTTTCCCCTACACAGTATTTTCCAGGTGATCAATAAGACAGGCTGGCACTGATCAGAATCTCAACACTGGGTTTAGCAATCTGGAAAGCACACTGGGAAAGGGGATGTTTGTTGAGATCTGACCCATCCAGGTGGATATCCTGATGTGTGGTCCTGGACAATTTATAAGCACCTCTAAGCAGAAGATCCCTGTTCTGTAAAATGGGCATATTAGCTATCTAGTAGGATTACAAGGACTTAATGAGACACTATAACACTGTCTGAGGAGGCAGAAACACACTGAGCCCCTGAGAGATATCTGCTGCTAGTAGGTGGAAATCCCTTCCCTCTTTCCCTCTCTTTTCTCCACACTGGAAAGGCACACCCACGCAAGTCCCGAGGTAGTTTCCTTGGTGTGGATACTGTTGCGCTCTTGCGTGTTCTTCATCCTCCATCTAAGATCACTGGAGGGCAGCCAGGTGGCTTTTTCCTGAGGCATGTTACTCCTGCAGGGACAGCGTCTAAAAGAGCAATTCCCGTAGTTGGGAATATATTTATTTCATCATTTACATAGAGGACAGAAATGGTACTGCAAAGACAGGAAGTGGGGGTGGGGTTGTATCTTAGTATCATATAAGGTATCATACTAATATCAAGATTCCTTTATTTGCAAAAGCCTTGGCTGAGTGACAGTTCCTGAGCCTCACAATAAATAGACACCTTATAAAAATTTATGAAGTTTGGGTTGTAAAGAACACACTGCACATACCAAGCAGTCACATTTATTAAAATAATTTCATCTCTAAATCCATTGTCTCCATATCGCCTATAATAGAAGCCCATGCTATGGCTAGACACCTCGACAGCCTGTAAACTTTTATATGGGCTTTTGGAAAGGGATGATAGTTTTACAAGATGTGATTTTCTCATCTCACCAAATTAGGTTATTTGAGATAGCGTCCCTGGATGTAAAGTCCTGAGTAAATCTATACCTCTGAGACTCTGAGCAGCCTGCTAGCAGAGCGGAAATGGAGCATAATAAATCTGCCCTGAGCCCGTTTCTTTGCTCACAACTCCATAATTCATCCTTTTGGTGGTTCCCATGATCAACTTTTCATAGTCAATCAGTTCGTATCCAGGCTGGCTCCTCACACATGCTGTCCTTCCACGGCTCGGCTCTCGCCTCTTGTCATGCTCTTCAGTTCATTCACTCTTTTGTACAACTGTGAAGCATTGTGTGCCTAGATCCAAGCCTGCTCATGACCATGTGGCAAACTCAAGGCTAGTTAGAGGGTAGCTTGTTCATCACAGGATGCTATTAAGAAGACACCCAGTTTGAGATGGGTAGATGACATTGTTCTTAGAGCAGATGTATAGGCCCAGGGGGTACTTCAGACATTCTTTCCTGGGTCTTCTATGAGGGAACGGACAAGGAGAGACCTGGTATTACTTTCTCTATTCCATCCCTTCCACTTCATTTATGAGGAATGCTGCTGCTTTGTGTCTCTGAGCCAAGGGTACCACAATCTACTGTCATAAAGCCAAAGGTGGCTCCAGTGACTTGGAAAGAACTTGGAAAGAAAGAAAGATTAGGAAAATTTCTTGCCAAATGGAGTAGAGGCAGTTACAATACATTGGGAATTAGATAAATGATTTTCAGTCCTATTCCCACTCTGAATAATTATAATTATTGTGATATTAGTTAATTCATCTATACTGCCCTTTGCTTTTGCCATACATAGAAAACAAGTAGAAATAGTTATTTTAAGAGAAAATTCCACAAATTATGGAGTTTAAGCCTGGAAACTTACCCTCTCTTCCTTTGTACAACTTGATCAATAACCAGATGTCTTGAGAACCAGCTGATGAGATCTGAGACTGGGAAGGTAAGCTCTCAGGAGGATTCCCTGCTCTGCAGGATCCTGGCTTCTCAGAAACAGTTTTATGTCAAAGGGCAGATAATCAGTCACAGCCTGGCTAGAACAGACACTGGGAGCAGTGGCTTAATGAAGACTGAAAGTAAGAGAGCTCAGCAGGACCCAAGATGGACAGAAGAAGTGCTAGCACTCATGTTATTATGTTTACGAAAAGAGTTATTTCAACCTTGAGTAATTTTTAAAGATGGTTGAGTGACTGGCTAATCTCTACCCCCTTCCCAGTGCGCATGTGTGAGTGTGCCTACCGTGATACATGCATGTGAGGCTACAGGAGGATATTGATGTCTTATTTGGAGACTGTCTGTCACTGGAACTGAAGCCCTGCCCCCATTTGGCTAGACTGTTCAGTAAGTCCCCAGGATCTACTTGTCTTTACCCCTCTAGCCCCTCACTGCTAGGGTTACAGATACATGTAACTTTGACGTGGGTGCTGGAGATTTGAGTTCAGGTCTTCTCACTTGCACAGCAGGTGCTTCTGCCTACTGAGCTATCTCTCTAGCCCCCTTTCTGACCCTTTTCAGAGGCTTTCACCTGCTTTTATTCATTCATACACTTTTCAGTTCCCTTAATATGGATGGGAAAAATCTTGATTTCTTTCCTCACTGTGTAAAGGAAGAAACAGAAGCTCCAAGAAGGGCCATAGGATGTCTACAGAAGCACAGATCCATGGTGGCAGACAGGGCTACCCTCTTATTAAAGCAAGTACACTTATAGCAAATCAAGGTAGATTCATGAATCAAAAGAATTTCAGTTCATATCAGACCTATTGGGTCAGAATCTACATTCTGAACATAGATGTCTCATCTAGACATTAACTCCTGAGAAGTACAATGATCTAGTGACCCTAGTGCCTCCACATGATTCTCTCTTTCATATGTCCTTGAAACAGGGTCAGTCACTGAGGTCAATGACAGGCCAGTTTGAAGATGGAAAGCCTGCCAAAGGAGCCATGGATTAGCTTCCTGGATTCTCTATATAAACAACATCAAAAGAAGTTTCTTTTTTTCCATACAAGTACAAAATGTTGCTTAAAACCACTTGTGTAGCTAAGCAGGGTGCAGAATGCTCCCTATCCGAAGCCTTCATCATTTAACTCCTTGAAATCTCTCTTCAAATGTTGCCACCCTACTTCAACAGACTCCCACTTGAAAATATGTAAATGTAGCAATGCAGGCAGGGAACATACCTGAGGAGACATTTGCATGCTTAAAACAATCTAAATTAAAATTTATAACTCTGTGTCTAAAACAACTTCAGATGAGAAAGCTGTTGGACAACATTCTGATAGATGTTGATCCTAAAATCTAAAAATAGTTATGCTAAATGTTTTATAAGAATATGGTTTTGAGATATAAACCTGAAAGGAACTGAATAACACCAAATTTTAGACAGCAAAATTGTGTTAATTACCATTTTTTAATAGTCAGCAAAGCAGCAGTTCCTTCAAGCAGATGACTTTCCATCTTCTTTAAATGTGTCTTGTTGGCCATTACCATGTGCAGGTACACCAGGGGTAAAGACAGTCTCAGAAGAGAATTTGTGAAACATTGTCTTCCATTATCTTAGAAAAACAAGTTGGCTTTAGAAAAGTTCCATCAACCACGTGGTTTCACGCCTTTCAGTACTGTGGTTCGGGCTCTTCTGCACTCAGAGGCAGAGATGCAAACTGTGTCCACTGGACTGAAAGGAAAAAGGGGGCTACCTTTTAACCTCAGGGGCTAGTGCTTGATAACCTCTCTGTAGCCCACCTGTTAGCACCTAACGTCTACACTAGGCAGTGCCCTATTGATTCCACTGCTGCACCTCCCGGACTGATGGTTGTTCAGTACTTCTCAGTCTAATTCTGCTGGCACAGATTCACCACTCACAGCAGTTACCGTGCTGCCGGCTCCGATACTGGACTTCACAGGCTGATACTAGATTGGTTCTCCCCAGCCAAATTTCTGCTAGCATACACATCCAAGCCTGATGGGCTTAACTTACACACACATGGAAATTAACCCACTGGGGACTCTCTGAGGGCAAAGAAGAATCCGTTTATTATATACAGCACCTTCCTTCTATAAGCAGGGTGATGTCATCTCTCAGGGCCCCCTCTCAGAGAACCCCTCCTTCATGCTCTGTAAATATCACAAGTTCTGTATCTTGGGTTTGTGTCACAGGGTTTGTTGATACAAGCCATTCCTACCTAGGGACCAGAGTCAGGTGTGAAAAGACAGGAGGCAATTTATTTTTTATTTATTTATTTATTTTTTTAATTTTATTTATTTCTGTATGTGTATGAATGTACTGCCTGCATGCGAGTCTGTGCACCTGTGTCGTGCAATGCCGCGGAGGTCAGAAGAGGGTCTCGGATTCCCCTGGAACTGGAGTTCTCCTGGAATTGGAGTTTCAGACGGCTCTCGGCCGCCACGCCACGTGGGTGCTGGGGATCGAACCTGGGTCCTCTGCAAGAGCGGTAACCGCTAGGCCATCTCTCCAGCCCCGACAGGAGGCAATTTAAAACAATGCAGCCACAGGTGGCCTTCCTCTACCTACACAATACTGTCAAGATAATGAGTGGAACAGAGCCACTATTGACTCATTTTGCTCCGAGGGATCCTGATTTTAAGGTGTAAATAGTGGATAATTTAGTTCTTTCATTCCTTAGGCAATCTCTAGAACCTCCCAGTGGTGACTTCCCATGTGAGTCTCCAGAGGCCATTTGTGCACATGCTGCTTTGCACAAGCAAGTCTAGACCATGGAACACCAGCTGCAAGCCTTGTATAACATGGCTGAATAAACAAGATGCATGTGATCCAGATAGGGCTTTTATATGGGAGGCAGATGTGTCATGTCCTTTGGATGATGACTTTATCATTGATCCCTGTCCCCATCAATTTTAGAGACACTTGCTCTCAGATTTATAGGTAAAATAACATTTTTATTCTGACCAAGCACCCTGAGTGAGACAAGCAGCCTCACTAACCACAACCCATCTCCTGCTGAAATTTTCTATCTCTTGAGGCTGGCATTATATTTTGCCACATTGTACATCACTTGGTTAAATTTTTATTTTGTTTTATTGCCTGTCTTGTATTCCCTTAGCTCAAATGGTTTATCAAACAGTTGAGCTGGAATAGGCTGCACACTTAAGTAAATCTGTGTCAATAATTTGCTTGCTATAGGATATACTATATATAGAAAAATATTTTAGAATGGACATTCTAATTTAGTTTTCTCAGCATCTATAATATATGTTATGTTGGTAAATTGTAAATTGCCATGTGCTGTTTAAGGTCACTGAGAAGCTGGCTGTGAAAGCAACATTGAAGCCCCTATTTCCAACCCAAACATATTTGTTTCAAAGTGTCTTCCAAAACTCCTTGTCCAGGCATGGACTAGGCCCCTAACTCTGTGAGAGGGAGGGGACAGAACAGCAAAACAGCTCAAGAGGAAAAACAGTATGTTCTTGAGAACAGCTAGAAGGTAAACCATTTACAAAAGAGGTTACTATTGTTTATTCCATAATGTAAAAATGTCTGAAGTAGAAATAGGAAGCTAGAAGGTTCCCATGGGAAGCTTTCCCAGCTAACTGCACCAACTTTCTGTTGATTGCTGATGGATGCTTGCAAACCCAGAATTTGATGATGTTTGCTCTCTCATTCAGGCTACACCAGTCTTCTCTGCTGGATGTTGTAAACTTCTGATGTGTTAATGTTTCCACATTCCATCTGCTGTTTCTGTCTATTTACCTTTTGTTATCTATTCATTTACTTTTGCTTACTATATACTTAATGAACTCATTCATTCAAAACCTAGAATACAGTGATCATAGATCATTCTTCTGACTTACAGAACAGCATCTTAAAACATTGCCACTCTCATGGGTTTGGAGATAATTTCTAGACTGAGATTATCATTTGGATCTGAGGTCATCATTCTTGTATGGTCTTGGGATAGTGAGCATTAAGATTCTTCATAGAAGAAGGAATATCTTAGTCTATTATGTCACTAAGACAAGGCTACAAAGAAAGGTGATGAAATAACCAAGTCTTAAACATGGTTCTTCAAGTTTGTTTATAGGCATCATTCATGAGATAGCTATGATTTTGCCCAATGCTGTTTGTATTTGAAGAACTTTTTGTATTGGATATTTATTTAATTTCTGAAAGTGATAGAGCTTGAGATCAGTAGTGCTTTCTTAGGCTATAGTTAAACGTGCTTTATATTTTTAAATGCCTAAAAGAATCATAATTCATGCACTGGACTCCTTCCTTTCACCTTTTCTATACTGTTAATAAACCAAATAGTTTTATCTTCTTATTCAAATTGTTCTTCTGGATGAGGTTATTATGTTTTTACCTTTCTGTTTCCTTCTTTTTTAAATTTTTTTTAATCTTTTTGAGACAGGGTCTCCCTGTAGCCCAGCTGTCCTGGAACTCACTCTGTAGACCAGGCTGGCCTTGAACTCACAAAGATCCGCCTACCTTTGCCTCCCAAGTGCTAGGATTAAAGGCGTGCGCCACCACGCCTGGCTCCTTCTTTTTTTTTTTTTTTATTCCAAATCTTAATTGATAAAGAAATAATAGCAGCAGTAGCAAGCAGAGGTCATAAGATGCTTGACCATGTGTGCTGGCTTTTTAAGTACTTAACGTGTGTGATATCATTGTATAACATGTTAGGGGCTGTTGTCACTGCCATTTGTAGACTATAATACCTGGCAACACATGATTTGAAGTTGGAGCTCACTGATTCTGGAACTTACCTTCATTATAAAGACCATAATGAAAGATTAGAAAGGATATTTGCGAATCGCCTGTTCCAAACTATTATGTTTATAGATGAAGAAATAGGTAAAACATGTTAAAGTTCTTATTTGTGGACACACAAGTAGCCAGTGGAAGAAGCACTTTCAGTTATTCATTTTCAAGGAAGTTTGGAGACATTTCATCCTAACTAATTGGCCCACTTGGAGCAAGTGTTCTCTGGAACAGTCTGTTGTAAACAAGAGTTTCGGTTCATTGTAAAGAATTTCAAAATGGCTGCTACCCAGGACTTCTCCCTTTTTGTTGAAGGTTAAGAGGGATCCTTGTAGCTGGGAAAACAGTGCCGAAGCTGCTCACTGTATCTGGTTGTTATCTTCTGGGCTGGCTGCTCAGCTCTTGTCAGACTCCCACAAAGCCAGGAAGCAAGTTCTGCTAGGGAATTTTCCATGTCTTCAGGACTCCTTGTCCCTTTAAAATGGATCACATCCAGGGTGAAGCCAGCCTGCTTTCCAGGCCCTCCCTCTATGTGGAAGGTAGATTGAGTTTGACAGATGGAAAATCAGCAGCAGTCCTGAGACTGGCTGCCAAATGGGCCCTGAGAGGAGATGTTCTGTGGCATTGAACTGAAAAGGAAAAGACATATGCAGGAGTGAAGACAATGAATGGTGACCCTTCTGAGGGCAAAGCAGTATTGCCTTTCACTGAATGGAATGTGTTCAGTGTTCAAAAAAGCAGTTACGGAGCAAGGTACTCCTTCTTAATAGGTACCTATATGAATATCTGTCTATCTATCTATCTATCTATCTATCTATCTATCTATCTATCTATCTATCTGTCTACTTACCTACCTACCTACCTATCTCCTACCTCTTATCTATCTATCTATCTATCTATCTATCTATCTACCTATCTCCTACCTTTCTATCTATCTATCTACCTACCTACTATCTATCTATTATCTAATCATCTATCTATCTCTCTGTCTTCTATCATTTATCTCCATCCATCTATCTAGCCATCCATTCATCCATCTTTACCACATATAACTTAAGCAATATTTAACTTTCAGAATGCTAAGTCAACAAAGATGAGTGTCCTAGTTAGACTTTTTGTACTATTATTTTCTGACCAAAATGCTAATTTAAACTTATTGAAGTAAAATATGAAGAGAGATGTTGTGGATTCAATGGGATGCATAGGCAGGTAGAAGGGTGATTTGGGGCATCATGGTTGTGTTTTAATCTAGATATGTATTCTTTGTCTTTCTTTAGCAGGTTGCCAGGCCTCTTGAACTCTTCTTGCCTCAGTGGGAGGTTGTGTCACAGAGAAGCACAAGTTGCCCCCACTAGAGGAGAGACTGGCTGTAGTTCTCTACGGGCCCAGAAGGGAAGAGCAGTGGGACCTTTGGCAGGGTAAACAGAGAGGTTGGTGTCTAAGGTTATTAGATTGTGTTATTGTTTCCTTGAAGCACCCTGATGTGGAAGGACTTGAGCGTGAAGGTGGCTGCGGTAGGGATGAGACGTCTAAGGACACTGTATGCCCCAACCTTCTGCAAAGAATTCTGAAGTACACAGAGACCTTCAACACCAAAGTCAGGAGAGACTTCCCCTCCACAGGTTTGCTCTTAAAAATTAAAATCAAAGCACATGTCCCAAGAAAGAGTCACTTTAAGGACTTTGCATCTTCAGGCAATGGAGAAAGACATTCCAAGATGAAATCACACATGCACACTGCCCTGGTCTGCTTCACTTGGACTAAGAGCATCCCAAGGTCTGTGGTGAGCAGCTGGAGGGATGGACACCTGGGTGGCCTTGACTGCCACCTGGTGGAATCTTTCGAGCCAATGACTTTCAGATATTTTTAGGAGAATGTGAAATTTTTCAAATAAAAATCTATGCAGAAATAGAGGGATGAAGCAGACAGTAGTAGAGAAACATAGCAGGGACTCTGGGACTGCGCCTTTCTTGTACACCTACCCCTAAGTTCTTGAAATGTCCCTGTGGGTCTATGGCTATGAATAGTAGTTATCCCCTGTCTGATCAGATCTGACTTCAAAGGGCAGAGTCAGGGAATGTTACACTGGATGCAAAGCAAGTCTATAAAGATACCTTTCTAAGCACAAACTTGTCATGTAAAAATAACTTTATTTTTCTATGACTTTCTGTTTCTATTGTGAATCTCTTTTGATTTGATGATAGAAATTTAGCTATAATTCAATGTCACATTCTCCTTAGACTTAGATCCCAGGGGATGTTTATATACATAATAAAATCACACTTGTTCAAAACTTAATTATGTAACGAATACATACACTTTATAATTTTAACTCATTTAATTACCGTAGTAATCATGTGCAGTCTGTACTGCCATTATCTCCATCTCATAGAAAATGAGGAGACTGAAAGTTGAGTGATGTTTAGGGCTTAAACCTGAGAGGCTTGGCTTCTAAACCTCCCTAGGATCTGGGTTTTTAACTAATACAGCTGCAGTATGAGGTTGTTGTGGGAGAGTACTGTTCTGCCCTTGGGATAACTATTACTGCTGAGGTTTTGTTTTGCTTTATATCAGCTTCTAGGACATCCTCCATTTGGGTCATTCTGTATTCACTCAACTCCTCATACCTACAGTATGCAGAAAGAATGTTTAAGGGTTTTGTTTTCTTTTTTTTTATTAGTTCTTTAAGAATTTCATAGAATGTTTTTTGATCTTCTTCACCCACCATCCCCTTACTTTCCAAGGCCCATCATCTCCTTCCTTACTCACCCAACTTTGTATCCCTTTTTTTGTCTTTTTGAAACAGGGTGTCCCTGTAGCCCCAGCTGTCCTGGAATTTACTATGTAGACCAGGCTGGCTTTGAACTCACAGAGAGCCACCTGCCTCTGCCTCCCGAGTGCCGGATTAAAGGTGTGCACTACCACACCCGGAAGTGTCCTTAAAAAAAACATGGAATTCAGTTTGTACTGCTTATATACTCTTGGATGTATACTCTTTTTTTTGGGGGGGGGTCAAGTTGAGCAATCATTTATTTATTTTTTTTAATTTAATTTTTTTTATTGATGCTTTGTGCATTTCGTACATCATTTTCCAATTCGGATCAGGCATTTTTCCCTTTCCCTTCCCCCCCCCACCCCCACCCCATCCCAGATCATGTATTCTGCCTTAACTATCTTGCATCTTTCTGTTGTTTTTTTTTTCCTTTTTTAGCTATAAGTGATAATCCATGAGTACAAGCATCCTTCGTGCAAAACCAATATACAGGCTGTTGTGTCCAAACCCCCACAGCCCCACCATCCAGTGGGGGGTGACATGTTGTTTGTTCAATCAAGTTGATCAAATGAGTGTCCAGACTACATCGCTGTAGTTTCACCATTCACCCCAATCGGAGCCTTTACATTCTACCATGCCCCCTCTTCCGCAGGTTGTTCCCTAGGCTTAGAAAAGGGGCACAGATGGATGAGATGTAAAACAGTCCGCTCTCTCTGGAGCTGTTGACTTGGACTCTGGTCAATTCTGGCTGTTTCCTTTCATGGGCTGACAGTTTGTCCAGGGGTAACCTTTCGATCCTACTAATGAAGCACAAGCAATTAGATATATAGGTATTTAAGCAGCACTAATAGGTATGGTAGGTTACTTTGGCATAGACACATATGTTTGGATGATATGTTAATCCATGAATTACATTTTCCCCCCTATTAAATATGACAGGGTCTTACTGTGGCTTATAACATTTCCTAACCTGTAAAGGATGTAAGCTTGTGGCATCAACTCTTGAGACTGTCTAGAACTACCTAGACCAATGGTTCTTAAGAGAGATTTTTGCCTGCAGGAACATTGTCAATGCTGAGAAATAGTTCTAGTTGTCAAAACTGGGGGTAAGGAACACATTATAGACACGATAGGCAGAGGCAGGGACCATGGTAAACTTTACATTCTATCATGCACATGGCACAAGAACTATTCAGACCAAAATGTCAGGGGTATAATGCTGAAGAACCTTGACATAAACATGGAGTTTTGTTTCAGCAATTTTATCAGTCTTCTGTTATCCCCGGGCTCTTTGTTCATAAGTCCTACCAAAACAACTGGGTGTGGGTTATCTTTTTTCTCCACCAGGGTTAGTGAGCAACTGGATACCCAGATGCCCTCTTCTGTTGAAAGTCTCCGGGCTTAATCTCCACTTCTCTCTTTTGTGGGGACTGAGTGTGGACAGCTTTGGTCTAACTCATCGTAGTCTTTCCAATAAGTTGCCTGGGAATTGCTCTTTCCCTGATGTCTGAAACTCAAGCTGCAAGAATGGGTCACCATTTCCCCCCCCCCTTCTTTAATGTTTTCTGGGACAGTAAATACAGAAAAAATCAACAGAAGAATAGAGAAATGAAGGGAAACCCATCCGTTGCTCACATCAGCATTTTGCGCTCTATGTTTTGAGGCGGATGACTGCAAATATATTTTCTGTGACACAGAACAACTGCTGAATATGGTCCCCCTCCCTAGGAATTAACAAATCATTTAAGAACTCTTAAAAACAAGGGGAAATAAACTCTGAAAATCTGTCTATTCCAAGGCTTTGCTGTGATACTTGATCAGAAAAATCTTCCTGTTTCATGGAATCCTCAAGAACTTTTTCTGCATAGTTTGGAAATGGTGGGACAAATGTCATCATCTCATTGGTGGGAAGACAATAGCTTCTTGAGATATTAAAAGTCAACTCGATAGTTCTTGATGAATGATGGTTAAAGGTGGCAAGAATTCAAGAGAAATCAATGGGAGAGTACAGAAACTTCAAAACCAGAGGGGAAATTTTTATATCACTTCTTCTATATTACAAAGTATTGGGCACCAGGGATTTGTAACCCTGTAAGACACAAAGTGCTACTACTGAATCTCTCTTTCTCTCTTGGATTATTGCAACAGCTTCCTAAATGGTCTCCTAGCTTGCATTCTTACTTATCTAATCTTAACTCCACAATGCTAGCGAAGAAATATTTCTCAATAAAAATCTAATCAAGATATTGTTCTGATTAAAGAACTGTGATGGTTCAGTTTCATTATGGACAATCCAGACTTTCACATGGCAAAACATTGTCTTGAATATGGATTTAGCTTAATGGGACAAGACAGCTTTCATTCAGAAAGATCTTGCCAGGCATGGCCAGCACCTATATGTTTGTGCTTTGTGCCTTTTAAGGACCCAAAGGGACAAGGCAAACGGGAGCTGGGGATGCTAGTACCTGCCTCAGCCCTGTGTGAACCCCAGATGCTTTTATAAACATATTGTAGGACACTAAGTGTGGTCAGTCTCTGCTTGTGGATAACTTTTGCTTGACCCTTGCCCATGCTGTTCTGGGCTCTGCAAGGCTAACTTAACTCTCTTGCCTATTCTCTTGACTTGGGTTTGGTTAAAAGGAAATGTCAGGAGACAAGATGGAGGGAGGGGATTGATATCAGCTTGTTTGTTCCTAGCATCCTTCCCTGGATGGGCACTGCAGGCTACCCGTGCTACTCTGATGCTCTCTCCATCTCCTAGGTAGTGGAGGAAGCCTCCTCTATCACCTCTCCTTCCCTCTGAGTTTGGGTATCTGCCTTCTTACTTCCCTTTGAGCTCAGTGGTAATCTCCCACACTTCTCTAATCCCTGGCTGCTGAAGCATCCTCCCGCTTCCTACACATCCTGCCTGTGTACCTGTACATGTCATTTTAAAACAAATCTTCTCTCATTTTCTCAGTTTGAAGCTTATATTTCTTTCTTTTTCTTTTTAAAATATTGATTTGGGGCTGGAGATATGGATCTTCCAGAGGACCTGGGTTCATTTCTCAGCACCACAGGGCTGTTAATAACTATCTGTAACTCCAGTTCCAGGTACTCTGACATCCTCTTCTGGCCTCTGAAAACACTGCATATATGAAGGCAAAACAATCATACACATAAGCAGTAAATAATTTTTTGGTCTTTTTGAGACAGGGTCTTCTTGTAGCCCCAGCTATCCTGGAACTCACTATGTAGACCAAGCTGGCCTTGAACTCACAGAGATCCACCTGCCTCTGCCTCTCGAGTGCTGGGATCAAAGGCATGTGCCACCATGCCCGGAGTAAAATTTTTTAATACTGATTTTTATCTTATTTTATTTGTATGTGTGGGTGCTCACATGTATGTGTCTGCCCACATTCTTCTCTGGTGAGGTCCCTTTGGGGAGTGGCTTGTCATGTGGAGACCCAGGAGTCAGTGGCCCAGAGGCTGTAGGTTTTGCAGCTCATCTTTAGTGAAAGGCAAACTGAATGTTAAGAGGTAAATCGGAGGCTCTCAGCTGCCCACAGCTGAGCAATTCTTTTCTGGAGTCAGTTGTGAATCTTCTTCTGGAGAAGAAGTCTCCAGAGAAAATCCAGGAACGAGTTCTTTATAGTTTTCTCTTCAGACTGTTTCTAGTATGTAGCCTTTTTTTTTTTTTTTTTTAATTAGCACAGAATCCATAGCACCAAAGCTGAAAGGACTGTGTTCTTGCAAGGAACAGCAAAATACTATGTTTATAATTTCAACTGACATTTTAACTTGTAGTCTCTTATTGGTTTATATTTTAACCCAAAAATATAAATGCAGTTTCCTAATGAATTAATCTTACTTTCCATGATTCTAGCCATGAAAAATATTTTAAATAACTGATTTTTCTCAGAGATGCACACATAGTGGTAAAATATAGATTAATACTATACTTGTATCTTTTTGATTGTGTGGTATATGCATGTGTGTGTTCATGTGGCTGTAGGCACATGTGTGTGCAGATGTGTGTGTGTCCATATGCACTTGGGGAGGCTGTAGGTTGTCAATACCAGGTTCTTCCTTTGTTGTTCTCTACTTTGTGTTTTTGAGACAGTCTCTCACTGAACCTCACAAATTTGACTAGTCTGATGGGCCAGGGAATGCCAGCAATCCTGTCTCCCCAGCACTGGGTTGCAGGCAGGTGCTACAACCCCATCTTCTTACATGGCTGCTAGGGATCTGAACTCAGGCCCTCATGCACAGGCACTTAAATGACCCATTGTCCTAGTTCACTTCCAACATTCTTGCTAGTTATCTTTTTCTTGTAGAGCCAGTCATACACACAGTCATCAATTTCTCTTTCTTTATAGGTTTTCATCTTATAGGAACAAGTGATTTCTTTTTCTTGGGAATTTGTGTTTTGGAAAAGGAATGTGATACACATTTCCTGTGGTGTGGTGGGGAGGGGATGGAGTGTGTGTATTGGTAATGATGTTGGGATGAGAGACAGCAAAGGACAGTAGCCACACATGCCATGTGATTAGAATGAAGACTGGCAGGGTGCAGGGCAAAAAGGCAAGTCTACCATGTGATCAGCATTGCTGAAGAACTGGCATTGGGTGCTTAGGAAAGATCTAGGTGGTCTTTGAACTGTGTGGGCTCTTAAGCTGCAGCTTCTTTGAGCCTCCCATGATGACATGATCACAGAGCGAAGATTGGAAAACAGACACAAGCCTGAAATGGTAGCTGATGTGCTTGAGTCAGGACCTGACCCTCTGCTCACTTCTCTATTGCAGAGGGAAGGTATTATTTTTTTCACTGGGACTTGAATAGAAAATATTGGAGATTTATATTCTTGAAGAGTTAATAAACGAAGGGTATAGTTTACTCTGACAATTTTAGTTTCAGCTGTGATTCTGATTTAGTATTAAAGTTGATAAAATTCTAATTGTAATGCAATGACTCTGAAAGCATACATTTTGGTTATTAAATTATAGTAATGATACAAAGTTAGCACCTTCCTTCTTTTAAATAATCTTACCTAGTATTTATATTAGATGGTGTTGCTTCCATTGTGTCAGATTGCAAACTTTGTTTTATATTATAACCACAAGGTGCTTCAAGGAAAATAGTTTTGATATTTATTATTGTGCGTAAATAAGATGGTCTTTTTTTTCCCCAGTGTGAAAGCTCCTGGGTGTGATGAATGTAAGTTTAAACTGTGTAAGCATAAATACCCTCCAAATGCGTTGTTGATGGGGAAGCCGATCTGGAGCAGGGCAGCCGTGGCGAGTCAGCTGTCTCCTCAGAATCCTGTCACTGAACAGCCACTGACTTGTTTAGTGACCTTGATCCTCTTAGTCTGACTGCATTTTAGTGTTCTCTCTTGACAACTGGAATGTCTTTCTCCTCACCTGCTTTCCCTGAATGTACTTTGGGAGAAGCACACAGTAAGCATCCCAGTTAACATGAACACTTCCTAGCTCAGGAGTGTATCAAGAACACAATTCATTCCTATTTCTTTTTACCCTATAATCCTTACTAAAAAAATTAAATTACAAGTACATTTTAATGGAATATTCTGGAATAGATGCTGGAAGTCCATTCCAGTGTAAGTGTTCTCCTCCATGTAGAGATGTAGATTCTGTTAAACATGAAGAATCAGCTAAGCAGGTTGGCAGCTGGAATCCTTGCTTTGTTAGCTGGCAGATGATTCCAGGTTTTTATCACACTTTAGTGTCAATCTCAGTTTTTGGGTACCACAGAAATCAAAATTATATGCTCAGCTGACCCTTTAATTAGCTCTCATTCTGTCTTACATGATTTATAGCTTGGTGGCTCACTTGTAAAAATGATATATGATTTAGTGAACTAGAAAGGCAGACTAGGTCCCCATCTCTGATTGTTCATGCATCCCTCTGGCTGGGATTGGAGCTCTGGGGGCAAGAAGGAGGTAGCTCCATCTCCGCCTTCATTTCTCCTCACAAGGACGGCCAGACCTAGTTTGCTGTGCTTTGTGACTCTTTTGCAATCTTCCTTCGTTTTGTTAGAACACACAAGCACATTGATTCAGGTATCTTGAAAATAATCTTTGAAAAAACACAAGTGAGGTTTTTGAACACAGTTTTCTTATTCTGTGTTTTCATTTTATTGCTCTAAATACAACTGTTGGAGGGAAGGAGTTCCAAATTTGATCTCTGGGTTTTGTTCTGTTTTACCACAGTTGGGCCATTAAGTCTGTTATTGGAGAGTGTTAGGCACTGACTGAAGTAGAGCACTGGAAGAGAGAATACGGTCTTTTCTAGAGGACTGATACCAAATGATAAATACCATCTGAACTCTTATTTTTTAATATTTTATTTAATTTTTATGTGTATAAGTGTTTTTACATGTATGTAAGTGTACCATGTGCATATAGTGCCTGTGGATTCCCTGGAATTGAACTTACAGACAGTTGTTAACTGCCATGTGGGTTCTGGGAATTGAACCCAGGTTCTCTACAAGAGCAGTCAGTGCTCTTTACTGCTGAGCCATCTCTCCAGCTCCCCAAATTATTTATTTGTATTCATTTATTTAATTTTATTTTTATGTATACGAGTGTTTTGCTTGCATGCATGCAAGTGCACCAGTGCATGCAGTGGCCACAGAGGGCAGCAGAAGACATAGGATCCCCTGGAAGTAGAGTTCCAGATGGCTCTGAGCCAACTTGTGGGTGCTGGGAACAGAAACCAGGTTCTCTGCAAGGGCAGCCAGTGTGCTTAACTGCTGAACCGTCTCTCCAGTCTCTGAACTCTTATTTGAAAGTTGTATTTTGAAATTAGCTACTAGTGAGTTTCCATAAGGCATTTTCATAGATCCTTAGTTTTGTTAATCCACATACTACGTTCTACTCTCTCCTCTCTCCCACCCTGCCCCCCCCATGGCCTTATCCTTGCTTAATCGTTTAACCCTCACTATTTCATTTCATGTGTGTTATTCTTCTGCTTTTGTTTCGTTGTTGTTTTTGAGACAGGGTCTCCCCTCTCCCCAGTCACGGTTGGCCTGGAACTCACTATGTAGATCAGACCAGCTTTGATCTCACAGAGATCCACCTACCTCTGCATCCCAAGTGCTAGGATTAAAAGCCCCCACTACCAGGCATTGCTTTTTTTTTTAAGTTGGGTTGTGAACTAATAGGTTTCCTTAAGGCCTTATATGCCCTTTCTTTAAGTTAGCCCACCCCTCATCGCCATCTCCCTCTTACTTCCATACCCCTCCATGTTTAAGCCTTTCTGTCTTTAGTATTCCACCACTACATTCATTTCCCTAGAATATACTCTCCCATCTCCTTTAATATGTTCCTCCCACAAAGGCCACTTTCTGCTTTCCTGGCTTCCAGTTGTGCTCCAAGTTAAACTCAGAAAACAAAACATTTGAAGCTAGGATCTGCAGAGGAGAGAAGATATGCACATGGTAGTTTCTGACTTGTGATGAATAACTTTATGAGTCTGGCCATGTTAGATACCACATGTCAGTGGATCCATGTAGTATCTGTTTTACAGAGACCAGCTTATTTCACTTAGTGTCATGCCTTGAAGGTCCATCCATGTTGTTGTATGGGCAGAATTAACAAGAAGGAACATGCCTTGCTAGTTATGAGGAGTAGAAACAAGAACTGTGAGAACTGAGGGTGCAGAGAGCACAGAGCATTGGAGTCCACTGTGGGGAGTGGCAGCAAGTGTCACAGTCTAAGGTCTTTGTCAAGGTCTCACTGCCACACAGAAGGTATGGTGCATATGTTCATCTTGTGCCTTGTCTGGTTGCCACATAGGAGGTATGGTGCATATGTTCAGCTTGTGTCTTGTCTGTTAGGTTCAGGACCTAGTAAATAAGTAGGAGCACAGAGTTCTGGGACCAAAACAGATAAAAGTGCCCTCTTGCCTTAAGGGTTTCCACCTTCTTCCTGCCCAACTATTTTCAAAAACAACAGTTGGGTAGAGAAGTTGCAGCAACTCTTCATTTGGGTTCACCAGTTGGAAGCTGTTCATCACTTTTGCTTTATCACCACTCTTGTCTAGATACACATTTGGCTTTTGTTTGGTTTTGCTATAACATTTCAAAGTCAGTTTCAAACATCATGCCATTTCACCCTCAAATACCTCAACATGTAGCTGATCATGTGCAAGAGTTTTAACAATACCAAACTTTCATCTATTATTGAACTTTTTAAAAAAATTTTTTTTCACCAGTTCCAGTCATGTCCTTTTAGCTAATGTTCTGATTATTCTGTTTTTGGTCTTTTCTAATTTGAAGAAATCCACTATCCTTTTTTGTTTGGAGGTTGAGATTTTTGAAGAGGCAATGCAATTGTTCTGGAGACTACTTTTTAATTTGGTCGCATTTGATGTTTTTCTCATGGTTAGGTTTCACTTTAAATATATCTGAGAAGACTCCTGTATCTTTAACATACATAGTATTATGTGGCTCCCAATGTTATCTTGTCCTGACGGTGGTCTTTTAATTTGATCTCTTGGTAAAGGGGTATCTGCCCGATTTCTACATTGAAGTAGTATCTTTTTTCCTTTGCAATCAATAAATTATCTGTGGAGAGATACCATGAGACTGAAGATCTTGTTTCCCAGAGGCCTTTCACCTAATGATGTGTGTTAGTTTTCACACTAACATCTTTCCAGGGTCAGCTATTACTATGGTGGCTGTAAAAGCTGTGACTTACTATTTTTCTTGTTCCTTATACATTCACTAGTTGACTTAAATTTTGTAAAGAAAAAAAAATTCTCCTCCTTTCCCAGCCTTTAAAATATCAGTATCCACTCAGATATTTAAAGAATCCACTATGTTATATTCAGATCTTTCAATTGTATGAATTTCACAAGTGTTCTTTCAAGCTGAGGGTTCTAACACTTCTTTCCTCTAATCCTGGAATAGAAGGAGGTCAGGCTCACTCTATTTTCCCTGTCCCTCTCCAAGAACCAGTGATTTCTTGTTTCTTTTGGTAAAAAAGAGTATTAGAGTATAAATGCCTAGAAACTAGATGTACTTATTCTTATTGTGGTATCATTATTTCCAGAATGGAAGTATTATTAGTTCTAGAAATGCTCATTAGGGAGAGCTGGTAGATACACACACAGGGATATGGACACACACACACACACACACACACACACACACACACACACACGTGCACATACAGAACCATGAGCTGTGAGTTCTTACTGATACCTTTCATTCTAAACCAAGATTTTACCATTCTTTCCCTCAGTCCTCAGCCCTGCATTCTGTATTTGTGTCTCTTGTCTCCCACAGAGAAGCCTGATTCCAATAAGAATATGTTAATATTTACTCATCTGTGGCTAGAATACCCACCTCCTCAATTTAGGAATTGTTATATCAACACAGTACCCACAGCAAACTCATTGAATTCAAAGTATTTTTGACTGTCTCTCTTCCTTTACAATTTATTTAATTGAAGATGTAAAGTTATATACTAGGCTCTAATTTACCTGCATTTTCTTTCTTTCATTTTTTTTTTTTTTTGGTCTTTTTGAGACAAGGTCTCCCTGTAGCCCCAGCTGTCCTGGAACTCACTCTGTAGACCAGGCTGGCCTTGAACTCACAAAGATCCGCCTGCCTCTGCCTCCTGAGTGCTAGGATTAAAGGTGTGCACCACCATGCCCAGCTCTATTTTTTATTTATTTATTTTTTTCCTGCATTTTCTTGTATATTATTACAATATACGACTAAGTTTACTGTTTCTGTTTGAACTTTAGTTTCTTCCACCTCTTCTTATTTAAATATAACGTGTGTGTGTGTGTGTGTGTGTGTGTGTGTGTGTGTGCCTATTCTTGTGTGTGTGCAGGTGCACATTGAGGTCATTTTTGCACATGGAGGCCAGAGAACAATCTTGAGCATCATTCCTTGGGTTCCATCTGTCTTGTTTTATGGGATATGATATCTTGTTGGGCTGGAGATCGCCAAGTAAGGTAGGTTGGGTGATGTGAGGCCTGGGGATTTGCCTGTTTCAACCTGTCTCTTTCTCCACAGTTCTGGGGTTACCAATGTACACCACCATGTCTGGCTTTTTCACATGGGTTCTGGGGATCAAACTTGGGTCCTCATGCTTGCAAAGCAAGCAACTGCCATCTGAGACAGCTCCCTGTCCCCAAAGATTTCTTTGAAAATATGTAAAACACAACTCAAAAGTGAAAACTATCTGAAAAGCTATATTCAGCTGAAGATGGCAGTGTAGTCATGTAATCCTAAGGCCTGGGATGGAGTGAGGAGAATTTTATGAGGAAGCTTGGGCTGCCTAGTGCATGCCAGGCCAGCTTGGGATATGTAGCAAGACTCTGCCTCAAAAGACCATAGATAGGTAGGTAGGTAGATAGATAGATAGATAGATAGATAGATAGATAGATAGATAATCAATAGATAGCACCATAAGTCATTTTTGACTCTGAAAAGACAACAGTGGATATAGTAACATCAGTAAATTAGGCAGTTTTATCAAAGTGACATAATGAATGTTAGTACATTAGTACAACTCTCTTTTATTATTTTTTAATTTTTTATTTTTTTATTTATTCTTGTATGTGTATTAATGTACTGTCTGCATGTAGGTTTGTGCACCCATGTCATGCAGTGCCGCGGAGGTCAGAAGAGGGTGTTGGATTCCCCTGGAACTGGAGTCAAAGATGGTTCTCAGCCACCATGTCGGTGCTGGGGATCGAACC
This sequence comes from Rhizomys pruinosus, assembly GCA_009823505.1. Classification (NCBI taxonomy): domain Eukaryota; kingdom Metazoa; phylum Chordata; class Mammalia; order Rodentia; family Spalacidae; genus Rhizomys; species Rhizomys pruinosus. The sequence goes on along the minus strand of VZQC01005063.1, from coordinate 613,748 downwards.
TGGGTCCTCTGCAAGAGCAGTTGGCGCTCTTAACCACTAGGCCATCTCTCCAGCCCCAATACAACTCTTAAAAATACAGGCGAAGAATAATTGTAGCTTAACTCAATCTTTGATGACAATAGTAGCAGAATACTATGTTTTAGCTGTTTTGGTTTTATCAACTGTGAATAGTTTTTTCATGTATGCTTGATATACTATATGTGTGTACAATTTTTCTGTGGGTATTTTGTCTCTATATAAAAATGATGAAAAAAACTGTCAATGTCCAGGATGGCAGGCCAAGAGAAATAATAGGTTGTATAGATCTTAGGTAAGTCTAAATTAGCTCTGAAAATATTTATATGATGTGCTTATTTTTGCCTCATACAGACAACTTTCAGATGAATAAACTATTTCTTCATGAAGGTTAAGATCAGTAAATTTTATCAACTCATAGGATCGTTTATTCATGCAACAGAAATTAAATGCATACTGTGCCTTTGATTAGATCTTGAGTACTTTCTTTCTAAATGTATGCTTTGAGAATTAGTGTGGAATGTGGTGATGATGATCATAAAATATAGACAATGTTTGTACTGGTAACTCAAGTTGTTAGCATAATGGGCAGGCAGGCCCTTCTATCTTGTGTGGAGCTCTCAGTAAGGTGTTGTGTTGTAGTTGCTTGGGTTTGATTTTCTAACTGGGTAGGCTAAGATGGGTTGGTTGATATAGACAAGATCACTAGGAGAGTTTCTTTTCCTAAAACTCTTTGTTTTTAAAGTCTATTACAAGTTCCTCTTATCTGAATTCCACAAGCAAAATTTATGTGTAGTAACAATTTGCTTTTTATGCAGATACTGACCCTGGGAGAGCGAAGCTCCTCTCAGTCATGTGTAGCATCTCGTCTCTGATTCATCTTAATCTAATTGCCTTCCTTCTAAATCTTGGAAGATCTGCAGCAGCAAAGACTGCATTTAAAGAGAGATGACTATTTTGTAGCATATAGGGAACTTCAAGGAACATCCTGGGTGGATGCCCAGTGTACTGGGGAGGTGAGGGACTATGCAGAAAGGTGGGCCTGTAGATGAAAGAAAATGCCTTTTTAAATTGAGCAAAAGGAAAGATTTCCTTTTGCAGCTTTTCACAAGGGCCTCATTATCCAGAGTCACCCAGGATATCAACTGGAGTTCATCTTTTGAATATATAGTTTAGCTTGACTGTTTTGCTACTTGGCTGTGGCGGGAAGCTGTGCTGCAGAACTTCATACTGACATTTGGATGTTGCATGCAGGCAGTCTTGCAAATGTTGAAAGGAAACTCCACACTTTATCATAATTTATTCATGCCTTATGCCCAAAATAATTCTCTGTCATAAGAATGAATAATCTTCAAGAATCCAAATATATGAATCAGATAACCAGCAAGCAGTCCTCATGAGCTAATAAATTGAGGGCTCAAGAGGCAGATGTGCTTGGCACAGGAGTACTAGAGCCTGACCTATCACCTTGGATTCCCAACTTTTGGGTTTCTTGGTCCAGCAATTGGCCTTGTGGCTACATAGCCATTACTTGCTACTACTAGGCTGATCTCTCTCTCTCTCTCTCTCTCTCTCTCTCTCTCTCTCTCTCTCTCTCTCTTATTTTCTCTCTCAATCTCTCTGAGCACTTGAGCAACCTGGGCCTTGAGAACACTGGTATTTTCTTATAAGAACGTGTACTTCTAGAAAACAAGAGACAATGTCTTCAGTTCTTTGCTGTCTATTATGTCTTAGAAACTTTATGGTTTTGTCTTTTACATTTAGGACTCTGTCTAATTTTGAATACATTTTTTATTCACATTTTTTCATTTTTATTTTATATTACTCTAAAATGTGCATACATACCCTCCATCAATATACCAAAATTACAAAGTCTGAAAATAAATGGTAGGTTAAGTCTAGAACCTGTTAAGGGATTTACAATGTAAGAGCACAGTTGTTTTCAAATCACAAGGAATATAACATTAATGTTGCTCAGTTTGCCTTACAACTAGGTACTTGGTACTAGCATCCAAGATGAGGGATACCATTAGTCATTTGTTTTTCTGGGACTGTGTTACTTCACTTAACATAATATCTTCTAGTTTCATCTATTTACCTGCAAATTTCATAATGTCATCTTTCTTTACTGCTGCATAGAACTCCATTATGTAGATGTACCACATTTTCTCTATCCACTCATTGGTTGAGGGGCACTTGGATTGGGTTCCAGCTCTTATCTATTGTGAAGAGAGCTGAAATAAACATGGCTATGCATGTATCTTTGTGGTAGGATGAGTCTTGTGGGTATATACCAAGAAGTGGCATGGCTGTATCGGGTGGTAGGCTCATTTTGAGTCTTTTAAGGGTTCTCCACACTGCTTTCCATAGTGATTGTATGAGTTTACATTCCCACCAGCAGTAGATGAGTGTTCCCCTTTCCCCACAACCTCCCCAGCTTTTGATAGGGGGGTTACTTTACCAGACCTCAAGCTATATTATATGGTTATAGTCATAAAGACAGCCTGATACTGGCACAAAAACAGACCCATTGACCAATGGAACAAAACTGAAGATCCAAACTTGAGCACGTACAATTTCAGCCACCTCATATTTAACAAGGGGGCCAAGAAGACTCAATGGAGAAAAGACAGCATCTTCAGCAAATGGTGTTGGCAAAACTGGATCACCACCTGTAGAAGAATAAAATTAAACCCCTACTTCTCACCCTGTACAAAAATCAACTCCAAATGGATCAAGGACCTCAATGTAAAAAACCCTTGAGGTGATAGAAGAAAAAGTTGGCAGCAACCTACAAGACATAGGCAGCAGCTGCACAGGAAACAAGGTCTTTAATCCATCTGGAGTTGACTTTTGTACAGGGTGAGAGATAGGGGTTTAATTTCATTCTTCTACAAGTGGTGATCCAGTTTTGCTAACACCACTTGCTGAAGATGCTGTCTTTTCTCCATTGTGTCTTCTTGGCCCCCTTATCAAATATGAGATGGCTGAAATTGTATGTGCTCAAGTTTGGATCTTCAGTTTTGTTCCATTGGTCAGGAGGTCTGTTTTTGTGCCAGTACCAAGCTGTTTTTATGAATATAACCCTGTAGTATAGTTTGAAGTCTGGTATAGAGATCCCCCCCTGTGTTGCTCTTTTCACTCAGGGTTGTTTTGGCTATTCAGGGTCTTTTGTTTTTCCAAATGAAATTAAGGACTTTTTTCCCAAGCCTGTGAAGAAACTCTTGGGGATTTTAATTGGGATTGCATTAAATCTATATAAGAGTTTGGGTAGAATGGACATTTTCACTATATTAATTTTCCCAATCCATGAGCATGGGAGGTCTTTCCATCTTCTGATGTCTTCTTCAATCTCCTTCTTCAGGGGTTTAAAATTTTTGTTGTAGAGATCTTTGGTGTCTTTGGTTAGGTTTATTCCTAGGTATTTTATTGTTTTTGAGGCTATTGTGAATGGAAAGGTCTCCTTATATTCCTTCTCCAGTTGCTTATTGTTGGTGTAAAGAAAGGCTACTGATTTTTCTAGGTTAATTTTGTATCCTGCCACTTTACTGAAATTCTTAATCATTTCTAGGAATTTTCTGGTGGAGTTTTTAGCATCCCTGAGGTAAACAATCATATCATCAGCACTAAGGGATAACTTGACTTCCTCTTTTCCAATTAGTACTCCTTTAATTTCCCTTTCTTGCCTTATTGCCCTAGCATGTATTTCAAGCACTAAATTGAAGAGGAGTGGTGATAGGGGACAGCCTTGTCATGTTCCTACCTTTAAGGAGAATGCTTCTAACTTTTCTCCATTTAGGATGACGCCAGCTGTGGGGGTTTTGTATATGGCTTTGATTACATTGAGGAATGATCCCTCCAATCCAATCCCCTTCAGGACTTTAAGCATGAAGGGATGCTGGATTCATTTTTGTGAGAAGTCTAAGATGACTGTCTGAATGATGATTGTTATTTTGTAGATGTTTTGCTATTGTTAATAATTTAATTGTTGCAATATTATTTAACACTATTCAAAAAATATGAGAGAATATTTAAATCATTGAAGCTTGGGAATAATTAAATTTTTTAGTAGACAAAGTCTCTTAAACTATGTGGAGAACTATTATCAAGATAATGGAATTCTTTATCAGTGAAACACCTGTATAGTTAGTCTTTTGTTATATTTTAGAATGATTTAGAAAGACTATGGGGTGGTGTAAATGGCAGAATTGGTTTTAGTTCTTAATCAAAATCTAGTTATTGAGGGAAATGTTTTTAAAGGTTTGTCCAAATAGCTGTGCTCTTTTATACCTTCTTTCTCCTGTCCTTTGAGCTGCTGGTTCAAAAGATTTTGGAAAAGCTTGGCTTTCTTCTTTTCCTTCTTTTTTTCATCCTTCCCTCCCCCCCGCCCCTGGCCATCTTTCTCCCTTCTTTCTTTCTAAATCATGATTCTTGGCTAGCAAACTTTAACATCTGCTGACATTATTGATCCTAGGAATTAAAACGTGAGATGATCTCTGAAATATTTCTAGGCACAGAGCCCAGGCAATCCATAAAACCTATATATTTCAGATTATATGAGTTTTGTGAAATATTTTGAATAGCACAGTTCCAGTGATTTTGTTACGTTCAAAGGGAAGGGTTTAAAGTGCCTTTTGAAGCGATTTTTATTTTTCATATTCTCTAACTTCATGAAAATGAAGAGGCATATTTTTTCTCCAAAAGCTTCCTTCATGGACTCTTTTGATACATTCCATTGGCAGAAGTGTACTGACTTGCAGTATGATGGTTTGCTTCAAGCTGAACCAGATTTTCTGAAAGATAAAATTGAATAAAGGTTTTATAATTTTTTTTTACTTAAGCTATAATTCAGGAATGGGGTCATGTTAACAAGAATTTTTCTAAATAAAAGCCATTATCCATTATGTGATATAAAATATGTTGGGCTGATGGCAAAAGAATTATTGATCAAGTTAATAATGAGTAGGTGAGTTTGGATTCATCTATAATTTGTAGGATGTATTTTTATCTCTGGCGATTATGGGTGGTTTGCCATACATTCTTGTCCCACATCTATCTTTTGTTAGTAAGTACTTTATTGGCATTACAAAAAATAAATAAGGTACACTCAGTAATTCCTACTGCATGTATATCTATGTCTCCTAAATATGTGAATATTTAATGCAGCATCTTTTGTAATAATCCCACCTGGAAAATATTTAAATTTACAGTAGACTATAAAAATAGTGATGTATTCAAATAATAGAAAACTCTAAAGAAATGAAAGGGAATGCATTACAAGCATATACAACAACATGGATAAAATTCACAGAAGAACAAATACTACATGCTTTCAGTTAGAAGTTTATAAAACTAATCCGTGGTATCAGAAGTCAGGATGATGGTAACCCTTGAGAAAGGTCATGATTCCAAACACTCATGAGGAGGCTTCTAGAGTTTTGATAAAATGTCACCTGATCTTAATTCTGGCTACGTGGGGTATGTATTAGTCAGGGTTCTCTAAAGAAACAGAAGCAACAGGATGAATATATAGGTATATACAATTTATTGATTTGCTCACGTGACAGAGCTCAAGTAGTCCAACAGTAGCCGCACCACACTGGAGATGCTGAGAATCCAGGGAACTGCTCAGTCTGCAAAGCTGGATGTCTCAGTAGTCCCAATCTGGTGCTGAAGGCCCAATGGATTCCAGGAGATCTGCCGGTCTCAGTACACGCTGGGATCTGAAGGGTTGATCACAGAAGCAAGACAAACTCACCAGTGAGACAGAGGCAAGCTGCAGGAAAAAGGGGACCAGCTCCCTCTGCCATGGCCTTTTATACTGCCTGCCGGCAGAAGGTAACACCCACATTTGGGGTGGGCCATCCGGGTTGAGGTAGTCCAATCCAAAGATCCTTTTTCTCTTATTTGTTCCTTAGTCCAGTCAAGTTGACACCCAGGATTAACGATCACAAGTCCACCCCTTGTCAACTTGACACCCAATAAATAGCCTCTCCTTATGTTATGCTTAAATGTCAATTGCAAACAATGGCAAGGTCATAATTCCACCTAACATGTTATAAGTGTCTCATGTGCAATAGCAAAGCATTATATCTTAGAGTAGGTGGTAATGTCCTTGAGAAGAACTTAGTCCTTCAGTATCTAATAACCTAAATATGACAACACTTAACACATATCTCAGTTGCACATTCAAAGGGGAACACAAGTATCCACTTAATATACATACATATATACATATATATATATACATATATAAACAAGCACATTCTTAACCAAATAGGACGAAAGTTAATATCTATTATAATCCACGTTTCTGCAACTGGTCCCGTGGCTTCAGCTGATATTTATGACTACCTTCTTCTACTACCCATTCTGTATTTCCTCCACCATCAGCAAGCACCTCTGCAGGTCTTGGCTCTTTCCCTGGAGGAGTGACCCATACCTTCATCCCTGAAGGGTCTGGGCCATTTATTGTCCTGTCTGGTTTGGGTTGTTGGAGTTTCCCATTGACCTTAATCATAGGACATGGTAGCACCAGAAGGCGCCCTACAGCATCTCCTGCCTTCCAGACATAATCTTCCTTGCCCCCATTGTGGAGAAAAAGTCCAATTTCCCCATGGTAGTCTGGATCAATCACTCCTCCTACTACTGTTATTCCTTCCTTAGCCTGTTGGCTTAAAGGCAGTAGAAGCCCGAAGTGGCCAGGGGGAAGTCTTAGCTTCCAGTTCAATGGAACGTTTGCTGTATCTCCTGGCAAAAGCACTCCCCCCATTGGAGCCAAAACATCTAGACCAGCAGAACGCAAGGTCGTGGGTACAGGAAGCAAAAATTTTCCTACTGGGTCACTAGGGGTGATAGTGAGTGGAATCATTCCCACTTCCACCCCTTGGTTCCTGGACCCATGAATTCTGGCTATAGGAGAAACAGTACCATATAGTGGACGCTGATTCAAAGCATATACTGCTTGCTGGAGAACCTTGCCCCAGCCCTCCAGGGTATTGCTACCTAATTGGCGCTGTAACTGTGTCTTCAAGAGGCCATTCCATCGTTCTATCAAGCCAGCTGCTTCTGGGTGGTGGGGAACATGGTAAGACCAGTGGATACCATGACCATGGGCCCACAGTCGCACTTCTTTGGCTGTGAAGTGAGTTCCTTGGTCAGAAGCAATGCTGTGAGGAATACCATGACGGTGGATAAGGCATTCTGTAAGTCCCTGGATGGTAGTTTTGGCAGAAGCATTACGTGCAGGAAAGGCAAATCCATAACCAGAATAAGTATCTATTCCTGTAAGAACAAAACGCTGTCCCCTCCATGATGGAAGTGGTCCAATGTAGTCAACCTGCCACCAGGTTGCTGGCTGGTCACCCCGGGGAATAGCACCATATCGGGGGCTCAATGTTGGTCTCTGCTGTTGGCAAATCTGGCACTCGGCAGCAGCTGTAGCCAGATCAGCCTTAGTGAGTGGGAGTCCATGCTGTTGAGCCCATGCATAACCTCCATCTCTGCCACCATGACCACTTTGTTCATGGGCCCATTGAGCAACAACAGGGATAGCTGGAGAAAGAGGCTGACTATCCACAGAACGAGTCATCCGATCTACTTGATTATTAAACTCATCCTCTGCTGAGATCACCTTTTGATGAGCATTTACATGAGACACAAGTATCTTCACATCCTTTGACCATTCAGAGAGCTCTATCCACATACTTCTTCCCCAAATGTCTTTCTCACCAATTTTCCAGTCATGCTCCTTCCAAGTCCCTGACCATCCAGCCAAACCATTGGCTACAGCCCATGAATCAGTATATAATCGAACCTCTGGCCATTTCTCCTTCCAGGCAAAATGCACAACCATGTGCACTGCCCGAAGTTCTGCCCACTGTGAAGACTTTCCTTCACCAGTGTCCTTTAGGGTTGTTTCAGAAATAGGCTCTAATGCTGCAGCTGTCCAACTCTGGGTGGTGCCTGCATAGTGTGCAGAACCATCAGTAAACCAGGCCCTAGTCTTCTCTTCCTCAGTCAACTGATCATAGGGCAAACCCCATGAAGCCATACGTGCATGCTTAAGCACAGGAGGCATTGTAACAGGAGTGGGAACCATAGGCATTTGGGCAACTTCTTCATGTAGCTTGCTTGTGCCCTCAGGGGCTTCCCGGGCCCTGTCACGTATGTACCACTTCCATTTGATAATGGACTGTTGCTGTGCACATCCTACTTTATGGTCTGGTGGGTCCTTAGTCCAGTCGAGTTGACACCCAGGATTAACCATCACAGGGTATGTTCATTTTGTGATAATTTGGAGATTTTTTTGCTAATGATTTTCATGCATGTATGCTTATTTATTTATTTATTTATTTATTTATTTATTTTTTATCTTTGGTCTTTTTGAGCCCCAGCTGACCTGGAACTCGCTATGTAGACCAGGCTGGCTTTGATGTAGCAGCAATCTGCCTGCCTCTGCCTCCTGAATGTTGGGATTAAGGGCATGTTCTCCTGGCATATGTTATATTTTTTTCTTAATTATGAACATGATCAAAATATGTTATATTTTAATAGCATACTCTAAGAAAGAAAATGATTACATGATCTTTGGCTATAATGAAGGCAGCATTCCATAAGAAGCAGTTAATAATCAGGTCTGGGAAATGTGGGGTAATTTTAGTTATAAGGGTTAGTTTATGACTTAAAGACTATTTTAAAAGTATTTAAATAATATTTTGAATTATTGTTTTTATTTTGCACTTGAGAGTTTTATATTTCAAATTACTGTTTATATTTGTATAAATATACAGTACAAATTTCCCATAGCTGAAGATGCATATTCATTTCCTTGATAAGTGGCATATGTGCTTTTCTGCAAGTATCTATCACATATTTGAATAAATAAATAAATAAATAAATAGGGGTCCTTCAGTGGCTTCCATCGTTTACAAGACAGAATATTGATGCATTGGGGAAGCATATAAGGGCCACTGGAATCTCCTCAAGTTTCTGTGCCTCCCATGGTTCATAGACACTGTTATTATTACACGTATTACATAGACACTGTCCACAATACTTAGCTGCTTGTAGTTCACTGAGCACTGAATTTCTAATACCTAGAAGTCTTTGCTTCAGCTGTTCTTTGTGCTTTCCTTACCCTCATACTGTTACCACATTTATATATATAATATATAAATCATATATTATATATATGTATATATTATATATTTATATATAACATGAAAATATATAATATATATTATTTTTTGGTCTTTTTGAGACAAGGTCTTCCTTTAGTCCCAGCTGGCCTGGACCTTGCTATATAGACCAGGCTGGTATTGAACTCACAGAGATCCACCTGTCTCTGTCTCCCAAGTGCTAGGATTAAAGGAGTGTGCCACCATGCCCAGCCACATTTATATATTTTTAACTACTGTATTTTTCCTAGTTCATAGCATCATATCTGGCATATATAAGCTGTTGGTTAATTGAAGGCAGCTTGAAAAATTTGTCTCTTATTTTATCTCTTTAAATAATTATGCATCTCTTTATTAGCTTTTAAGATCACTAAGTTTACTGTGTTTAAATTTTTGTCTACTGTCATCCTTTGAACATGGTAGGAAAATAATAGGTTAGTGAATGGATGAAAATCCTGAAGTTTTGAACTCTCTCTCTCTCTCTCTCTCTCTCTCTCTGTATATATACATATATATACATATATATACAGAGAGAGAGAGAGAGAGAGAGAGAGAGAGAGAGAGTAGAAATCAGCCAAAACTGTCTTTGTTTTCTGCCTTGTAAAATCTTAGCTTCACATTTACCTTCCTTATTTCATCATGTATAGATGTATGTATTTTGTGGGTAGGCATTAGGAAGTGAGAGAAATTCAGGCAACTTAAAGAATTTTATTATGGATATTTTACAAAGCAGAAGTTAACAATATAGAACAAAAGAAAACAGAAAACTACCAGTTCAAGTTAGGTTCAAATCCAGTGGATGCCTTGCAGAGGATTTTCCCCTGAACCCCTATGTTAGATGAGAACGTTGCCTGCTCTGAGCCTTCTCTTGGGAATGATTTTGCTCTTCCGCAGAATTATCGTCAGAACTCCTCATCTGTAGAGACGGATAAGGCTTGAGAAAGCAGTGTCTGAGTATTTTAAAGGACTGAAATAAGTCAAGTTCGAGCTGAAATTGTCTTTTTGCTGTTAACAAGCAAGTCTTCCACCTTTATCCCTGACCCGTGACCCCATCAGAGCTCTTGCTTGCTTTGTTATTGTTTTTATTTGTGACTTTTTAGAGTAGTATCAAGAAACAGCACTACCAGTCTTTGTTAAAACACTCATTCCCTTCCAAATAGTTCAGAAAAATTCCTCCCTTACCCATTTAGATTAAACTTTATTCTTGTTTGACAGCTCCAAACCCCAAACTGTTTGTGTGAATGGTTGGTACATTTTAGACAGCTGTTTTTCCTATTTCAATTGTTTGTCTACTCCTGTCAATTCTAGGCTATTATTTCTTAGTCACAGGACTCACAGAGGTGAGTTGACAAGGAGGGTCCTGCTAAAAGCCTCAGAGCTGTGGGAATAGATGGTATCAGGATATTGACTGAGCTCTAGGATTTGGGGAGGAAGGAGGTGGTAGAATATCCTGAGGTGATGAAAGAAGGAATTGAGGCGGGTAGATGGTGCAAGTCAGGAGTTCAGGAGGGACCAGAACACTGTCATTGCTAATTTTACCCTCTCACTTACTTGAAAATGAATAGGATCTGGGGGAAGCAGGCTTTGACACCCATGTGAGTACATGATACCACCAAGAATTTCTGTTCCAGAATGGTATGATGAGTCATCTTCTGGGACTTCACCTGCTTTAAACATCACTGCTGCCTAATCAATAAAGGAGAGTACAGCTAACTAATCGTAGCTTCAAGATAAATGCTCAGATCATTGATGAGAGAAGAAACTAGATGACTTTTGAAACTCATCTTTATACTTTTAGAGTAGTTGGTAACTATTTTGTTAATCTCTATTCTTTAAGAGAAGAGCTTTGATTCATAGCAATACATGTTATATACTCAAAAAGGATTTTAACTACATATCAAAACAATAAAATATTTATTTTATAGTATATTTACATAGGATGAATTTATAATTTATTTTTATTTCTGCTATTAAAAAAAAAAGAAAGAGTAAACAGATAGCTTCTGGGGACTGGACTGGATTTGTGTGGGTGATTGAGGGATTAGGATTTGTCTGCTCTATAAAGGACAGGCAGCATTTAGGGTAGACATAATCTGATTGTATTACAATACAAAGGCCATTCGAGTCTATTCAGTGTCCAAGGACTGCAAATACTGCATGGCCATTGACTAGGGAAGAGCATTAAGGAAAAGATAATGATTAGTTTTAATCCAAATCTCTAAAGCGCAACATCTGTGGCTTCAAATGAGTTTCCTTTTAGACTGAGGACAAGATTCTGTGTGCTTCACAAATGAAAAACTGAAATGTATTTTCCTTTATTTGCACAAAGAGGACATCTGTTTAATTTCTATTTGATTAGGTAGTTTCCATATCACAGATTTCCTTTAAGATATAGAAATTTCAAACACGTTTGTGTTTTTATTTAATGCTATATAATTTATTGTTTGGAGCAGGACTGTCTTGAGAGTGAAATTGAGCATTATTATAGTAACCCAGGGAGAAAAAGGCCTAAGACAGGGATCTCTTGGCAAATTAACACAGCACACATGTTTGTCATATTGTCATATTTTAAATTTATTAAAAATCCTACAGTGTGATTGTAAAACTAGAGGTAAGATATTAGAGAAGGGACTGGAGAGATGGCTCAGCAATTAAGAGAACTAGCTGCTCTTCCAGAGGACCAGGGCTTGGTTCATAACATCCACCTGGCATGTGGCATGTGGCAGCTACCAATCATCCTTTTTTTTTAAATTTTTTTATTTATTTATTTTTGTATGTGTATGAATGTACTGTCTGCATGCAGGTCTGTGCACCCGTGTCGTGCAATGCCACGGAGGTCAGAAGAGGGTCTCGGATTCCCCTGGAACTGGAGTTCTCCTGGAATTGGAGTTACAGACGGTTCTTAGCCGCCATGTGGGTGCTGGGGATCGAACCCGGGTCCTCTGCAAGAGCGTCGGTGCTCTTAACCGCTAGGCTATCTCTCCAGCCCCCAACTAACAAAATCCTTACACTCCTAGTTACCAAGTGGATCCAGTACCTGCTGTGGCCTCCCAAGCATTGCCATGACAGGGGGTGCACTTGATATGGAACAGGACAAGCAAAACATACTAAAATAAAATGCTTTGTTAAAAGTACTGGAGAAGCAAATATTGTTTTAATGTGTGATTGTTAAAATATAAGGTGCTTGTAAGGTGAAAAACAAAAAACAAATAAACAAACAACAAAAAAATAGGCTGAGTTGGAGTGCACAAGTGCTTTTAAGCCCCAAATTATATTAGTACAGAAAACCTGACATCAGCAAATGAATTATTCTGACCTGGAGATGTTGGTAGGGGAGCATTAAACCCCGCACCCAAATTATAAATGGCCTTTTGCCCTATAAGTGGGATATATCCAAGCAGATGAAAGGCAATAAGTCCCATGTTGTCGAGAAGACCTGGTGTGAGCATGAAAAAATGTTATGGGACGTCACTTGCCTGCGCGTACACTGGCCTCTGAAATGCTAGAGAGCGTTACCAAAGGCCACTAAAGCAATACAGCAAAATATTGGTCTCCCTGAGACAAGCAAGACTCCTCCGTCAATATCAGCTACACCTCAACAGCCTGGAGATACTGTGCAACAGTGGCAGCCAAGTGTCTACATATATCCCAAATCTATTTGGCTATTAGCTCTCTCCTTGGAGGAATAACTCACAGCGGATGCCACAAGCTTGTGTCCTCTGGTGGTTGGGCGATGTTGTGAGCCACAGTAAGAACTTGTCACCCTTTATAGAGAAACCACAGTTTGCGGATTAGCATGCCATCCAAGCATCTGTGTCTATGCTCACAGCTTAGCCTGACATAATAAGTGGTACTGCTTAAATGCCTGTACATCCAATAGCTTGTGCTTAGTTAATATGATTAAAATGGGTATCACTGGGAAAGCTGTCAATCCATGAAGGGAAACAACCTGAACAGACTGGAGTCCAAAATGACAACTCCAAAGAAATTAGACTGTTTTCTTGTCACTCACTTGTGCTCCTTTCCCAAAGCCCAGGGAACAAACTGCGGAAGAGGAGGCGTGGTAGATTGTAAGAGCTGTGGAGAGATAGGGGTGAACCATGAGACTACAGGAATATAGTCTGGACTCCTGATTGATTAACATGTCTGTGCATACAAGCTTCTCCAACTGGTCTATGGGAAACTTGGGTTGATCAAAATTTGGATATAGATACTTGCAAAATGCACCAATTACCTGATTGTATGACATAATGAGTGACATCAATGCTATCTGCAAACAACTGTGTCATTGTATTGTAGAATCCCTTAAAAAATAAATTAATTATTTAAAAAAATAATAAAATGCCAACTGTGTTTAAATATGACTCACAAATTTGATTTTCTTCTTGTTTGGTGATTCTTAAATGTATTGTTTGTCTGGCAAGGATTTAATCAATATTCTTTGTGTGTGCCTGTGTTTTACTAATGTCTTTATTCATAGTGCATCTATATAGAATATTATACAGTTCTGTATGGGATATTACACAAAATAGAAAATACAAAAGAACCATAACCTGATAAATATCAAAGGTCTAGTTTTATAGCTAACATAGTCACTAACTCTTAAGCATCCTTTCTCTTTTCCAAATAGTTATACACATTTTCTAACTCATGCAGTAGCAGACTTTTCCTTGAGCTCCAAAAGGGCCCCTCTTGCCTTAGGCCACCAGGCACTCCATCCTCTTGGTCTTGTCTCCATCTCAGGGAGAGACCCATTTACCCTCTGGTAGCAACTAAAACTGTAGCCTCAGGGATACTGCAAATTATGTAAAGGATTTCAAAAAGCCTCAGGGTGAATATCACACCTAAGCTTCAGAAGGTTGGCATACAGGTATCCTTGGTGACAATTTCAAGATGCTAAATCCAGGCAAGCCAGGTCCCTGAGGCTTCTGGTTACCCGAACCAATAAATTCCCTTTACTGCTGAAACCTCTGAGTTGAAGTTTTGGTTATGTGCAACCAAAGACTCTTGAACTAATACAATATTTACAAATAATTGCAAATCACTTGGTTTGTAAATATTTGAAAGCCTTTATGTTTCTTTTTTATTTTATTTATTTCTGTATGTGTATGGATGTACTGTCTGCATGTAGGTTTGTGCACCCGTGTCGTGCAATGCCGCGGAGGTCAGAAGAGGGTGTTGAATTCCCCTGGAACTGGAGTTCTCCTGGAATTGGAGTTTCAGATGGTTCTCCGCCGCCATGTGGGTGCTGGGGATCGAACCCAGGTCCTCTGTAAGAGCGGTTGGCGCTCTTAACTGCTAGGCCATCTCTCCAGCCCAGAAAGCCTTTATGTTTCTAAAAGAAAATTTTTTCTTTCCTGGTGGACAAGTGAATAAAAATGTAATTGCTCCTGAAAGTGTAAAACCCTAAGTGAAATGCCATTACTTGAAAATGACCATTCAAACTAACAGTGTACAAAAGTTCACTGAGATATAGTGTTTGTTACTGGCCAAGTGTTTGAGGGGCTTCCTTAAAGTAGCTGTGTGATATTTTTATAGTCAGGATGCCTCTGTACAAAGAGAAATAATGGGAACGAAGAGAAAGAAATGGTAAGGAAAGAGTCCAAGCCAGCGGGGGCTACAGGGAGGCCCTGTCTCAAATAAGACAAAAAAAAAAAATATATCTATTATATATATAATGTAATCTATGTCTTCTATACATATATATATATAACATGACAAAACAAAAAACCCACAACAACAAAGTACTATTGTTTAGTGACCTTTGCTTTTATGAGAACATGTCACAATTTTCACAGCAGATTCTTCAGGCCTTTGTCAAGCTCGAAGGAAGAAGCTACAGTCAGCGGCCATTCCCCATCTTGAGTTCACCAGCATGCTCTGCATGTTTGCCCCTCTGTTACCTGTCAGATCAACTAGTGTGCCCAGTACTGTCTTGACTGTGGTTCTCATGGATGAGTCTAGTGATTCATTTCTAACAGAGGTCTCAACAGGAAAATGTCTTCTCTTAATTCTTATTATGTTACTGACAATGGTCAGTTTACTACAAGGACAAAATAGAAACTCACAAGAAAAGAGTTTACTCTTTGAGTCCCAAACCAAAACTAAGACAATTCATTAGCAATTGCACATACTTAAAATTCAGTGTGAATAAGGTTTCATAAAAAGCAAATCAGGCGGGCATGGTGGCGCACGCCTGTTAATCCCTAGCTCTGGGGAGGCGAGGCACAGGCGGATCGTTGATGAGTTTAAGGCCAGCCTGGTCTACAGAGTGAGTTCAGGACGCTGGGGCTACAGGGAGACCCTGTCTCAAAAAACCAAACAAAAAAAAAAGAAAAAAAAAAAAAAGAAAGAAAATCAAGAAGTATGATATATTCCTCTTTTTGAGGAAAATGGTCACCTCCAAAGCAGACTACAGAATTATTATTTAAGCAGTTTAATGTCTTGGCTTTCCACCAAAGAAAATAATTTCCTACATAATAGATTCATAAAATGAATAGTATACTACGATAATAAATAAAACTCCACCTGAGCATAGTGGTTTACCCCAAGACAGTGGGAAATGGGTAGGTTTTTCGTTCTTTCTTTTCATTTCATTTTGTTTTTATGTTTTTTTTTTTTTTTTTTTTTTTTTTTTTTGTTTTTTTTGTTTTTGCTACAAGATAGATGGCTATCTGTTAAAATGAATTGGGTTCCCGGCTGGAAGATGGCTTAGCGGTTAAGAAGCACCCGACCGTCTTTTTACAAGAGGACCGGGTCAATCCCCACACCCACGGGCGGGCCGAGAACGGGGGGGCCCAGAACGTACCAAAACTCCAATTTCCGAGAGAACTCCATTTCCAGGGGGAATCCGACATCCCCTTTTTCTGATCTCCGCGGCATTGCACGACACGGGTGCACAAACTTGCTGCAGACAGTACAATCATACCATAAAGAAAATTAAATAAAATTGTTAAAAAAAAAAAATGTATTTTCCTCNGGGACACGGGTCTATATTGATTAATGTATATTTAATAGATGTGAGTTCAACAAGTATCAATTTTGCCCAGACTCTGTCTACAGGTACTGTGTTCTAGGACTTAGTAAAAGTAAATATGTGTATATTAAAAACATTGGTTTTAAAGTTTTGATAAAAAACGGTAGTCATCTGAGTTAATTGGAAATATAAATTGTTGTCCACATTTGTTTTACATAAAAATTGTATAACAATTAACTTTGTGGATTGGCACATACAAATGTTCTCTTATAGTGTTCTGTTTACAGTATCTCTTGTAGCATTCTTTCTGTAGTTTTAATTTTCCTTATTTTTTGTTTGTTCCCAAGTTAATGACATACAGTCACCCAAAACAGCTTGGAATAAATTTAGATGAAATTTACACCCTAATTCTGCCTATAGGTAGTATGTGTACTCAACATGCCTTTTTGAGACTCATGGGTCAAAATAAAAAAACCTAAAATAAAAAGGGGGGTACGCATATATATGAAACCTTTTTGCAAACTTTGCAATTAAAATCTTTAAAAGCTAACTCGGGAAAAGATTCTATCCACAGGTCAAAAATGTCACTAACTTAATGGCTGAGAAAGAAAAGATCCGCTTTGCATTGTGTAGGAATGTACCTACGGAGGAAGTCCACAGAGAAAGGTTAGTGGCCCACTGAACATTAAGAGAAGAAAAGTCCTCAGACTGCTACAGGCATCAAACCCCTCCATAGGATACCTACTTGTAACAACTGTTTAAGTAGGTCCTATGAAATTACCTTTAGGTGCTGCACAAGGTTTTATACAGAGACTTTCTAACCTCCCTTCATAGAACAAGGAGGAATATGATGATGATGAGGTCGTTTCACTGTATTGGAGACAACGTGTTATAGAGGTACTCTTATAAA
The DNA here is from genome assembly GCA_009823505.1 of Rhizomys pruinosus. Taxonomy (NCBI): domain Eukaryota; kingdom Metazoa; phylum Chordata; class Mammalia; order Rodentia; family Spalacidae; genus Rhizomys; species Rhizomys pruinosus. The sequence continues at coordinate 596,668 of VZQC01005063.1, read as the reverse complement.
ACTGGTAAAACCTGCTTTCTTTAATTGACTAAGACATAGGAACTGTGAAAAGGATTATTCTTATTCAGAACCCAATATAATACTAAAGTCTCTTAAGCTGTGCATTTAGCAAAATATATTAAACAGGAGAGCTCTGATATCAGCAATGGAGATCTACAAAGGGAGTTGGCCAGGGGATTTCAAGTCCCTCCCCCCACAAAAGGTAAGGGCTTCTTGCCTGTAAAACTGGGATACCTGTAAGAAGAGAGATGATAGGTCCCTGCTGAAGACCTGAATGAAGCATGGGAAAGATGTATTGAGACTGCATGCGAGTGTACAGTTGGTTTTCTGGAATTCCAGAGAGTATTTACCAAAGGCACTTAAACCAATAAAGCAAATATAGGTTCTCCTTAGGTCAAAGCAAGACTCCTCGTCAGCACCGCTACACCTACCTGCCTGGAAATACGTTGCTGCGAGTGGCAGCTCATATGCCTGTGTATATCCAAACCTAATTGGCTATGTAGCTCTCACCTTTGGAGGGGAATAACCATGGTGCTGCCACAAGCTTTCATCCTCTAGTGGTTAGGAGCTGTTAAAACCACAGTAGAAGCCTGTCCTATATTTACAGAAAAACGTAATTCATGGATTAACACACTCCAAACATCTGTGTCTATACCAAACGTAACCAACCATAACAATAAGTATTGCTTAAATACCATATAGTCAGCCTGGTGTGGTGGTGGACGGCCTTAATCCTAGCACTTGGAGGAAGAGGCAGGTGGATCTTTGTGAGTTCAAGCAGCCTGTCTACGAGTGAGCTCCAGGACACTGGCACACGGAAGACCCTGTTCAAAAAAAGAGCAAAACCAAAACAAACACAACACACAACAAAACCTTTATTACAATCTAATTGGTGTGCTTCATCAGTAGGACTGAAAGGTTCATTCCTGAACAAACTGGCAGCACATGAACAGGACAAAAAACAGGCCAGATGGGACAGAGTCCAAGACAACAGCTCCCAGCAGAAAGTAGACTGTTTTGCTTCTCGTCCACCTGCTTATGCCCCTTTCTAACCTAGGGACAATCTGCGGGAAGAGGGGGCGTGGTAGCAATGTAAGGCGGGCTATTGGGGTGAATGGTGGAAACTGAAGCAGCAATATAGACTGGACACTTATTTTGATCAACTTGATTGTACATCAAGCCCCCCCCAGCTGGATGGTGGGACCTTGGGCTGTGTGGTTTGGGTAAAACTGCTCTGTGAAATGGTTTCACATGAAGGATGCTTTGTACTCGAGAAATTATTATCAATTGTTAAAAAAATGGAAAAACTAAAGACCCATACCGCAATAAAACAAACAACAACAACACACAAAAAAACAAATCACTGGCCATTAACAAGAGTCATAAAATAATACAGATCCTCTGACTCAGCAATTTCCTTCGGATTATGGACTAGAAAATAATCTTAAATGTTGTTAAAATTTATTGTAACAATGATATTCACTCCAGTTTTATTTATATCAAAAATAGTCTACATAAAATTCTCAATAAAATAATGAACCTATAAATCATAGTACAAACACATTATCAAATATTTTAGCTACTAAAATAGCTATTTACAAAACTAGGTTCAGTGAGAAAAGAGCTGGAGAGATGGCTAAGCAGTTAAGAGCACTGTTTGTTTTGCAGAAGATCTGGGGTCGAATCCCAGCACCCACATGGCAGCTAACAATTGTCTGTAATTCAGTTCCAGGGGATCTGAGCCCCTTTTGACTCCATTGTAGCACTGATGAATGGTCACCATTAACATACAACTCAGGTAATAACACATCACACACACATAAAATAAAAAAATAAACTTAACAGAAAAAAGAAGGATGTGCCAACATGACTATGTGTGAGTAAAACATTACTGGCTGTGTGTTGCCACCTCATATGGTATTCTTACATATTAACATGTGTGTGTGTGTGTATCTGTGATGTGTACCTGAGAAAGTATTATATGCAAATGTTATATTGTGTGTTTTCAGTTGAAAAGAATTGCTTGTATGTGTGTATCAGCTTGAAACAGTACGCATTAGGGAGGGGGAGAGGGCACCCCCCCCCCTGTGAAAGTGAAGTGAGTGTGAGAGAGAGAGGAGAGAGAGAGAGAGAGAGCAGAAGAGGACGAGTATCAGCATGTTAGGAAGAAATAGGGAGATTTTCATTGCCCTAGTTCCTGTGTATTAAGAGAGTTTTCTGAAAATTATGAAAGTACAGTTTATAAATCTGCCTTTCCTACACAAGAGCCTGCCATATGTCTTCATTAACATCAAATACAAATTATATGTGTAAAACACACTAACATGATTTAGTAGCCAAGTCTGGAATTCAGTCAATTTTTTAAACATTATCACTTCATATGTTAGGAGAATTTTTTCAGTTTGAAATAAGCTGTTATAATTACTTTTCCTCACTAAATGGCTCTTTAAATCAGTATTACAGTTGATTACTGTCTCTTGATTAAACATTTCACTTTAAAGTTCAACTAATAAGTAATTTTTAAACAATACTGGCTAAGTCCTTTGATCTTGTGTGTTACACATAAACATCACACTATTGCTGGCTTGATGAACTATTTATTTCATTTTTATTTTATGTGTATGAGTGTTTGCGCATGTCAATCATATGCTGCAACATGTGTGCAATGCTGTGGAGGCCAGAAGGGGCATCTAATCCCTGAAAATGGAGTTACTATTGTGTAGCTGCCAGTGTGAGTTCTGGGAACAAACCCAGGTACCTCTAAACAACAGCCAGTGTCTTACCAGCTGAGTCATTCTCCAGCCCCCAAGTATTTGATTTTAAAAACTAAGTACTATGAAGTACTGACATGGTATTAAGATTGGCATTATTATTCTTTTGTTTTTTAATTTTTTTTAAATTTTATTTATTTATGTATGTTTATCGCATGGACTGTCTGCATGCAGGTTTGGCACCCGTGTCAATGCAATGCCGCGGACGGTCAGAAGAGGGTGTCGGATTCCTTGGACATGGAGTTCTCGGAATGGAGTTTCAGATGGTTCTCGGCCATGTGGGTGCTGGGATCGACCCGGGTCTCTGTAAGAGCGGTCGGTGCCATTAACCTAGGCATATCTCCAGCCCGGACATTATTATTCTTATTTCAATTCCTATGATACCCCTTAGGTCAGTTCACTTTGCCTAGCTTCCCACACTGAGCAGGAGGGCCATACCATACAAGGGTCCCTCACCATCTGAATGCTCAAAGGAAAGGATGATATATTAGTTATTATTATCATAGTAACTATGTGGCCAAAACAACATAGAAACAGAGAGGATTGTATTTGGCTCATGATTACAGTCTGCAGTCACTTAAATGTGCTTGGGCAGAACATACCGTGGTGCCTTAGGTGTTTGGCGGAGGAAGGAGGACTTGCTCACTCACTGCAACCAGTCAGGAAGCAGAGGAAGCAGGAATACTGGCACTAAGCTGACATTTCCCCATCCCCACCTTGCATCGAACATAGGCCTTCAGCTCCCAAACGGTCCTGCCCACAGACAGGGTGGGTCTTCCTCACTCAGTTAATCCTCTAAAGCATTATCAACAGACAAACCTTCAAATGGACCCCACCAACGGTCTTCAGTGATTATTTTAAAGCCCATCCAACTAACTGATAATGAAAATTCGCCATCAGAGATGGGAAGCTTCCCTTCCTCAGTGCCAGCCTTAACGCTCAGCATATTGTGAATCCCATAATAAACCCAGATAAACATCAAACTTGTCCATAGTAATTGCTCCTCTCCCCAGTTCCACTGCCATGGCCTCTTCTTTGATGGACAGAAACAAAGGTAGGGTAACTCTCTAGAAAGCAGTATTGTTTCCATGTGTTTCTACAACTGTCTCATAGATATGTGGACTACAGTATGTATGTTGTTACAAATACACAATAATTTACCCCACCAACCTCATAACTATTGTCACCTTGCTTATTTTTCTAAATTAAAAACAGCTCGCGAGAGGCTTTCCAAGATGGCGATGGCTCCTGAGGTAGCCGAGTGACTTCTGAGCTGGCTAAGGGCAAACAGAGAAGATGGCCAAGAGCAGTGGGAAGCCGTGAGTGGTCCAAGGGCATTTGGATCCTTAAAGACTCCACATTTGGCACTATGGACTCCAACCAAGGGCGCAGGAGACAACAGGATAGCTTCAGTGTCAGCTGAGCCATTTCTCCCCTATTGAACCCAGGTACAGACTTGTTTGGCACCTGGCTCGGAGGAGGGGGTAGTGGGCGTGTAGGGGGTGTGGGGGAACTTAGTAAATTAGGGATTATCCGTGAGTCGCATCTCATCTGGGTGGAGTGATTGTGGTTCACTTCCCACCTTAGATGTGGGGGACTCCACGGTGCTTGCAGGGGAAGCATTGTGACCTTCCGCCCACAGGATCAGCAGTGCCTGGGTCGCCATCGGGGTGTGGGTTTCACAGGCCTGGGAGATTTGGGCCGGCTTGGGTGTTGAGTGGCTTAGATCCCATGGAAACTGTTGCTGCCCTGCGGTGAGGGTGTTGGTCTGTACAGGGTTAGGTAGAGTGTGACTTCTTGGAGAGCACTAAAGTGACAAACGTGTCAACAATTGAAGACATAAACGTGAAGAGTATGCAACCAAACATCATGTCAGTTCAATAATGCACCCAAAGCTCACTACGGAACCACTCCCAACAGAGGATACCCAAATGCCCAAACACTCAATGAAAGACTTCACGGTGGATCTTCACCAACCACTATACCCCTATTCAAGTATCCTCTAATAAAGACCCCTTGGATAATAACTCAGGATACAGAATCTCAAAAGAACAATTTTGAATATGATTAGAGACATTAAGGACTGAGTGAGGTTAAGGAACCGTATAAACACAGTAGTCTGGGATCTAAAAGGAAGACAGGGATAAATTGAAAGAGGAAAATATAATTGGGGAATGAAATTACAAAAGATATAGAAACATTAAAAATTGTGCATCCACATATTGGGCATAAAGTTATATGAAATACTGTTAAACAGGCATAAAACCTTAGATCATGTACCTTGATTAACACAGTAGGCGTCACCTGCAGCTAAAAGACATCATTGTTGTCAATTCATGCTCAATAATAAAATTTCCTCTCTTTCTATGCAACTATCTAAGTGGAAACTCAATAGCCTAACTATTAAAAAGCCTGGAAAAGCAGATACTGACTCCAGACATCTAGGCCAAATGACAAAGGAGATACTCTCCTGGTCCCTGCCTAGATCATGTACCTAAGTACTCGCGTACCTTCATGTTCGCTTCATGGGCCACCAGCAAGGATTTTTTTTTTTCCCTCTATGTTATGCTTGGGGGTCTTTTAAATTGACCCTCCGAATGGGGATACCCATTTGCCACACCCAATCATCCCTTTTCAGATATAGAAGAAGTCATGGGCAGTCAGCGTCTGAGTCCTTTCTGGTGATTGTGGTGACCCTTTTCAGAGGTTAGACATAACTAATCAGAAGATCTAGAAATTTGATTATGGTAGTTTAGGATGAGACCCCCCCCCCAAAAAAAAAATTAACCACACTCTTTCTCAGGCTGAGAACTACAAAGCTTCCTGGACTAGGCGCAGTAAACACATATCCTTCTGTAGCCTCTGAAAGAGCAGGAACGAAAAAAAAGGGGGGTGGTGTGGTTTGAATGAGTGTCTCCCCATAGCTCTAAGTATTCGACATTTTCTCCAGTTGATGGCACTGTTTTAGAGGTCTTAGAAGGTGGCCGTGTAGAGGAAGTATGTCACTTGGGCCAGGGTCAGTGGTTAACAAGCCTAGCGTGTCTCCAGCCCTCCTCTCTGTTCCTGTGCTTTATGCGAGATGTGACCCTCGGCGTGCTGCCCCAGCACCAGCCTCCCACCACAATGACTCTAATTCCCTGGAACCTATCGAATCGTAAGCTCAATAAACTCTTCCTTTGATAAATTCCTTGTCATGGTGCTTTATCCACAGCAACAAGAAAAGTGACTAATACCAGGGGGAAGAGAGGTACGATACCAAGCCCGAAGATGATATTTATTTCATACCAGAGTAAGAAATGAATACCCTTTTTGTTTTGTTTTTTGTCTTTTTGCTTTGTTTTTCTTTGTCATTTGTATTTTCTTTTCCTGTGAAAAGAAATAAAAAAATAAAGAAAAAAAACAAAAAAAGAAAAACCTAGATCGAGTGTCTAATTGTCAATGATGCTTAATGCGTCACACTCCCTTTTGCTCTGATCTTGCAAGAACACTAAGAAATTCAGGAAGCTGGAGGGTGGGCTGATAGCTTTCAGTTTGCTGTGGTACCAATGAGTTTTTACTTTTCAGATCCCACAGACAGGCCAAGGACAGGATCTGTGTTTCCTCCATGTGAGTGGCAGGCCCTGAAATCTTCTCTCTATCTCCTGTTCAATCACATTACCCACCCACTTCATTGCCACAGGTCCTATCACTTCCTGAGATCGCCACTGGAGTCACTGGCTGGGACCTTGTTGCTCCTTCCAAGAATAAACTTTTCCCCTTGACCAGCCTAAGTTGATATTCCCTAGTGGACAAAACCCAAGAGTAATGGGTGAAACATGCCAAGTGCTCAGCCCTGAGACACATGAGGCTGACTGATGGCTTTCAATATGCTGTGGTCTTTTGGCCTGTCCTTCCATGGAGGATGAGGAAAAGGTGCACAATTGTCAATAGCAGCTGAAATTGGGAAATTCTATTAATGTATTTTCTTCCTGGATTTATAGACTTTGCATACTCTATTTGTACTGATCTCAGAATAATACTTAGGAACATTGCTTCAGGTACTTCCTATGAAAAATATATGGGGGTACATCTTTTGGAAATTTAATTTTCATGCTATTGAAAATATACTTGTTTCCAGATTTTTCAGAATATATGTCCATGTATGTGCAACACACGCTTAGTACTAATACACATACGTACATTATACTACTCAAAAATGTCACACTGATATAGTCTCTTGAATTTAGAACTGTTTTATAAAAGTGTGATAAGTAATAAAAATTTAATAGTTAATAGCTTTAGAAACTAAGTTAATATAAATACTAGAAATACTTTAAAAAATCTCCTTGCAGTGTACAATGTAGTTTTTAAGTTTTGTTAATGAGAATTAACATGAAATTATCACTATTTTTAAGAAGATTTACATAACATTATACATAGTATTTACACATTGTTTAATCTGCTAATCTTTACAAGGAGTCCTCAAGCCATACTATAACTGGCCAGTGGACAAACAACCAATTGTCATCATAGAACACAGGAGAATAAAAATGTAAGCAGGTATGGTGGTGCACGCCTTCAATCCTCACACTCCAGGCAGAGGCAGGCGGATCTTGTTGAGTTCAAGGACAAAGCTGGTTCACAGTAGAGTTCCAGGACAGATGGGGCTACAGGGAGACCCTGTTTTGAGAAGACCAAAAACAAAAAAAAAAAAAAAAAAAAGAGACCCGAATGCAGGAATCCAGTGGGCGGGAGACGGGGAGTACTAGATGGGAAGGGGGTAGTAAAGATGGTTAAGATGCTTTGTATGAAATGCCAATTCCACAAACAATTACATTAAAAAAGTCCCATGCTCCTTGCAGCGGACTTGCCGTTCGATCCCCAGCAACCACATATGGCAGGCTAAGAACACGTCCTATAACTATAATCTCCAGAGAACTCAGCTTTCCAGGGGAACCGAGACCCCTCTTCTGACCTCCGCGGGATTGCCGGACACGGTGCAGACAGACCTACATGACAGACAGTACTTCAATGACGCATACAAAAAATAAATAAAATTGTAAAAAAGGAAAAATTAAATACTAAAACAAAAGTCCAGACCGTCCGGTCGTTTGCCACTCTTCCTTCTCCTCTCATCTGTTGACAACTTCTGAAGCAGTAATCACAAGTGGAGTTGTTTGCAGTCCCTTAGAAAGATCCTTGTGATAGAAATTCTGTAAAGCCATTAAATGTCAGAAGTCATCCACGTTCATCTTTAAATGTGCTGTTTCTTCTAACATGCCTGGATTTGTTCTAACAGTGAACGAATGAGGAGACCAGGAACGAGCTTCAGGGAGAAATAAAACCTCTACTCAGAGTTCAGTTATTTTATGCTTTATCCCTCTAGTTTAAAAACATATGCCATGGCCAGGCATGGCATGGTACAATGGCTTTAATCCAGCACTGCCGAAGTCGAGGCAGGGCGGATCTCTATGAGTTCAAGGCCATCCTGGTGCTGACATAGTGAGTTCCAAGCCCAGGCGGGGCTACAGGGAGCCCGTCTCAAATAAGACAAAAAAAAAAATATATATATATATATATATATGTAATCTATGTTCAGTATACATATATATATTATAACATGAAACAACAAAAAACCCACAACAACAAAGATACTATTGTTTAGTGACCTTTGCTTTTATGAGAACATGTCACAATTTTCACAGCAGATTCTTCAGGCCTTTGTCAAGCTCGAAGGAAGAAGCTACAGTCAGCGGCCATTCCCCATCTTGAGTTCACCAGCATGCTCTGCATGTTTGCCCCTCTGTTACCTGTCAGATCAACTAGTGTGCCCAGTACTGTCTTGACTGTGGTTCTCATGGATGAGTCTAGTGATTCATTTCTAACAGAGGTCTCAACAGGAAAATGTCTTCTCTTAATTCTTATTATGTTACTGAAATGGTACAGTTTACTAAAGGGACAAAATAGAAACTACAAGAAAAGAGTTACTTCTTTGGTCCCAAACCAAAACTAAGACAATTCATTAGCAATTGCACATACTTAAAATTCAGTGTGAATAAGGTTTCATAAAAAGCAAAATCAGGCGGGCATGGTGGCGCACGCCGTTTATCTCCTAGCTCTGGGGAGGCAGAGGCAAGGCGGATCTTGAGAGTTAAGGCCAGCCTGGTCTACAGAGTGAGTTCAGGCAGCTGGGGCTACCAGGGAGACCCTGTCTCAAAAAACAAAAAAAAAAAAAAGAAAAAAAAAAAAAAAGAAAGAAAATCAAGAAGTATGATATATTCCTCTTTTTGAGGAAAATGGTCACCTCCAAAGCAGACTACAGAATTATTATTTAAGCAGTTTAATGTCTTGGCTTTCCACCAAAGAAAATAATTTCCTACATAATAGATTCATAAAATGAATAGTATACTACGATAATAAATAAAACTCCACACTGAGCATAGTGGTTACCCCAAGACAGTGGGAAATGGGTAGGTTTTTCGTTCTTTTTTTCTTTCTATCTTTACTTTTTTTGTTTTTTTTTTTTTTTTTTTTTTTTTTTTTTTTTTTGTTTTTTTTTTTGTTTTTTGTTCCTACAAGCAGATGCTTCCTTCTAATAAGAATTGGCGGCTGGAAGATGGCTTGCGGTTAAGAGCACCGAACCGTCTTCTTTACAGAGGACCCGGGTCAATCCACACCCACGGCGGGCCGAGAAGGGGGGGCGCCAAACCGTACCAAAACTCCAATTTCCGAGAACTCCATTTCAGGGGGAATCCGACATCCCTTTTCTGATCTCCGCGGCCCCATGCACGACCGGGTGCAGCAAAACTTGCTGCAGACAGTACATCATACACATCAGAAATAGAAAATTAAATAAAAATTTTACATAAAAAACATTCTATTTTCCAAGTACGTATGAGATCCTCTACAGTCCTATAGTGAAGTTTAGTATGTCACTTTTTCAGAAACGAATGTTTACAAAAGACTAATTTGCGTCAGTTTAAAGTAACTTTTATATGTTCGGGCTGGAGAGATGCTAGCAGTTAAGAGCTCTAACTACTCTTTTTGCAGAGGGTGACCCGCGTTCGATCCCAGCACCCACATGGCGGCTGAGAACAATCTTTAACTCCAGTCCAAGGGGAACCCGACACCATGTTATGACCTCCGCGCACTGCACGGCCACTGCAGACAGTACATTCATACACTTAAAAAAATCACATAAACCCCCCCCCCCTTCTTACCACAATTTAAGTACAGAAAACAGCACAAAGACCAATGACGGGAAGTTGTAAGATTTTGTCTGAGCAGTATAACCCTAATCAGCAGCAGCAGCAGTAACACAGGCCTTAGTGTCAACACAGCTTTGTGGAGTTCTTGCACTCACAGAAGGTGCCACGTCTGCACCAGAAAGACATTAGTACTTTGAATGTCATCTCTACATAAGAAGCCTAAAAAAAGACCTTTCTTTGACTTCTGATTTTAATCTGTAACTCAGGCTGGCATGAGACTATCATCTGAGCATAAAGATAGGACATGACAGGCCTAGATGCCATCACCTGAAATGAGAGGCTAAAGACTCTCTTTCATTAAGCTTTGACATGACCATTATTGCCATTTCCATTCCAAAGAATTATTTCTTGTGCACACAAACATGAACATATCAAACTGGGTTCTAGTTTTATAAGAATAAGTCATTAATTATTTACGAAGTATGATACCAGTCCTGGGTCTTTGTTTTTTTGCTTGTTTTATTTTTTTTTTTTTTTTTTTTTTTTTTTTTTTTTTCTGGCCTGGAACTTGCTCTTAAACCAGGCTGGCCTTGAACTCAGAGAAGATGACCTGCCCTCTGCCTCCCAAGTTGCTCGGTAGGCGGCGCTGAAGCCCACCCTGCCTTGGCAACAGTCCTGGGTCTGTAAAAAACAAAAAAAAAAAAATCCTGAAAACAGCTTTGAAAACATACAATTTCTTCTAGTGATCATATAACTTTGGAAGTTGTAAGGGAGATGACAAAAAGCAGGTTTCAGCCTGAGTTTATTTCCTCCTTGGGTGGGTTACTTCCATTTGGAAAGGAAAAATATCAATATAGTATTTAAGCACTTTAATTCATAATGAGTCAAAAAGTAACTTGGTACTGGTCATAACTATTCCAGTTTATTTTCTTTGACTTCATAAGCAGAGAAAGTAGGTGACATGAGACTGGCTCTTCTAGCTGGATCTCGTCTGTACAAATAAAATTCTATTTCCATAGAATGCTGTGTGGAACTTGGATGCTTTGTTATAAAACTGTAGGGAAGTCTCACAAATAGCTAAATTTTAATTATAGACAATGATGAAGAAAATTTCTTGCTGTGCCTGGCACAAATGGGAATTTTATATTGTCTTTCCCAGGACCAGCCAAGGCCAACTCGGCTGAGCTCAATTTTGAATCCTCAGCTTTTTGTCAAAATTGGGTTCACCAAATCTGTCACCTCTCTCACTATGTAGACCAGGATGGCCTTGAACTCATAGAGATCCGCCTGCCTCTACTTCCAGAATGCTGGGATTAAAGGCATGTACCACCATGCCTGGCCATGCATATGTTTTTAAACTAGAGGGATAAAGCATAAAATAACTGAACTCTGAGTAGAGGTTTTATTTCTCCCTGAAGCTCGTTCCTGGTCTCCTCATTCGTTCACTGTTAGAACAAATCCAGGCATGTTAGAAGAAACAGCACATTTAAAGATGAACGTGGATGACTTCTGACATTTAATGGCTTTACAGAATTTCTATCACAAGGATCTTTCTAAGGGACTGCAAACAACTCCACTTGTGATTACTGCTTCAGAAGTTGTCAACAGATGAGAGGAGAAGGAAGAGTGGCAAACGACCATGACTGTCTGGACTTTTGTTTTATATTTAATTTTCTCTTTTTTAAAAATTTTATTTATTTTTGTATGCGTATGAATGTACTGTCTGCATGTAGGTCTGTGCACCCGTGTCGTGCAATGCCGCGGAGGTCAGAAGAGGGTCTCGGATTCTCCTGGAATTGGAGTTTCAGATGGTTCTCCGCCGCCATGTGGGTGCTGGGGATCGAACCCAGGTCCTCTGTAAGAGCGGTTGGCGCTCTTAACTGCTAGGCCATCTCTCCAGCCCAGAAAGCCTTTATGTTTCTAAAAGAAAATTTTTTCTTTCCTGGTGGACAAGTGAATAAAAATGTAATTGCTCCTGAAAGTGTAAAACCCTAAGTGAAATGCCATTACTTGAAAATGACCATTCAAACTAACAGTGTACAAAAGTTCACTGAGATATAGTGTTTGTTACTGGCCAAGTGTTTGAGGGGCTTCCTTAAAGTAGCTGTGTGATATTTTTATAGTCAGGATGCCTCTGTACAAAGAGAAATAATGGGAACGAAGAGAAAGAAATGGTAAGGAAGAGGTGACAGATTTGGTGAACCCAATTTTGACAAAAAGCTGAGGATTCAAAATTGAGCTCAGCCTAGTGGCCTTGGCTGGTCTGGGAAAGACAGATATAAAATTCCATTTGTCTAGTCACAGCAAGATCTTCATCATTGTCTATAATTAAAATTTAGCTATTTGTGAGACTTCCCTACAGTTTTATAACAAAGCATCCAAGTTCCACACAGCATTCTATGGAAATAGAATTTTATTTGTACAGACGAGATCCAGCTAGAAGAGCCAGTCTCATGTCACCTACTTTCTCTGCTTATGAAGTCAAAGAAAATAAACTGGAATAGTTATGACCAGTACCAAGTTACTTTTTGACTCATTATGAATTAAAGTGCTTAAATACTATATTGATATTTTTCCTTTCCAAATGGAAGTAACCCACCCAAGGAGGAAATAAACTCAGGCTGAAACCTGCTTTTTGTCATCTCCCTTACAACTTCCAAAGTTATATGATCACTAGAAGAAATTGTATGTTTTCAAAGCTGTTTTCAGGATTTTTTTTTTTTTACAAAGACCCAGGACTGTTGCCAGGCATGGTGGCTCACGCCCCTAATCCTAGCACTTGGGAGGCAGAGGCAGGTGGATCTCTCTGAGTTCAAGGCCAGCCTGGTTTAGAGAGCCAGTTCCAGGACAGCTGGGTTGGCAGGGAGACCATGTTCTCAAAAGGACTAAAAACAAGCAAAAAAACAAAGACCCAGGACTGGTATCATACTTCGTAAATAATTAATGACTTATTCTTATAAAACTAGAACCCAGTTTGATATGTTCATGTTTGTGTGCACAAGAAATAATTCTTTGGAATGGAAATGGCAATAATGGTCATGTCAAAGCTTAATGAAAGAGAGTCTTTAGCCTCTCATTTCAGGTGATGGCATCTAGGCCTGTCATGTCCTATCTTTATGCTCAGATGATAGTCTCATGCCAGCCTGAGTTACAGATTAAAATCAGAAGTCAAAGAAAGGTCTTTTTTTAGGCTTCTTATGTAGAGATGACATTCAAAGTACTAATGTCTTTCTGGTGCAGACGTGGCACCTTCTGTGAGTGCAAGAACTCCACAAAGCTGTGTTGACACTAAGGCCTGTGTTACTGCTGCTGCTGCTGCTAATTAGGGTTATACTGACTCAGACAAAATCTTACCACTTCCGTCATTGTCTTTGTGCTGTTTCTGTACATTAAATTTTTTAAGTTTAATTTATTTTTTTATGTGTATGAATTTACTGTCTGCATTGTGCCGTGCAGTGCCGCGGAGGTCAGAAGAGGGTGTCGGATTCCCCTGGAACTGGAGTTAAAGATGGTTCTCAGCCGCCATGTGGGTGCTGGGGATCGAACCTGGGTCCTCTGCAAGAGTAGTTAGAGCTTAACTGCTAGGCCATCTCTCCAGCCCGAACATTAAAGTTCTTTACTGAAGCAAATTAGTCTTTTGTAAACATTCGTTTCTGAAAAAGTGACATACTAAACTTCACTATAGGACTGTAGAGGATCTCATACTTGGAAAATACATTTTTTTAAAATTTTTATTTATTTCTGTATGTGTATGAATGTACTGTCTGCATGCAAGTTTGTGCACCCGTGTCGTGCAATGCCGCGGAGATCAGAAAAGGGTGTCGGATTCCCCTGGAACTGGAGTTCTCCTGGAATTGGAGTTTTGGACGGTTCTCGGCCGCCATGTGGGTGCTGGGGATTGAACCCGGGTCCTCTGTAAGAGCGGTCGGTGCTCTTAACCGCTAAGCCATCTCTCCAGCCCGGAAAATACATTATTAACAGGAATGTTGAGCCATCTTCTTTGAATAGGAAACTCAGAAAAAGAAGACAAAACCTACCATTTCCCACTGTCTTGGGTAAACCACTATGCTCAGTGGAGTTTTATTTATTATCGTAGTATACTATTCATTTTATGAATCTATTATGTAGGAAATTATTTTCTTTGGTGGAAAGCCAAGACATTAAACTGCTTAAATAATAATTCTGTAGTCTGCTTTGGAGGTGACCATTTTCCTCAAAAAGAGGAATATATCATACTTCTTGATTTTTCTTTTTTTTTTTTTTTCTTTTTTTTTTGTTCTTTTTTGAGACAGGGTCTCCCTGGTAGCCCCAGCGGCCTGAACTCACTCTGTAGACCAGGCTGGGCCTTAACTCCAAGATCCGCCGTGCCTCGCCTCCCCAGAGCTAGGGATTAACAGGCGTGCGCCACCATGCCCGGCCTGATTGTTGCTTTTTATGAAACCTTATTCACACTGAATTTTAAGTATGTGCAATTGCTAATGAATTGTCTTAGTTTTGGTTTGGGACCAAAGAAGTAACTCTTTTTCTTTGAGTTCTATTTTTGGTCCCTTTAGTAAACTGTACCATTCAGTAACAAATAAGAATAAGAGAAGACATTTTCCTGTTGAGACCTCTGTTAGAAATGAATCACTAGACTCATCCATGAGAACCACAGTCAAGACAGTACTGGGCACACTAGTTGATCTGACAGGTAACAGAGGGGCAAACATGCAGAGCATGCTGGTGAACTCAAGATGGGGAATGGCCGCTGACTGTAGCTTCTTCCTTCGAGCTTGACAAAGGCCTGAAGAATCTGCTGTGAAAATTGTGACATGTTCTCATAAAAGCAAAGGTCACTAAACAATAGTATCTTTTTGTGTGTGGGTTTTTTGTTTTTCATGCTATAATATATATATAGTATAGAAGACATAATCATACATTATATATATATATATATATATTTTTTTTTTTGTCTTTTGAGACCAGGGCTCTCCCTGTAGCCCCGCTGGCTTGGACTCTACTATGTCAGCACCAGGATGGCCCTTGAACTCATAGAGATCCGCCTGCCTCTGACTTCCATGCTGGGATTAAAGGCCATTTGTACCATGCCATGCCTGGCCATGCATATGTTTTTAAACTAGAGGGATAAAGCATAAAATAACTGAACTCTGAGTAGAGGTTTTATTTCTCCCTGAAGCTCGTTCCTGGTCTCCTCATTCGTTCACTGTTAGAACAAATCCAGGCATGTTAGAAGAAACAGCACATTTAAAGATGAACGTGGATGACTTCTGACATTTAATGGCTTTACAGAATTTCTATCACAAGGATCTTTCTAAGGGACTGCAAACAACTCCACTTGTGATTACTGCTTCAGAAGTTGTCAACAGATGAGAGGAGAAGGAAGAGTGGCAAACGACCCGACGTGTCTGGACTTTTGTTTATAGTATTTATTTTCTCTTTTTTACAAATTTTATTTATTTTTTTGTATGCGTATTAATGTACTGTCTGTCATGTAGGTGTCGTGCACGCGTGTCGTGCAATCCGCGGGAGGCAGAAGAGGTCTCGGTTCCCCTGGAATGTGTAGTCTCCTGGAAGATTAGTAGACTTATAGGGACGGTTCTTAGCCTGCCTATGTGGTTGCTGGGGATCGAACCGCATCCTGCTGCAAGAGCATGGAACTCTTTTTTAATGTATAATTTTTGTGGAATTGGGCATTTCATACAAAGCATCTTAACCATCTTTACTACCCCCTTCCCATCTAGTACTCTCCCGGTTCCCGCCCACTGGATTCCATTGCATTCTGGGTCCCTTTTTTTTTTTTTTTTTTTTTGGTCTTTTCAAAACAGGGTCTCCCTGTAGCCCCAGCTGTCCTGGAACTCACTCTGTAGACCAGGCTGTCCTTGAACTCACAAAGATCCGCCTGCCTCTGCCTTCTGAGTGTGAGGATTGAAGGCGTGCACCACCATACCTGGCTTACATTTTTATTCTCTGTGTTCTATGATGACAATTGGTTGTTTGTCCACTGGCCAGTTATAGTATGGCTTGAGGACTCCTTGTAAAGATTAGCAGATTAAACAATGTGTAAATACTATGTATAATGTTATGTAAATCTTCTTAAAAATAGTGATAATTTCATGTTAATTCTCATTAACAAAACTAAAACTACATTGTACACTGCAAGAGATTTTTAAAAGCTATTAACTATTTAAAGCTATTAACTATTAAATTATTACTATCACACTTTTATAAAACAGTCTCTTACAATTCAAGAGACTATATCAGTGGACATTTTTGAGTAGTATCTATGTGTATTAGTACACGTGTATGCACATACATGTACATATATTCTGAAAAATCTGGAAACAAGTATATTTTCAATAGCATGAAAATTAAATTTCCAAAAGATGTACCCCCATATATTTTTCATAGGAAGTACCTGAAGCAATGTTCCTAAGTATTATTCTGAGATCAGTACAAATAGAGTATGCAAAGTCTATAAATCCAGGAAGAAAATACATTAATAGAATTTCCCAATTTCAGCTGCTATTGACAATTGTGCACCTTTTCCTCATCCTCCATGGAAGGACAGGCCAAAAGACCACAGCATATTGAAAGCCATCAGTCAGCCTCATGTGTCTCAGGGCTGAGCACTTGGCATGTTTCACCCATTACTCTTGGGTTTTGTCCACTAGGGAATATCAACTTAGGCTGGTCAAGGGGAAAAGTTTATTCTTGGAAGGAGCAACAAGGTCCCAGCCAGTGACTCCAGTGGCGATCTCAGGAAGTGATAGGACCTGTGGCAATGAAGTGGGTGGGTAATGTGATTGAACAGGAGATAGAGAGAAGATTTCAGGGCCTGCCACTCACATGGAGGAAACACAGATCCTGTCCTTGGCCTGTCTGTGGGATCTGAAAAGTAAAAACTCATTGGTACCACAGCAAACTGAAAGCTATCAGCCCACCCTCCAGCTTCCTGAATTTCTTAGTGTTCTTGCAAGATCAGAGCAAAAGGGAGTGTGACGCATTAAGCATCATTGACAAATAGACACTCAGATCTAGGTTTTTTTTTTGTTTTTTTTTCTTTATTTTTTATTTCTTTTCACAGGAAAACAGAAAATACAAAATGACAATAGAAAAACAAAGCAAAAAGAACAAAAACAAAACAAAAAGGGTATTCATTTCTTACTCTGGTGAAATAAAGGATCAATCTGTGGGGCTTGGTATGTACCTCTCTTCCCCCCTGTATTAGTCACTTTTCTGTTGCTGTGATAAAGCACCATGACCAAGGAATTTATAAAAGGAAGAGTTTATTTGAGCTTACGATTGACGGTTCCAGGGAATTAGAGTCCATTGTGGTGGGAGGCATGGCGGCTGGAGCAGCACGCCGAGGGTCACATCTCGCAAAGAGCACAGGAAGCAGAGAGAGCGGCTGGAGACCACGAGGCTTGTTAAACTCACTGCGCCTGCCCCCAGTGACATACCTCCTCCAACACGGCCACACCTTCTAAGACCTCTAAAAACAGTGCCATCAACTGGAGACAAATGTCTGAATACTTAGAGCCTATGGGGGACACTCATTCAAACCACCACACCCCCCTTTCTTTTTTCTTTTCCTGCTCTTTCAGGGCTATCAGAAGGATATGTGTTTACTGGCTAGTCCAGGAAGCCTTGAGTTCTCAGCTGAGAAAGAGTCTGGTTAATTTTTTTTTTGGGGGGGGGTCTCATCCATAAACTACCAAATCAATTTCTAGATCCTGATTAGTTATGTTACCCTCTGAAAAGGGTCACCACAATCACCAGAAAGTGACTGAGATGCTGACTGCCCTGACTTCTTCTATTCTGAAAAGGGATGTTGGGTGTGGCAACTGGGCTATCCCCCATTCGGAGGGTCAATTTAAAAGACCCCCAAGCATAACAATAGAGGGAAAAAAAATCCTTGACTGGTGCCCATGAAAGCGAAATGAAGGTAGGAGTAGTTAGGTACATGATCTAGGCAGGGACCAGGAGAAGTATCTCCTTTTGTTCATTTGGCCATGATGTCTGGAGTCAGTATCTGCTTTTCAGGCTTTTTAATAGTTAGGATATGAGTTTTCATTTGGATAGTTGCTAGAAAGAGAGAGGAAATTTTATTATTGAGCATGAATTGACAACAATGATGTCTTTTAGCTGCAGGTGACCCTACTCTGTTAATCAAGGTTAAGATCTAAGGTTTTTATGCCTGTTTAACATTATTTCATATAACTTTATGCCCAATATGTGGATGCACAATTTTTAAATGTTTCTATATCTTTTGTAATTTCATTCCACAATTTATATTTGTCCTCTTTCAATTTATCCCTGTCTTCTTTTAGATCCCAGACTTCCTTGTTTATAAGGTCCTTAACCTCACTCAAGTCCTTAATGTCTCTAATCATATTCAAAATTGTTCTTTTGAGATCTGTATCCTGAGTTATATCCAAGGGGTCTTTATTAGAGGATACTTGAATAGGGGTATTAGTGTTTGGTGAAGATCCACCTGAGTCTTTCATTGAGTTTTGGCATTTGGGTAGTCTCTGTTGGGAGTGGTTCCAGTGTGAAGCCTAGGTGCTTATTGAGCTGACAATGATGTTGGTCATACTCTTAACTTCCCAATTGATGCACAGTTTGTGCACACTCTAGGCCCCCAAAATCTCAACTCTATCCTAACCCTGTACAGACCAACACCCCTCACCCAGCCAGCAAACAGTTTGCTCAATGGACTAAGCCACACAACACCCAAGCCGGCCCAAATCTCCCAGGCCTGTGAAACCCATACCCCGAGGGCCCCAGGCACTGCTGATCCTGTGGGCTGGAAGGTCACAATGCTTCCTCTGCAATGCACCTGGAGTCCCCCACATCTAAGTGGGGTGAACCCCAATCATCCACCCAGTGAGATGTACTCATGGAACTACTATACACCACCCTTAATTTACTGACCAAGCCTCCAGAGCCAGGTGCCAAACAAAGTCTGTACCTGGGTTCAATAGGAGAAAGGCTCAGCTGACACTGAAGCTATCTCTGTTGTCTCCTGATGCCCTTGGGTGGAGTCCATAGTGCCAAATTGTAGTCTTTAAGGATCCAAATGCCCTTGGACCACCTCCAACGCTTCCCAATGCTCTTGGACTTTGCCCTTAGCTACTCAGAATGCACCAGCAGCCTCAGGAGCCGCCATCTTGGAAAAGCCTCTCGGAGCTAGTTTTTAATTTAGAAAAATAAAGCAAGGTGACAATAAGTTATAGGTGGTGGGGTAAATTATGTGTGTATTTGTAAAACAGTACATACTTAGTCACATATCTATGAGACAGTTGTAGAAACACATGGAAACAATACTGCTTTCTAGAGAGTTACCCTACCTTTGTTTCTGTCCATCAAAGAAGAGGCCATGGCAGTGGAACTGGGGAGAGGAGCAATTACTATGGACAAGTTTGATGTTTATCTGGGTTTATTATGGGATTCACAATATGCTGAGCGTTAAGGCTGGCACTGAGGAAGGGAAGCTTCCCATCTCTGATGGCGAATTTTCATTATCAGTTAGTTGGATGGGCTTTAAAATCACTGAAGACTTTGGTGAGGTCCACTTTGAGTTTGTCTGTGATAATGCTTGTAGAGATTAACTGAGTGAGGAAGACCCACCCTGTCTGTGGGCAGGACCGTTTGGGAGCTGAAGGCCTATGTTCGATGCAAGGTGGGGATGGGGAAATGTCAGCTTAGTGCCAGTATTCCTGCTTCCTCTGCTTCCTGACTGGTCATGAAGTGAGCAAGTCTCCTTCCTCCGCCAAACACCTAAGCACCACGGTATGTTCTGCCCAAGCACATTTAAGTGACTGCAGACTGAATCATGAGCCAAAATAAATCCCTCTGTTTCTATGTTGTTTTGGCCACATAGTTACTATGATAATAATAACTAATATATCATCCTTTCCTTTGAGCATTCAGATGGTGAGGGACCCTTGTATGGTATGGCCCTCCTGCTCAGTGTGGGAAGCTAGGCAAAGTGAACTGACCTAAGGGGTATCATAGGAATTGAAATAAGAATAATAATGCCGGGCTGGAGAGATGGCCTAGCGGTTAAGAGCACCGACCGCTCTTACAGAGGACCCGGGTTCGATCCCCAGCACCCACATGGCCGAGAACCATCTGAAACTCCAATTCCAGGAGAACTCCAGTTCCAAGGGAATCCGACACCCTCTTCTGACCTCCGCGGCATTGCATGACACGGGTGCACAAACCTGCATGCAGACAGTACATCGATACACATACATAAATAAATAAAATTTAAAAAAAAATTAAAAAAAAAGAATAATAATGCCAATCTTAATACCATGTCAGTACTTCATAGTACTTAGTTTTAAAAGTTCAAATACTTGGGGCTGGAGAGATGACTCAGTGGTGAAAAGCACTGGCTGTTTGTCTAGAGGACCTGGGTTTGGTTCCCAGAACTCACATGGCAGCTAACAATAGTAACTCCATTTTCAGGGGATATGATGCCCCCTTATGGCCTCCACAGGCATTGCACACATGTGGGGCATGTACATGCAGACAAAACACTCATACACATAAAATAAAATTGAAATAAAAGTTCATAAGCCAGCAATAGTGTGATGTTTATGTGTAACACACAAGATCAAAGGACTTAGCCAGTATTGTTTAAAAATTACTTATTAGTTGAACTTTAAAGTGAAATGTTTAATCAAGAGACAGTAATCAACTGTAATACTGATTTAAAGAGCCATTTAGTGAGGAAAAGTAATTATAACAGCTTATTTCAAACTGAAAAAATTCTCCTAACATATGAAGTGATAATGTTTAAAAAATTGACTGAATTCCAGACTTGGCTACTAAATCATGTTAGTGTGTTTTACACATATAATTTGTATTTGATGTTAATGAAGACATATGGAAGGATCTTGTGTAGGAAAGGCAGATTTTAATAAACTGTACTTTCATAATTTTCAGAAAACTCTCTTAATACACAGGAACTAGGGCAATGAAAATCTCCCTATTTCTTCCTAACATGCTGATACAGTCTCTCTCTCTCTCTCTCTCTCTCTCTCTCTCTCTCTCACACGCACTTCAATTTCACAGCCCTCTCTCTCCCTCCCCATAAATGCTTACTTGTTCAAGCTGACACACATACAAGCAATTCTTTTCAACTGAAAACACACAATATAACATTTGCATATAATACTTTCTCAGGTACACACACAGATACACACACACACACATGTTAATATGTACAGACATACCATATAGGTGCACACACAGCCAGTAATGTTTACTCACACATAGTCAATGTTTGGCCATCCTTCTTTTTTCTGTTTATTTTTATTTTTTTATTTTATGTGTATGAGTGTTATACCTGCAGGTATGTAAGTGGACCCATGTCATTCAGTGCCCATGGAAGCCAAAAGAGGGCATCAGAATCCCCTGGAACTGGAATTACAGACAATTGTTAGCTGCCATGTGGGTGCTGGGATTCGAACCCAGATCTTCTGCAAGAACAACCAGTGCTCTTAACTGCTGAGCCATCTCTCCAGCTCTTCTTCTCACTGAACAGTTTTGTAAATAGCTATTTTAGTAGCTAAAATATTTGATAATGTGTTTGTACTATGATTTATAGGTTCATTATTTTATTGAGAAATTTTATGTAGACTATTTTTGATATAAATAAAACTGGAGTGAATATCATTGTACATAAATCTTTTACAACATTTAAGATTATTTTCTAGTCCATAATCAGAAGGAAATTGCTGAGTCAGAGGATCTGTATTATTTTATGACTCTTGTTAATGGCCAGATTGTTTTTGTTTTTTTGTTGTTGTTTTGTTTTGTTTTCTTCTATTCTTTATTTTTTTCATTTTTTAACAATATGTAATAATTTATGAGTACAAGCATCCTTCATGTAAAACCAATTTCCAAGCAGTTGTACCCAAACCCACACAGCCCAAGGGTCCCACCATCCAGCTGGGGGGGCTTGTATGTACAATCAAGTTGATCAAATAAGTGTCCAGTCTATATTGCTGTAGTTTCACCATTCACCCCAATCGCAGCCCTTACATTCTACCACGCCCCCTCTTCCGCAGATTGCTCCCTAGGCTTAGAAAAGGGGCACAGGTGGACGAGAAGCAAAACAGTCTACTTTCTCTGGAGCTGTTGTCTTGGACTCTGGTCAATTCTGGCTGTTTCCTTTCATGGCTGACAGTTTGTCCAGGAATAACCTTTCAGTCCTACTAATGAAGCACAAGCAATTAGATATATAGGTTTTGTTGTTGTTGTTGTTTTGTTTTGTTTTGATCTTTTTGAGACAGGGTCTCCCTGTAGCCCCAGCTGTCCTGGAGCTCACTCTGTAGACCAGGCTGGCCTTGAACTCACAAAGATCCACCTGCCTCTTCCTCCCAAGTGCTAGGATTAAAGGCGTCCACCACCACACCCGGCTGATATATAGGTATTTAAGCAATACTTATTGTTATGGTTGGTTACGTTGGTATAGACACAGATGTTTGGATGGTGTGTTAATCCATGAATTACGTTTTTTCTGTAAAATATGACAGGGTTTTACTGTGGTTTATAACATCTCCTAACCACTAGAGGATGAAAGCTTGTGGCATCAGCCATGGGTTATTCCTCCAAGGAGAGAGCTAATAGCCAATTAGGTTTGGGATATACAGGCATATGGCTGCCACTGCTGCACAGTATTTCCAGGCAGGTGAGGTGTAGCTGGTGCTGACGGAGGAGTCTTGCTTGACTCAAGGAGACCTATATTTGCTTTATTGGTTTAGTGGCCTTTGGTAACACTCTCTGGTATTCCAGAGACCAACTGAGGCAGTAAGATCCTGCTGTCAAAGACCTGATGTAAGAATGGGAAAGATGTAGTGAGACTGTACTTGCAAATAAAATCTTTTTTTAAGGGATTCTACAATATAAGAGCACAGTTTTTTTCAGATCATAGTAACATTGCTCAGTTTGCCATATAATTAGGTGCTTGGCACTAGCATCCACAGATGAGGGATACCATTCATCATTTGTTTTTCTGGGACTGTGTTACTTCACTTAACATGATATCTTCTAGCTCCATCCATTTACCTGCAAAGTTCATGATGTCATCTTTCTTTACTGCTGCATAGAACTCCGTTGTGTAGATGTACCACATTTTCTCTATCCATTCGTCAGTTGAGGGACACTTGGGTTGGTTCCAGCTCCTTGCTATTGTGAAGAGAGCTGCAATAAACATGGCTGTGCATGTATCTCTGCAGTAAGATGAGTCTTATGGGTACGTACCCAGGAGTGGTATGGCTGGGTCAGGTGGCAAGTTTGTTCCAAGTCTTCCAAGGGTTCTCCACACTGCTTTCCATAGTGGCTGTACCTGATATAATTTTAATACACTCATATGCCCCCAAAGTCTCAGTTCATCCTCAATAAATGTATAGGTAGAGCTTTCTGTTCCCACAAACAAATCATTTATCAGTCTGTGCTGTGGTGGTGTCCGACAGATGGGAGCAGTTTCTGGCTCTACCCATGGATTTCACTCATCCTTCTCCCTCAAAGTGCATTCAAAAGCTGCTTGTGAAATGGGATCTCTTGGGGCAAAACACAGCCTGAAAATACTACTCTTTCATCCAATATGGCGTCACTTACTGCAGGACACAGTCTGCTGCCAACACAAGTCAGAACAAGAATAAGAATGACGGCGAACCCCATGCCCTGATCCCTGACATCGTGCTCAGAAAAGCTTCTGAGAACTTCCCCTGCTAATTCACCTAAGTGTCATTATTCTCACAAGGGAGCTGTAAGTAGCCAGAGAAGCCAAGGCGTGTGGCTACGAAGCAGTCTTGCTTCTTTGTTCCAAATGGATGATCCATGAGAGCATGATCCATCATGGTCTCTGAGGAAATATAGTTTCCAGATAAAGGGGGAAGAAAACAAATGCCTCCCATCATTCACCAAAGACACATTCATCAGCCACCAGGGACAGGATGGTGAGAGGGGTTTATTGTTATTTACTCAGGACATGTTCATTGGGTACAACGGACAGAGTGGCCTGGGAATCGAGGTCTAATGGGCAAGGTGTAGAAGAAGGGTGAAGGTATGTGGTCCTCAGGGCTGTTTGCAGGCTAGGGAACCTACAATTGGTGGTGACCCTGGATAGCAGGCAGCATTACACTGAGGTCTCTTNAATCTTTTTCCCGTGCAGTTAGTTTTAAGATTTAAATTGCAAAGTTTTTGACAAAAAGGTTTCATATATATCTGTATCCCCCCTTTTATTTTAGGTTTTTATTTTTTGACCCATGAGTCTCAAAAGGCAGTTGTAGTACACATACCTATAGCAGGAATCAAGGCGCAGATTTCATCAAATTCACCCAAGCTGTTTTGGGTGACTGTATGTCATATAACTTGGGGAAACAACTTAATTCCTTAAATTAAATCATCCTACAGGTAAGAGAATGCTACAAGATGATACTGTACAACAGAAAAATTATAGAGAACAATTAGTATGTGCCAATCCCAAAGTTATTGTTATACCAAATTTAAGTAAAAACAAATGTGGACAACAATTTATATTTCCAATTAACTCAGATGCATTACCGTTTTTATCAAAACCTTTTAAACCAATGTTGTTTTAATATACACCATATTTTTACTAAGTCCTAAAACACCATGGTAACCTGTAGACAGAGTCTGGGCAAAATTGGGTACTTGTTGAACTCACATCAATTAAATATACATTAAATCAAATATAGAACCCGTGTCCCTCTCCCAACCCCTCCCACCCCTCCTGATTCACTATTTCAGTCAGTTTTCTGATGCAGTCTTTCTGTTGTTGTTCTTTTAATATGCATTCCCTTCCACAAGAAATATTTACACCTGGGTTATTGGCGCTAGCATCCACAGATGAGGGATACCATTCATCATTTGTTTTTCTGGGACTGTGTTACTTCACTTAACATAATATCTTCTAGCCCATCCATTTACCTGCAAAGTTCATGATGTTGGGCCAGATTGTTCTTTTTTTTTTTTTTTTTTTTTAAAAACACTCCTGCCAATTTATATGCCTATGGGGAATATAAATGTATTTTCAGGTTCTTCTCAATGTTAGGAATATCTTAAAACATTATTTTGCAAAACTTTGTTAATTGGACAGTTTAAGAAATGTCACTTTTGAAACATTTATTTTATTATTAAAAGATGAAAATTACTTTGTTTGCCTTAGTCATGTGTTTTCCTTTTCTAGTGAATTTTCCCCATGTCCTTTACCCATCTTCTGTGCCCTCCACTGAAGTGCTTGTGGATTCACTGGCTTATAGAATTTGCCATGTTTATGGTATCAGCCATTTGTCTGTAATATTTTACAATCATTGTTCAAATTTTTCACCTTCTACTTTCATGCTTCCTTTGAATTACAAGTTTTAGGGAGTCAAATAAACAGCTTAAAATTAAAATAGTGGCAGAATCATAAGCTCCCAACAGGCTGAAGTAGTTATAAAAAATTAGTATATGCTTAAAATATATAATTCAGTGGGGACAAGTATTCATATTGGGGTCATTATTAGAATTCTGTTTCATGCCTTGTACCTAAACAAGTCCCAGTTTACTAAATGCATTAGTTACTTTTCTTATCATTGTGACAAGAGGTGTGCCATTAAGAGTTTGAGGGAGGAATTTCATTCGCCATGACACATGGTTCCTGAGGGCTCAGTGCATGGTTGCTTGGTCCGCTGAGTTTAGGCAGAACATCATGGTGACAGACACACAAGGATGAGACATGTTCACCCATCACAGACAGGAAGCAGAGGCATGATGTGGTCCCCAAGGATAGGACCCTGGGGATCTGCTTCCTTTACCCAGGCCTCATCTCCCTCCTCTTTCTACCTCCCAATGATGCCATGAATTAGGAATCCTTCAAGAGATTAATCCGTTCATCAGGCCAGAGCCTTCACGATCTAATGGTCTCTGGAGATGCCATCAGAGACACAGCCAGAACTCTGCTTTATCAGTCCCGTAGCCTGAAATAACAATACCCACAAAAAGAGCATTTGAGTTTCAGTGGATATTTATAATCATCAGATAGTGATGGTTTAAATGTAGCGATAAAGGTAGAAAGGCTTAGAGTATGTAAGGAAAAATGTGACCCACATGGGAGCTTTCATACAGTAAAACAAAACTAAATGCAAATGACAAACAAGGGAATTATTCAGGACACTCATAGAAATTATTAATTTTATAAATATTATAGTAGAGATCTCCTACAATTCAATTTGAAAAATTCCAAACAGATTCATGGTCATAAAATAGGAAGTGATAATTTAATAAAGAATACTAACAACTAACAAAAATTTTCTCAATGAAAAAATTCAAAGTCTACCATCAATAGTTTTCAAAGAAAGTAAAACAAATGCTTAAATTTGGAAATATGTAAATATAAATGTATTTTGCTTGTTACCACTTTCCAGGTCTTGACTGAATCAATCACCAATCAATCACCCTGCCAAATCCATCACCAACTAATTGAAAATAAATTAACTGCTGGGTATAGTGGCGCAGGCCTTTAATCCCAGGGCTCAGGAGGCAGAGGCAGGCAGATCTCTGTGAGTTCAAGGCCAGCCTGGTCTGCAAAGTGAGTTCCAGGACAGGTAGGGCTGCAGGGAGACCCTGTCTCAAAAAGACCAAAAATAAATAAATAAATAAATAAATAAATAAATAATAAAATAAACTGTTAAAATTGGGGTTAAAAGCAGGGAGAAAGTTTCAAGACTGGTTTTTAGTGCTAAATAATAGAGAAATTTGTTGTTTGTTTGTTTATTTTTGAGACAGGGTCTCCCTGTAGCCCCAGCTGGCCTGGAACTCACTTTGTATACCAGGCTGGCCTTGAACTCACAGAGATCTGCCTGCCTCTGCCTCCACCTCTCAAGTGCTAGGATTAAAGGCGTGTGCCACCATACTCGGCTTAAAGACGGTTCTTAGCTGCCATGTGGGTGCTGGGAATTGAACCCTGGTCCTCTGCAAGAGTAGTTGGAGCTCTTAACCACTGAGCCATCTCTCCAGCCCCCTTCATTTTTTGAGGAGATTTTTTTTTGTCTTTAGTTATATTTCTAAAGTTTCCTTTTAATGAAATAAAATAGTTTGCAGACTTGTGATATTATGATAATGATAGAGATTTACACTTATTGACATGTGAAAAATGCTTAATATAGAACTTAAAAATGTTGGAAATTACAAAGGAAGTGTGATTTCATGTGTATAATGATCAAAGAGTAATTTACATATACACATACTAAAATCGTAGTATAAGATGTAGCAGAAGTTCCCTTTGTTTATTTTTTCATGGACTTCAAAATTTCCAACTTTCTCACATTTAGCTTTTATAATTACAAAAGCAAAATTGTTTACATAAAAAAATCAGCTTTTCTTTATAAAATAATGTTTTTCTGTGATTAAAGTCATTCCTATATAAAATAGTGACCTTTAGAACATTTGGGGGGGGTGGAGAGATGGCTCATCAATTAAGAGTTCTTCCCACTCTTCCGGAGACCCAAGTTTGGTTTCCAGCACCCACATTTGGTGGCTGACAACTGCCTGTAACTTTAGTTTTGTGGAATCAAGCCTCTGGTGTCACGTGCATGTATAGGCATACACACAAACAAATGATGAAAAATAACCTAAAAAAGTTAAACTCTTCCCATCTGGAGTTGATTTAATGTATGGTTTGAGGTGAGAGCTCAGATTTCCCTAAATGTAACTAAAATAGCTGACTAGGTGCCTCGGTATCATTAATAGACAATGTCTTATTGATTCCCTGCATTCCTTTTCAGAGGTCACTGACTTCTGTGTTGTAGTATCTATATGGAGATAATTTGGCTGTTGGTCTAGTTGTCTGCTCTTGTGGTATTACTTTACTCTTTTAATTATAATACCAGTATCTTGTGTCTTAATTATGAAGGGATACTCTTTATTTTTTAGGACATTCTTATAAATTTATTTTTTGAATTAATGTTAAGAATCAGGAGCTTAAGGTCATTTCTCTATGCTTCTTAATTGGGGTATACTGAATAATGTGATTTATTTTTTTCTGGATAATTCAAAGCCATGATTTCTTATGAATCATCAGAAATTGTTAGTTATTCAGATATGATAGGTTCTTTGCTCATGTTATAAGTGGCTCTTGATTATAAGGTTTTCTAAAATTTCTGTGATCAATTTGCATTTCTTTCTTATCTTCCTTTAATGATTCTTCCAGATGTTTTTCTGTCACTTTTAAAATAACTCCCATCTGTAGTGGAATCTGTAATGGAATCACATGATTCAGTTTTTAGCATCTATGTAAATTTCCACCTTGTTGGATAGTAGAAGGTTGGAGCTTATTCTCTTCTCTGATGTTAGCTCTGAAATCACTGACTTACACATCTCCCTCTGGACATGGTAACTACCATTCCATTCTCCAGTCTTTACATTTCACATATAAGAAAGATCATATGGCATTTGTTCCTCCATGCCTGGCTTATTTCTCTCAACATATTATCCTTTAGGTTCACCCATATTATAAATGACAGAATTTTAAGCCTGAAGAGTTATCTTATTATATATATACACACATATATATATATATGTATATATATATCACATATTAAAATGCATTCATTTATTCTTAAATGATTTTCATATCCTGATTATTGTGAATGATGCTGCAGTGAACATGGGGGCAGTAAAAAAAAAATCCCTTCAGCTTAATGATTCAATTTCACTTCCTTGGAGTATGTAGGCAGTAGCAGGATTGCTTGATCATATGGATAATTTTGTTTCTAATTCTTTGGCCATCCTTTATACTATTTTTCAATTGTACTGTTTTCTGTCAGCAGTGCTAAGGGTTTTGTTTTCTCTATGTCTTTGTCGATATGTATTAAATTTCACCTTTTTTATAGTAGCCAATCTTAACAGGTATGAAATGATTATATTTGATTGTATTTAATTTTATTTTCTCTGATACTTAGAGGTTTTGCACATATTTCCATGTATTGTTGGCTATCTGTGTATCTTCTTTCAAGGAATGTCTACTCAAGGCCTTGCCAGTTTTTTATAGTTTTATGTTACTAAGTAGTTTGAGTTCTTTGTATATGTTGAATACCAGCCTCTTTAGGATGCATTACTCGAAAACGGTTCTCAATTCTTGGATTTTTTTTCTTCTTATTCCATTCATTGTTTTTTTTACTAAGCAGAAACATTTTGGTTTGAGACAACCCGATTTGTCTAATTTTTTGCATTCATTGTTTACGCTTTGGTGTCATTTCTAAAAAATCCATGTCATGGTGCTTTTCTCTTAGTTTACTAGAAATTTTATAACTTCCAGGGTCACACTTAAAATTCAAACCCAACCTGGAGAGATAGTTCAGCACCTAGGAGTGCTTTCTATTCTTGTAGAGGACCCAATTTTGATTCCCAGCACCCACACTAGATGGCTCACAATCAACTACCTGTAACTCCAGCTTCAAGGGATCCAATACATTCTGGCCTCCTTGGGCACGCTTCATATATGTGGTGCACACAAACTCACATAGGCAACACACATACACATAAATTTTAAAAATCTTAAAAAATATTTTAACATATTCAAGTTGATTCTTGTGTAAGGAGTGAGGTAAAGGTTCCTTTTTTGCTCTTCTATATATTTTTCCCAATTTTCTAGTACCTTTTCTCCTCAATGTATGTTCTTGGCACCTTTCTGCCCCTCTCTTCCGCAATGTTCTCTGAATCCTGGGTGAGTGAAGTTGAATACAGGAGACCTGTCCATGGAACCACACTCTGTAGACTCCTAATCTCCACAGTTTGGCCATTCTTGCCCCTTTGAGTTCCTGGCCTCCCGTGGCATGGGGGAGCTTCCTTAACGAGAGTTAATAGGTAATTAACGCCTTCTTGCTCTATGTTGCTTGGAGCTTATATGTAGAGGTTGCATTGTAGATGTGTCACCTAGGCATGAGCCATTCATGCTCATGTCTCTGTGTGTCCAGTGGAACTCTACTATTCTCATGTGGTGTAAAAGAATCTTCTTTTCTGAGTGGTGTCGGGGATATCTGTCTGTAAATATAAGGATACCTCTTTTTTAGTCAGGAAAATGTTACTTTAGCCTAGGGATACCTTGGGGATTTCTCTAACATCTGTGACCTCTCCAGTTGTGTGCATCTGGCTATGTTTACAATACCACACATGAGTTTCTTCCCACTGAGTAGGCTTTACGTTCAATTAGTCAGCCATTGATTTTCCCCAAGATAAAAGTGCCACTATTGCATTGATGTTGTATGCTGTGGTGGTCATTGACATGGATATTTTAGCCTATACTTATGTGGTAGAACATGAATGCACAGAGAAACAGAGCAATAAACACAAACCATGGTACAAAATAGATATTTTTCTTTTTTGTCTCTCTTATCTGTTATTGCAGAAGCATTAATCACAGCCTGACAGTTATCAACCTGATTCCAATTCATTAACCCTAAATGCTTTTTCTTCTGCACTCATGGAAGAGAAACTACCAGTTCTCTATAAAAATGTATTTCTGTGTTTTGCCTGCTGTTATTTGTCTTATAGTATATGTTGTCACATTAGGACAAATATGGTGTTGATATTTTTATAAACATTTTGCCACTAATTTTATTTTCCTGTTTATCATAATATGTGTTTTGGGATTCTTCTTATTTGTTGTTTTATGTAACACTATAATGTTATTGCTGTAGTACAAATTTTATTTTGCTAATTCTCTAAAGGAAGACAGGGCTCATCAAAGTTAAGGATCCAGACACAGCGACAGATGCTCCTGTAAAGCCATTTTTCTCAAAAAAGGACTTCTATGTAATGTATGCAAATCACCTCTCTTGTCATTTATTTTTAGAATGTTCTCTGCTATACCACATTTCATTTGTTTTTGTATTTTTATTATGAACAACTTTAAATATAGAGACAAGTATATAAACTAGCTTACCATCAGGCACCTGCTATGCAATTTTATTAAGTATCAACGTATTTGTCAAAGTTATTATTTTAGAGTCAGCCCACCATTACAGATATAGCCGATGCTCCTGGGTGTTGACTCTATGTGTCTTCCTCTATTGTTCTACACTGTATTTTTTTAGAGAGGATGTCTCATTGGACCTAGAGCCCACCGTTGGCTTGGTTGGTTGGCTAGGGATTCTCCTGACCTTACCTCACAATGCTGGGAATCCTTTCGTGTGCTACCATGTTGACTTTTTATTTTTTTGGTCTTTTTGAGATAGGATCTCCCTGTAGCCCCAGCTGTCCTGGAACTTCCTCTGTAGACCAGGCTGGCCTTGAACTCACAAAGACCCGGCTGCCTCTGCCTCCCTAGTGCTAAGATTAAAGGCATGCACCACCACGCCCAGCGACTTTTTTTTTTTTTAATGTGGATGCTGAGTATCCAAACTCAGTTCCTCGCATTTGTACAGCAAGCGCTTTATGTACTAGGCCCTTAGTTTCTATGTTAGTAACTCAGCTACAGGGTAGGTTGAACCTTGTACATAATCACAACTCTAGTAAGCATCAGACTGAAGTGGGAACACAGGCCTTGTATCTTTAGAGGTTATCTTCACTTCCATACCACTTGGGCTCCTATGAATTGTAAAATGTATATATGCCAAGTTATATTCTGATTCTAGATTGTGTATGTCATAGTTTGGATTCTGGGCCCCAAGCAAGAAACTGCAGTCATCTCACTGGCATTCAATTATTCCTGTTACTGGCACAGATTTCTTTGGTGCAGGTGATATTAGGCATATCTCTGGCATTGCTAGGGGCTCTGACATTTCCTGAAGTCTGGTCAAGAATGTACTTTCATTTCACATGTGTTTTCTAGTGGTATGGAAGGTCATGTTAAGTGGGAACAGTTAGCATCACCAAGATGGTGACAAACTTGATGATCTTATGCTTCTGTGAGACTGAGTGGATAATGCCTGAGAAAGGGAAGAAGTTGCAACCAGAAAAGAGAGCCAAGGGCAGAGAGGAGTAGAGATGGTAGCAAAGAGACTCATGTGGGCAAACTATGAGCATCTTATATCTGAGCTCACCCTGTCCCCAAACATAAGCTGAATTATTCTTTTATTTATGTGCTGTCTTATATAAAACACCTATCTTTCTTATTTCCAAAGTCAGTTTTTAAATTGACACCTATTGTATGTCATAACCTGGTGAATTTTACTCTCAGAATCGAAAGAGCCTGTCAGTTCTTATCAGATGGCTATATTTGTTTGAGGATAGCATTGACCTCTTCACATCAGGACTTTCTTTCCTTGATCCTTCATAGGATCCAAGGCTTTACACTCAGTAAATTCCAAGCTGATACTTGCTGATCTATTGTTCTAGCTATTAGGAATTTTAAACTATCTGTTGGTCATCGTCCTGTGATGTTAATATGCTAATGTAAAAGTATGCACAGTTTACCATTCCTATTTTATGAGATTTTCTGAACTGTTACATTAACTAGAAAAAAATTTGTCTAAATAGTATTTAAATTTTACAAAATAATTTCATATTAGCATCCAATTCTTGTAATTTTGTTCCATTTTTCAAAGCATCTTTGTTCAAATATCAGGTATGCATACACAAGCATCAGAATAATTACTCTCAACAATTTATCACTTTTCATGAATGAGAAAAATAGCCATCTCAAAGCCAAATTTTGTTTCCTATCTTTTGCCAACTGAAATAACATTACTTTTGAATTATACTCATATTTCTTAAAAATGCATTATCTTAGCAGGTAAATGCCACGTGACAAAAGATGAGCATTTCAGATAATTTGCAAGGTGATGATGAACAGAACTCTGGGAGCCAGATTCTGAACTCACCCCAGCCAAATCAGCTGGGGTATTGAAACTCTTTGAGTCTCAGTTTCTTTATCTGTGACATGAGGACAAAAGAAACATTTCTCTCATGAGCGTATTACATAATTAAATTAATAGCTTTTGTAAAATGTTTATCGCAGTACCTGGCTCACAGTTAGTATTGTGTAATTCAGGATTGGTTCACTATTCTGTTGCTATTTGCTCTTAGTTTCCAAGGCTGGAAAAGGCTTTATTTTATTTTATTTTTTCTTTTTAGCTCCATTTTTCAGAGGTTTATCTGCTAAGCCTTTTGGCTAGCAGTGAAAGAAAGCAAAATATCAAACCTTAAAACAAGCAGCATAGTAGTATAGTAGAGAATACTCTTGCTAGACTCCCTCCCTGGCACCAGCCTCTTTGCCTCCAGGAAATGCTCAGCTCATTTGCAACTTGTGATCAGGGCTGTTGGAGCTGATGGCATTCCACTTCAAAATGGCTGTGCGGTTCTAAAGTATCAGAGGGTGACATAATGGTAGAACTAGGAACACTTGTGGAAATGCTTTAGGAGTGATTTTTTCCTTAAGGTTTAATGTGTGCTAAAAATTCATCTACACATCCCTAGCAAGGCAAATTTTCCTAAGACAGATGGAGACTGTTTTAAAGTTGGTTGCATGATTCTGATTGGGACTGTTTTAATTTTATCATCGGGCACTTCAAAACAAGGAGTGAAATGTAAGGTAAATTATTATCTAAAATAAGCCTTTCTGTTAAGATGCAAAAAACAGGATGTGAACAGGAGAAGGGAAGGTACTGATGTCATCAGTGGAACTGAAGACATTTAGCAGAAGGGGTTGGGAGAGGTGACTTTAAGGAATGCATAGGGGGAAGGAGATAATTTAAAATGAATTACATAACAGAACATTCCCAACAGGATGCATAAAGATGGGTGTGAAGATGGCTGCATATTTTAAAGGTTGGGATGAGCAGTGTGTATTCGGAGGGTCTCAGAGAATATAAAGAGATCTGCTCAGCATGGCAGCAGCTGCTCACCTCTCACGCTAGAATAAGAAGAAATGAGCTTAAGCTGAAGTGTAAGTGATTTCGGCTTTCTACACAATAAAGATTGTTAAACATTGATTTGAATTGGGTAATCTCAGTCCTGGCAGTACTGAAAAATGTCTTAACTGCCAATCAGCCAGAGATTTTCCCATGCAAAGACAGAATGATGGGCCCAAGACCTCTTATTAACTACAATTTGGTTTCCCTTGTGTTTCAGTATGTCAGTGCAATTTCTTACTTGAAAGTATAAGATTTCTCCCCCGGATTCTTTCCTCCCGTGACCTTTTCCCTTTGTTTCCTTCAGATGCTCTGTAATTTTGTGTCTCACCACTTTCCGTTCCTCAGTTCCTCTATGGTGCTGTGATTTCGTTGTGGCTGCATTAGAAGACCTCCCCTTGGAATAATGATATACCTGCCTCTTAAAACATGGTCTAGCTGGGAAGTGGGAACAATTCATTTCATTTCACTTTTCCCCCCATGAATTTTTATATGCCAGTGTCCTAAGCCTTAGAGAATCAAAATTAAACAAGGCATAATTCTGTCCTGGTGGGATTTTGGTTTAAAGAGAGACAGTTAAACTAAAATACCAGAAGAGATATAAAAATGTGGGGCTGGAGAAATGGCCTAGCGGTTAAGAGCACTGACTGCTCTTGCAGAGGACCTGGGTTCGATCCCCAGCATCCACATGGCGGCTGAGAACCGTCTTTAACTCCAGTTCCAGGGGAATCCGACACCCTCTTCTGACCTCCGCAGCATTGCACAACACAGGTGCCCCAACCTACATGCAGACAGCACATTAATACACATACAAGAATAAATTATAAATAAATAAATAAATAAACCTGCTTATAAAAAAAAAGAGATATTAAAATGTGATCCGGTGTCAGTAAAAAGAAAGGAGTTAGGACATTTTTGGGGGAAAGGATGTGTTTGTCAACAAATATGCCCAAGGATCAAACTGCCTTTTGGAGGACGTATCGAGTTAGGGGGAAGTGATTGGGACACTTGTTGCTGGATCCAGTCTCCAGTCCAGGCCAAGACCCAGATGACTGCTACTTGGTGATTTCCTCATCTGCAGCAATTTCTGAGCAATAACTCCATACTGTGGAGGAGAAAGGGCATGGCTTATTAGACACTGTGCTGAATAGCTTTAGTGTCAACTTGACACACTTGGATTGAGGGAGCCTCAACTGGGGAATTGGCTCCATTGGATTGGCCTGTGGCCACATCTGTGGAGTATTGTCTTGATTGTCAAATAATGTGGGAGGGCCCAGCCCACAATGAGTGGTGCCACCCTGGGCAGGTTGTTGTGTACTGTATAAGAAGGCAGGCTGGGCATGAGCCAGGGGAGCAAGCCAGTGAACAGCATTCCTCCATGGCTTGTGCTTCAGCTCCTGCCTCCAGGTTCCTGCTCTGAGTTCCTGCCTTGGGCTCCCTAAGTGATGAAGTATGACTCGGGAGATGTAAGCTGAATAAACTCTTTCCTCCCCAAGTTGGTGTCGGTCAGAGTGTTTTGTCACAGCAATGGAAGACAAACTAGAACAGACACTGTTGTTGCATTCCTTCATGAGAATATTTTGAGATCAAATTAGGTAATAGGCAAAAAATTACCCAGTAAAAAATTGGCATTCAAGAAATACGATTTAAAAGAAAGGAAGATACTCCAAGTGAAATATGTGTACTTGGAATCCTTATTTGAGTCTGCCTGCTTTAAAGTGATTGTTTTGAAGCAGTTGAGCAACTTTGTGAACTAGATATGAAATGGAATCAAGGAATTGTGAGTCACTTAAATATAGTGAAAATAGCAATTGTGATCATGTTAAGATGTCTTAGAGATATATGTAGAAGTATGCCTGAAGTCTGCAACCTGCTCTGAAGGAGTCTGTAAAGGGAAGCTACTATCAATGAAGCAAGTTCTTGGAATTGTTGATTCTGGATGCTGAATATTGATAAACTCTTCTCTCTGTTTCTAAGTGTATTTGAAAAAATTTCATAACTAAACTTTGCTCTTCTTCCTCTCCAGTAGAGTACATGACTGGATTGGTGGATTAGATGTATCATTGCTTGCAGCCTCCAGATTTAATTGGAAACAGAGAAGTAATAAGAACACCTGTGAAACTTGAGCTAAAACGTCTGTATATAGCCTTGTTTTTGATGTTTACTTGTATGCTTAGGTGTGGCCTTTTAATGTGCAATCCCTTTTAAGTAGGTACTGTTTAAAAGCAAACAGAGAGGCTGTTCGGTGTGGATTACAAATAGCAATCATGTTCAGAGTTCATTGGCAAGAGTGAATAATTTTACTCAATAAGATCTGTAATCTCTAAAAAAAGGGCAACTATAGAGATATTTGACTTTTGATGTAGTACCATAAGTCTCTTGTTTATTCCTGTTGCTTTATCATGTTGACATTCTAAGGTCATGTAACAAATGATTTTTTTATAGGGGTTTATACTTGCTTTAAAAAGGTTTACAAGAAAAAAAACTGATGAATGTTACTTTATTTTTCTTAATATAAAATATAGACACATTTCCTCTTAGATTATGTAAAAGTGTTAGAGATGAATTTCCAGAAATGAGTTTCTATCTGAAGATGGATTTTCTATATTGAATAATCACTGTTGGAATTAAAAGTCACTTGAGATTAACAAGTTGCTTTTTTCCACCAAAATGTTTTATCTGCTTTCAGAGTTTTAGCTCTTGGATGTCAGATTAAAATTCTGAAGCATGTTCGATTCATCTCAGAATTGAATGTCAAATCCAAAGACAGATATTTATAACTGAGTTCTGTTCAGGCAAACAGGCTCCATCCGCAGCTCCGATCACTGCAGAGTTCTCATTCATTGTCACTTGCCATCATTTTAAACAAACAAATTAAAGCTTTAAGATTGGATTTTAGCAAGCCAGCTATTTAATTCCCTGTTTATTACGCTGTATATTTGCAGAGTGCTTTGGGGTTTCTGTACTGCTTTTGAGTGATTATTCCAGTTTCACCCCAACACAATGCCTTGGCGATATCATCTCCATGCGGCTGTTGAGAAAACACAAGTTACCTGAAATAATCTAGCTGTTTAGCACCTTAGCTGAAGCTTCTACTCAGCGCTTTTATTACAAAGTATTCCATTATAAAATCTCTGTCACACAAAGTTAAAAAGAGAAAGGGCTGGTTTAAAAAGGGACTTGTATGTATTATAGAATTGTTTACATACAAATAGTGGAAAATTTGACTTAGTGAGACTATAACAGAAATAGCTTTGTAATTTTTTTTAAGGTAGGATCCCATATGTTTTCCAGGCTGGTCTCAATCCTCTGATCTTTCTCTTTTGCCTTCCCATGTATATTAAAAGCCAGACACTGTAAAATCTCCACCTTTGCTCTTTTTGTTTACATGTGTTTTGTCTATTTAGAGTTGGTTATTGTGCTGGATAGCTTTAGTGTCAACTTGACACACCTGGGTTGAGGGAGCCTCAGTTGGGGAATTGGCTCCATTGGACTGGCCTGTGTCCACGTCTGTGGAATATTGTCTTGATTGTTGAGCAATGTGGGAGGGTTCAGTCCACTATGGGTGGTGCCACCCTGGGCAGGTTGTTGTGTACTGTATAAGAGGTCAGGCTGGGCATGGGCCAGGGGAGCAAGCCAGTGAACAGCATTCCTCCATGGCTTGTGCTTCAGCTCCTGCCTCCAGGTTCCTGCCCTGAGTTCCTGCCTTGGACTCCCTAAGTGATGAAATATGACACAGGAGATGTAAGCTGAATAAACACTTTCCTCCCCAAGTTGGTGTCGGTCAGAGTGTTTTGTCACAGCAATGGAAGACAAACTAGAACAGAAATTGGTACCAGAAGTGGGGTTTTCAAATTGTACATTCTGCATTTCTTTCTGCCCCATCTGCTCTTCTTCACTGTAGATCTGTACAATATTCACCATTAATAGCCACGCCACCATTTCTACATTAGGCTGTCTTGAAATATCCTCTGCCAAAGACATTAGTCCATTGCTTTTCAACTTAGCATCAGGCAAGCATTTGGCCTGGGAAGATCATTGAATGCCTAAAGATCATTGCTGTGGAGCTTGGAGCAGTTTTATTGAAGGAGTTGTAGAAGATGGAGGCCTGGCTTGTGAAGTTTCTAGTTTCAAAGAGGAGCAGAGATCATCAGGACTGTGTAATCTGTGGGTTCTGGTCAGCTGGGGCTGAAGAATCAGCTGTAAGTAACAAGAGACCAGAACCTGAAGTGAAATCTTTGTTGTACTGGGACAATTGATGCTGGTTAGCTGGGGCTGAAAAATGAGCTGTAAGTAACAAGAGACCAGCATCACTGTGGTGAAATCTTCTGGGAAGAATTTCTTCAGGGTCAGCACACAGAAGCTATGATCCAGAAGGGCCTGAGCCTCCATCTCCAGCCAGAAGCAGGACTTGGTAACGTGTAAGAGTCTCCTATATGGTTCTAGTGTTGAAATTTGAAGGGGTCACAGAGAGCAGCCGAGGCTTGGCACTGTGAGAGGTCAGGAAAGACCATCTGTGGAAGAGCACCTTGGTTGCAGTGAAGACCCCAGGATTGCAGGGGTCATGGAGAGAAGCTGAGGCTTTGCACCAGGAGAGGTCAGAAGAGACCATTGGTGGGGGTGCTGCCTCAGTTTCAGTGGTGACCCCAGCGTTTTGGAGATGCCAGGACCGTGGGACGATCACCAAGAGCAGCGGCAGATGTGGAATGGAGTTGGCCTGGGCCTTTGAGATGAGCTGTGTGTGGCATAGATGGCAGAGTCAGAGAGGGAGAGCTGCCAAGACCCTTTGGAGCCCAGAAGATTGTGAGTGAGTCCAGATGTTCAGCCTTGAGCTATTTGCTGGATTTAGGTTTTGTTTGAGAGTGCCTAATTCTTCCCTTTTAAATAAGACAGTACTTGTTTTGGATTTTACAGCAGCCCACAGTTAAGAGACTTTTAAAAGACGGGGGCTGGAGGGATGGCCTAGCGGTTAAGAGCGACGACCGCTCTTGCAGAGGACCCGGGTTCGATCCCCAGCACCCACATGGCGGCTGAGAACCGTCTTTAACTCCAGTTCCAGGGGAATCCGACACCCTCTTCTGACCTCCGCAGCATTGCACAACACAGGTGCCCCAACCTACATGCAGACAGCACATTAATACACATACAAGAATAAATTATAAATAAATAAATAAATAAACCTGCTTATAAAAAAAAAGAGATATTAAAATGTGATCCGGTGTCAGTAAAAAGAAAGGAGTTAGGACATTTTTGGGGGAAAGGATGTGTTTGTCAACAAATATGCCCAAGGATCAAACTGCCTTTTGGAGGACGTATCGAGTTAGGGGGAAGTGATTGGGACACTTGTTGCTGGATCCAGTCTCCAGTCCAGGCCAAGACCCAGATGACTGCTACTTGGTGATTTCCTCATCTGCAGCAATTTCTGAGCAATAACTCCATACTGTGGAGGAGAAAGGGCATGGCTTATTAGACACTGTGCTGAATAGCTTTAGTGTCAACTTGACACACCTGGGTTGAGGGAGCCTCAACTGGGGAATTGGCTCCATTGGATTGGCCTGTGGCCACATCTGTGGAGTATTGTCTTAATTGTCAAGTAGTGTTGGAGGGCCCAGCCCACAATGAGTGGTGCCACCCTGGGCAGGTTGTTGTGTACAGTATAAGAAGGCAGGCTGGGCATGAGCCAGGGGAGCAAGCCAGTGAACAGCATTCCTCCATGGCTTGTGCTTCAGCTCCTGCCTCCAGGTTCCTGCCCTGAGTTCCTGCCTTGGGCTCCCTAAGTGATGAAGTATGACTCGGGAGATGTAAGCTGAATAAACTCTTTCCTCCCCAAGTCGGTGTCGGTCAGAGTATTTTGTCACAGCAATGGAAGACAAACTAGAACAGTTATCAAAAACCAAAAATCAAACAAAGTGCTAGTGAGGATATAGAGAAATGAGAGCTCATCAACTATTGGTGGGAGTATAAATTAATACAGCCATTATACAGACAGTGTAGAGGTTCCTCAAAAAGCTCAAATGAGGTTTAACAGATGATCCAGCTATCTTATTTCTAAGTGTATATCCTGAAGAAATGATAACAGCATACTATATTAGTCACTTTTCTGTTGCTGTGATAAAACCACCATGACCAAGGGAACTTATAAAAGGAAGAGTTTATCTGAGCTTACGATTGACAGTTCCAGGGAATTAGAGTCCACTGTGGTGGGAAGGCATGGTGGCAGGAGCTGGAGCAGAAAGCCAAAATTCACATCTTCCAGTGAGCACAGGGAGCATTGAGCACAGGAAGCAGAGAGAGAGCAACTGGAGCCTGTGAGCCTTATTGAACTCACTAACCCCACCCCCAGTGACATACTTCCTCCAGCATGGCCACACCTTCTAAGATCTCCCAAAACAGCACCACCAACTGGAGACAAAATATCCGAATATTTGAAGCCTATGGGGAACATTCTCATTCAAACCACCACACATACCAAGGGGGCACTTGAATGCTCGTGTTTACTGCCACGAACTGTAGCTAAGATATTGAATAAACCCAGCTGTCCATCAACAAATGAATAGATAAAAAATGTGATATGTAGACCCAATGGAATTTTATTTGGCTATTAAAAAGAAATATATCCTATTATATGTAGCAAAATAGAGGATATTTGGAGGCCATCACATTAAGTGAAATAAGTCAAATACTACAAATGTTCTATATTTTCTCTCAGATATGGATGTGAAGAGAAGATCAGACTCTTATAGTTACAGAGTAAGGGGGGAGGGTAATAGAAGCAGGTTGGATACCAGGTACCAAAACATAGCTAGATGGAAGGATTAAGTTCTAGCATTCAATGGCACAGATGACTGATGACTGTGGTTCACAATAACCTATTACATATTTTATGAATACCTGGAAGGCAGGAATCCAGAGGGTCAAAACACAAAGTAATAAGGACATGGAAATGTTCATTATTCTCATTTTATTAGAATGTATACATAAATTAAATAGCATACTCTGCATAAATATATATATATATATATATATATATATATATATATATATAATATTATGTGTTATTTTGTTAACCTTTGCTGAGAGGGAAATGTTAACTAATCTCACCTATCCATTTTGCACTAGATACATTATGCTGGAATTATGAGCCTGAACTCCACTAAATTTGTATAACACATAAAATAGATAAACTATTGTATACAAAACATTCTATCAAAAGGAAATGAAGAAGCAAGTAGATAAGTGGGAAATTTTGAAAATGCTTGTTTTATTGATATGATTTTGTATTAATGTAAATATTAATTCATTTAAAAACAAGATTGAGTGTAAAAAACAATCCCTGAATGTTAAAAAGCAAAGGGAAACAAGTAATCAATATAATAAATTGGTAGCATAACCATGTAAAAAAAATACTCTTTAAAACTTTAAACTTGGGGCTGGAGGTGTGGCTCTGTCGGTCAAGTGCTTGGTGCACAAACACGTAGTACAGGGCTGTAATCCAATGGCTGAGAAGGCAGAGACAAGAGGGTGTATATGTGGCACTGGGCAGGGAGGTGGGGAAGATGGGCTTGCTAGACAACCTGTCTGAAAAACTGACAAACCTATCTCCAGATCCAGTGAGAGACTCTACCTCAAAGAATATGGTGAAGAATGGTTGAAGAAGAGAATCTGTGGCCTGCACACACACACACACACACACACACACACACCTCCACTTATATACATTCACAACAAACCAACAAAACCCCTTTCAAATCACAGAAATCTGACCATATATAAATAAATATAGGTCTGTATATCCTAAGAATAAAAAACTATTTTAAATTATTTATAGTGAACATATTGTTGGATTGATGGGGTTAATAATCATATTCTGATCCTGATACTAGGATTGTGAACTAAAGACAGATGACTGTCTGTGAAAACTGGAATTTGGGGCATTGGTGAAGGAAGATGGAGATCAGCAAAGAGGAATGAAGTTAACAGAATCCTTGTGGCTCTGAATTTGGACTGCAATGTTAGTTTGAGGTGTATTTTTATTTAAAATAAAATATCCTTGCTCTGGCTGCTAGAAAGGCCTAGAAACAACAAGTCATTACAAAACCAGTGTGTAACCCTAGCTACCTGACTGCAGTGTCTAAATGATATTTTCCACTGAAAGGATCTCAGATCCTTGGAGAGCCGGTTGCTTCTAGAACCAGGGCAAGAAGAAAATGGAGGCAGAAAACAAGGGACCATGGAAGTGACTAGGTTTGCTACAAAAGGATGGAGTTAGCTTGAATAAGCTCTTTTCAAATCAAAGACAGAATAGTTTGCAGTTAAAATAATACCAGTAACACCTTGAAACCTATCAAATTTGCTAAAATTCACAAGTTTATAATGATACCAAAAAACAAATCAGATACCTAGTGGCCACTGGTAGAATATTCTAGTGAACTGACTTAGTATTTGGGATTAACAAAGTGGAGACTAAAGCAATTCTGTTGACTTTACTATATGAACTGTGCCTCAGGAAAATTTTTAAGACTTAATGAGATAATTTTCTTGTGTGTGTGTATGTGTGTGTGTGTGTGTGTGTGTGTGTGTGTGTGTGTGTGTGTATGGATGTATGTGTGTGTAGTTTTTTCACTAAGGAATGAGGAGTGAATGATAGAGGTAGAATATTGCCATGAAAAGAAAGACAAAAAGGGATGTTATGCCTCCTGATAGATGTCCTGTGACTTATTGTGAGGAAGATGTAATATAATGAGAACTGAACTTGATCTGGCTACCAGTTTTCAGAAAGAAGAGAAAAACAAAACAATGCTTTAAAAGGCACCATGGTGCTGCAATCAGCAACATGGAGCCTTGAAGAGCCCTGAAGTACTAATAGCCTGCTTCCCTCACACAAATAAATGGCAAGAAAGGAAGGTGAAGAGCAATTATAGATCAAAATAATGTTTAAAACTTATTAGCCAATCCGTACCTTTATTTACATCCTGATTGAACAAATAGCTAGAAAACGTATTCATATGGCAGTTAGGAAACTTGGACAGTGAATATTTGGTGATATGAAGGAGTTATTAACTTTGAGAGTATGATAATAGCAATGTGTCATTATGCTGTGTTTTTGGTCTTTTTTGAGACAGGGTCTCCATTTAGTCCCAGCTAGCCTGGAACTCACTATGTAGACCATGCTTGCCTTGAACTCACAGAGATCTGCCTGCCTCTGCCTCCTGAGTGCTGGGATTAAAGGCATGTGCCACTATGCCTGGCATTATGCTGTATTTTAAAATCCACAGTTTTTAGGGCCATTCTGAAATATCTATGGATAAAATGTTATTCCTGAGTTTGCTTCCAGATAGTTGGGGGGGGGGGATAGGAGAGAGTTTAGGTGAAATGTGACAGTTGTCAAAACTGGGAATGAGCTAGTCTATTTTTTATTCTTTTACATCCACTTAGAACTGTTCATGGTAAGAGTTTTAAGAGAGCCCTCAGTAGAGATGGTTCTGCGACCACATTGTGGAGTAATTATTTCTGTGAAATACTATATCAAGAAAGTTCAGGTATGTGTCAGCAGGGTACTCTAGTCACAGGTATGAGCCTTCTTAAAATTTACCAGAATTCTGGGAAGAAATTGCACTATCTTCACTTTTCACCAGATGCTGTGGTGAAACGTCTTGGCCTAAGCCAGGGCTGGCAGTCTTTCAAGGGAGGCAGACTTTCAGTGGAGGCAGTCTTTCAGTGGAGGCAGTCGTCTTTCAGTGGAGGCAGTCTTTCAGTGGAGGCAGTCGTCTTTCAGTGGAGGCAGTCGTCTTTCAGTGGAGGCAGTCTTTCAGTGGAGGCAGTCTTTCAATGCAGCTCTTTAGGCTTTCCACGCCCTGTGCTCCCTTCCTCTGCTAAGCCTCAGCAGTTCATAGGCTTGGAAATTTTGAGCATCAGTTTTATGTACATTTCTCCCATTCTCTTGATCAGCAGTCTTTGCCCATATTCAAGTCTTTTTGGGAAGATCATAATTTGCATTTTGGCTAAATAAGAGACTCAAACTAGTCAGCCTGCTCCAAAGCAATCCTAGGCACTATCTGAATCTTTAATGAGGCAAGCTGTTCACCTTCTTCATAAGATGGGGAGCGGGTGGAAGCTTGATTCAGCTCAATTCCATTCGGAGTTGATGTTCCCTAGCACAGTGTGCTCAATGGTAGTGCTGCTGTTAGGTTGGGATAGGGTGACGTGTCTTCATGTGAGACTGTCTCAATATTATGCATGCGTAGAAAGGAGGAGGGAGTTCCTGGTGAATAGGAAGTGACATTTGCAGTACTAAGAAATGAGCCTTTAGTTAAAACTTGTATGATGTTCCCGGGGGGGGCGGGGTAGAGCACCCTCATAGGATCCAGGAGAAATTATAAAAACTTTTCAAAGGTGAATTTTTGAGTCTTCTGTAGACCATTAGAACATTTGATGTAAAGCATCTCTGGGAGTGCAAATTAAAACCCAAGCTAGTAAAAATCTTTTGCAAAATGTAACCCTCTATGTCTTGGAGTGACTAAATTATAATTTGTGACATTTAGAGATTTATAGGTAAAGTAGCAGCCCAGGAGAACAACTGAAATAAGCTTTGTGTTTAAAGAGGTTCATTGATTGGCTTTCCATACACAGAATTATAGAAATTTTGGAGGCTTTGATTGTTCCAGATGTCTTTTGTCTCCAATCTCATTGAGATAGAAGAAACTTGGAAAACAAAAATAATAAGAGAGCTGTGGATATAGCTCTTGGGAGAGCACTTGCCTAGCATGCTTGAAGTCCTGTACTCTGTCCTTAGCACAGACAAAACCCCAACAGGTTGTTGATTATTGATATACAGACATTAAGAAGTTCAATTCTGGGGCTGGAGAGATGGCTCAGCAGTTAAGAAGACTGACTGCTTTTACAGTAGATCCAGTTTTGGTTCCCAGCACCCACATGACACCTACCCAACTGTCCATAACTCCAGTTCCAGGGAATCTGATGCCTTCTAACCTCCACTGCAATTTCATGACGTGGTGCACTTACCTACATGCAAACAATACACCTGTACACATAAAATAAAAATAATTAAAAATTTTTAAAAGTTTAATTCCAAGTAGGGCAATGATTTTTTTTCCAGAAAATTGCTTCAAATTTCTCCAAGATTGG
The DNA here is from genome assembly GCA_009823505.1 of Rhizomys pruinosus. NCBI lineage: Eukaryota > Metazoa > Chordata > Mammalia > Rodentia > Spalacidae > Rhizomys > Rhizomys pruinosus. The sequence goes on along the minus strand of VZQC01005063.1, from coordinate 551,695 downwards.
CATGAATACATGCCATTCAAACTTGTGATTTGGGTGTTCCCCCTTTTTTCTGTGAGTATATTTCTCCACCTCCTCTCCTGTAAGGGTAACCAAACTAACTCTCTATAGTTTTAGTCTCATATGGAAAAGCAGGAAACAAATTGGAATAGTCTATTGCAGTCTGTTCTTTGGTTGAAATGCAAAAACTGCCCTTGTGCCTGGACATGCTTCTCACTTGCTACATAGTCTCTTACAAACTCCCAGATACAGTGAAGGCCATAAAACTTCAGCTAGAGTACGGAAGGCCCCATAAGTTAAAAATAGTTATTCCAAATAAGTATTCAATGTTAGCTCAGTAAGATTTGCTACTTTTAAAATGTGTTGTGTCACTGATTAAGCTTTGTCAAAACAGATCACTGATACCACTACTCTTATTTCAAAGCATTGTGCCATGCAGCATTTCTAGAACACGTTACAGCAATGCTTAAAAGAGAGACAGCCTTGGGACTGGAAAGATGGCTCAGCAGTTAAGAGCATGGGATGCTTTTACAGAGGACCCAGGTTTGATTCTCAGCACCCACATAGCATCTAACAGCCCCTAACTCCATTTCCAGGTGTTCCGATGCCCTCTTCTGACCTCTGCGGGCATTGCACAAAACTGATGTACGTAAGTACATGCAGGCAATAGACTTACACATACAAATAAATAAATAAATAAATAAATAAATAAATAAATAAATACCCAAACTCTGAGAACCTGTCCCTTCAAATTTCTCTTGGAACTGTGCTCCTGAGCCAGGGCTTTGCTCATTCTTTTATTGAAACAGTATCTCCGGCATGAAATGGGGAAATGCAAACTCAGGACACATCCTTATCCTATCAGAGTACGCCCTTTGACCCCTAGGCCTAAACTATCACACATACAACTACAAGGTTCTCAATTTTGTTTTCATTGCTTTCCATGAAATAAACATGCTGCTTCCAGCACTTTGATATGCAAAGCGTCCATTCATTCATTCATTCGTTCATTCATTATCTTGGGTAGAGAGCAAGAAGGGGTCCTGAGGAATAGAGCTCAGGTTCCCGGGTCACAAGAAGAGCACATGGCTTAGTGAACTTGTTTACATTATAAACAGTAAATTTTGGCTACAAAGTTAGATAAAAGTCTTTAGGCCAGTGTTTGTCCATATTGCCAAAGTCACCCCTACAGTGTTTTAACAACCCATATTTAAAAACAACGATTAAAGTTGCTTTACACTAGAATATAAAAATCTGGAAGTGAATGAGACTGGGATTCCCTTCTCAATCCTTAAATAGATACAGACATTATGTTATTTACCCCTTATGATCTTGAAGAAGCAGTTGTGGCTATCCCTTTATGTAAGATGTATAAGCCCATTATGTGTATTTGTTTTTCTGTTGCTATGGTAGAAATACCCTGACCAAAAGCAACTTTGGGAAGAAAGGGTTTATTTTGGTTTATAGTTCCAGAGGGGCTACAGTCTCTCATGATGGGGAAGTCAGGAGAGGGGAACATGAGGCTAGCCTGGCAGTACGAAGTAGAGAGAGAACAGAATGTGGGACTGGGCCGTACGCTTCCAAGCCTGCCCCCAGTGACACACTTTCTCTAGCAAGGCTCTGCTTCCTAAAGGATCCACAACCTCCCGAACCAAATGGCGCCACTAGCTGGGGACTAATTGTTCAAACACATGAGCATATGGGAGACATTTCATATTCAAACCACATTATGTAAGAATAATTTATAGTAGATTTATCACAGTGCCACCATAAATGAGGAGGATCACAGTGACCCCCACTCCCCCCGTATCCCTTGCTCCCTGGGTCATGCAGGATGCTTTCATTTGCCCCCACATTTTTGCCTTCAGGAGTTGATCTGTGTATAGACATCATATACTGTAAACAATAGAAAACTTTTGGGTGGGCTCCCGCTCCAAACTTTTCCTACCAGTCCCCCAAATGTGTCTTTCTGTTAAGTCATTTTCTCTCCTCTAAATCTTCTTAAACTTCATACCCTTTCCCTATATTCTTCTGAGAACTCTCTGTCATCATTACTCCTCTCTTGTTTTCGTTCTTCTTAATTATAGGCTCTTTGTAGTTTATCTTCAAAGTCATTGAAACCTCTTCTCCCTGGGAAACATTTTTCACTTTTCCCCAGTGGCCTCTTCCAGAGTCAGAATCCTTTGATGTGAGAACCTATTTTTTACTTTCTCATTCTTTTTCTTTTTAAACTTCTCTCTACACACTGTCCCCATTAAGGGACAAGTTCTGTCTTTAGGCTACTGACATCCTGGCTGTGCCTCCACCTTCCCAAAGTCGCTCTTATACTCAGTCAGATTATTTTCTGTTTTATGTTCCCATCTCATCCAAGATGACTGCCTAGTTTACCTTGACCCCTCTGTTGTCTCTAAAGATTATAGATTCAAAGTAAGTGGGCCTAAACATATGGACAAAGATATGTTGGCTTTTTTCCTTAGTAAGATTTTAAGTTTCATAAGACTTTGTCATATGCTTATCGCCTCATTTCCTCGCCTGGCATTCCAGCAGATTTAGAGAAATAGCAAGAATCAAATGGTAATTAAATATTAGAAGTCAATAAATGTGCTCTTTGAGTGAGAAGACCCCACTTAACTGGCAGGTGAGTGGAAACTGTTCAGTTATTGATTTACAGAGTTTCGACTTTGTTATCCTCACTGAATATTTTCATGACATAGGCTATGGAAGTTCTAGAACTCAGTTTTATAGTATTGAAACATCTACAGAAACTGAAAGCATATTTATAAATTTAGGCATGGTCTAGAAGAATTAGTAGACCCAACAACACAGTTAAGTGTGCATAAGTAATAGATCTACATAGTAAATGTATAAACACAGTGGAGGTCTGGTATGCATAATTAAGGTGTCCAATAGAATTAACAAGAGGTACTTCTCTAAGGGAGATGGATTTGAAACAGATTCCTATTTAAGATTAGAAAAACAGAAGACTAGTCCAGTAAGAACAGCTTGAGTTGAAGTTCAAGGACAGAAGGCAGTCATTAGAATCAACATAGAAGGGCGTGCTAGAGATAAATCTAGAGATGTGGACTCAGCCTTAAAAACAGGCTCAATCCAAGCTTCAGTTCTTCCCTCATCAAACTCAATTACAGACAGATCTTATTTATGTAATTTGCTCATGTAATCGGTAGCCTTGACATCCCATTTTGAATGTGAAATTGCACACTAAGACTATTGCATGTGCGAAACATTACTTTTTTCATTACCCTGACTGTCCTACCAGCTCTACTCCAGCTATCTGTTACCTTTCTCTCTTACCTAAGCATATCTTTAATGTTAGACCCACATAATAATGTTAGTGCATTTTTACTGGCGATCACTTCAACTGTGGCTACACAGTCAGATTCTGTGATACACATTGGTGTCTCAGTAAGTGGTGGCATGCATTGAGAAAATGAATCCCTTTCTTTATCCATGAAAGGCATGGGATAGGATGGGAAACCTTGACATTGGTAGCAGAAGGATCTGGACTGAAGTCAGGGATTTTTTCCGGTTGCTCAGCATGTGAGTTTTCCATTGCTCTATCATCTCATAATTTTTTTTTTTAATGTGTGAAGGAAGAGGGATTTCTTGCTCTTCTGATTATTGGGGGTGGAGCGATGAGAAAACGTGTTCACTTGCACAGTGCATTTTCAAGCAGAATGGGTGCTTTTCTGTAGTGGTTTCCCACCTTTGGCTCCTAGAAAACTTGAATCAAAAACCTTAAAATGATGATTATGATATTTACTTCAAATCTGTGGGTATCTGCCTAAGAATCTGCATTTCAAGAAAACTTACCAGGTGAGTCTTCAAAGTGAGTTTCAAAATCCTGAACAGATGTGCATTCATCGTTCCCATCTTTTTCCCTTCTTCCTTTCTCTAGCCTTTCTTTTACTTTCTTTAACAAGATGCTATACATGAGGAACAGGAATTTTAAGGTCTAAGTTCATGATGTCCTTTGGCAAGTTATTTTTACCTTTTAGCCTATTTTTTTTCTTATGTGAAAATTGTCTACTTCCAGTCATTGCTTAGAATAAATTATTAAAATGTGCCAGGCACTTAGCAAAAGCACATATGCACATGATAATGATACCAGAAATACCTGGGGTTGTTGCAGGGATCTCTCCTAATTGAGAAAAAGATGTGGTAGCAGCCATGTATTCTCTGATAGAATGTGATGTTCTTCTAGCCCCAAACAAAGGTAAGGGAAGCAGGGCCCTTTTATGTGCAAGCCTGAAAAGGATATCAACATTTCAGTAATCAAGAATAATAATTTTATTTAAATTTCTTTTGTAAAAATCAACATTAGGGCAAAAATGCATAATGAAAGAAATATCAAAATTTTAAATAAAAATAGAATGTATATTGTGATATTTTTTCTTTTGGCTCAGTCCCTTGCCACTAGGATGTTATTTATCTAAAATATTCCAATAAAATATTGCTTATCTCAGGGATAGAGAGATGACTCAGTGATTAACAACGCAGCTAACAACTGTCCCTAACTCCAGTGCCAGGGGATTCAGTGCCCTCTTCTGATCTCCACAGGCATTGTATGCACGTGGTGCCCTTATTTACATTTAGGCAAAACACTCATACACATAAAATAAAAATAAAATAAAAACATTGCTTATCTGGATTGTCGTGGGTTTTGGTAATCTTAAATCTCACACCTAAGTTAAATGCCCCCACTTGTCCCACTCAGTCTTGGCGCTGGCGCATCTTCATACTGAATCTAATGTTTGGGGTTCATTTTAGATTGCTCTCAATCAGAACTAGAAAAACAGGAGTCAACAAAAAGGGAAAATGCTCAAGTAGATCAGAATCAGCCTGGCAAGAGAAGTGATCACGGAAGGAGATTTTTGTATAATTAAATGTCAGTTTGCATTTTGAAATATTGCCTTCTGCCTCCCACTCACTCACTGAGATGCAAGGGAATATTTTCTGAGTGCAAACCCAGAACTGACAGCAGCACTCATCGTGTTCTCTGTCAAGGTTGCACTGTAGATCAGAGGGATGTAAGCAGACCATTTTCTTAAGGCAGTATGTGTTGCCAATAAACCATGTGGGGCATTGTGATATCCCCTGTAATAAAATCAAATAGCAGAAGAAAACAAAACCAAACCTAAAAAAGTGATGGAAACCTTCAGCATTTCAGAACAGGGTAGAGTATTAAGGGTGGTCCAGTTCATTCTGCCTCCTTTACAGAAGAGGAATTTGATGCTCAGAGAGATGAATGGTTTCCCAAGGTCACTCAACTATCAAGTGACTGACCAAGCTGTCACTTTCATCCACCTGATGATGGAAGTGTTTGGCAGGTTGTGAACGGGTGAGGCAATGATCCTGGTGTCTTGTTCCTTTAAAGCAGATGGTTTCAGAAGCCTTTAATGCTGATGTAGCAGGACTAGGAAGTGGGAGGGACTTCTGGACCAGCTGAACACAGAGGCTTCCTAGCATTCCAAGAAATGCTTTTCTTTCTTTCTGCCCCATCCAGCAATGTACATAAATGCAAGCTTGCTCAACCAGAGTCTACAGGAGTAGGCATGCACATATGGATTTTAGTAAAAGCTCTCCAGGTGTTTTCTGTGTGCCCTTGCATTAAACATAGATGTATTGGAGATTTGTCTTCCTGACAAATAGGTCTCCATCAGTCAGTCTCAATGTAATGTACAATAATTCCAGAGCAAGCTTGAGTAGGAATGAAGGGTAAAGCATAAGAACACTGGGAAAGAAATACATGAAAAGCAAAGGGAGAGGATTCTTCACAAACATGTATTGCCTCTTTTCAATGCTGTCCAATTAATAATGGGAAGCTTGCTTGTGTACATAGTAACAATTACTATAAGGGGTTTTCTACCTTGTTCTGCTCATAACCAGAATAAGCCCTTAAATCCCAGTTGAAATTTCCTGAGCATCTTCCTTGACATACAATGGTTTTGAAGTTTAAAAAATGTTTTAGGGTTTTCTTCTCACCTGGGATGTAAAGAATGGGATTTGACTGTACTTCCTAAATCATACACCAACACTGATCCCTGGTACAGGAGGAGTACCTTTCTTATACTTATGTATTTTCTTCTATTCCCATTTATCCCTTTTCCTGAGCAGGTAAAAGTTCTCTTGTGTTTGGCCAAGTCCTTTAAAAGTCATCCCAGCATACTATAAATGTGTTTGGTACTTCAGTGTATTTTATGTTTCTCATCTGGCTCTTTGAAGTGACAGAGGAGAAAGACAGCACTGTGTGTGGGGTGTTTATTGGGTACTCCATGTCAAAGTCCTTTTAGCCTCTCTCTTTTCCTAGTAGCACAGTGCCAACGAATTTCACTTGCTAATGTGAATGTGTCCCAAAAATCAAAATAGCCAGTCCAGTCTAACCTAGGCATTGTACCATTTGCCTGTTATGTTCTCCACACTCCCTAGGTACCCACATAGGATGGTAGATCACCAGATGCCTATAGATTGAAAACAATTCACAACATGTTTATATATTTGAAAATCATGAAATTGTTCTACTGTCTGATGCAGTCACCAGTAGATATTAGGATTTAGTAGAGTGGCTGAACAAATTGTATGCAGGCTGTTCTTTAATTTTTTTTTCTGATAAACCAGATTGATTTTAAACAACTTGATAGCTTTGAAATTAGAGCCCTACTTATAAATAATTGGGAATAAACTTTACTAATGTTTTACAGAGTAAACAGTAATTCTGCTTAGGGGCAACAAATCATTTTTCAGTATTTTCTCAGTTTTCTTTCCTATAATAGAATTAAGTAAAAGTCAACTTTTTCATGGGTGGAAGTGAGAATGTAAAGACTTTAAATGCCATCAAATGTAACATCAGGAGCAGTGGAGATATTTCCAAAGAAACATTTTTTGAGATCAATTTTAAAAGGGCAAAAAAACCACTTAAAAAAATCAATATGGAAAGAACAGGTAGTCAGGAACAGCAATAAATTAAAAGTTCAGTAAAATCAACTTTCATCAGATTCTTGATCCACATACCCACCCCTTTGGATCGTCTTTAACTGCCATCTTTTCTCACATGCATTCCAGGAAGCAGTGAGGTGATGACTGGTAAATGGGTAAACAGCCATTGGAGCACCTTCTTTTGTTTGGCACTTGGATGGGTGATGTTGCTCCCCCAGGACCACTCTTGATTTTCATAAAGGCATTTTTTCCTTTGTTCTTCATTCATTTCTGATTTTGATACTAATAACTAGATGTCGACTAACTCAGTTGCTCTGATATTTGTGTCACCATGGCCTGTTTTTATGGTTGTCTTTTATACACCTGACCTTCTTCTCAGTAATTGGGGGATGTTTTGACTATACTGCCTTTGGGATTAATTTTTCCAACATGCTTGCAGGGTCATTTCCTGGCAGCCACATCATACCATCAAAGCTGCCAGTGTGGGGTCTTGACCTGGTGTTCTAAATTCTCTAGAGAGTAGTACAAATGGCTATTTTCTTCTCATGTTACTCTTGAGCTTGTTAAAAAACTTGCTGTGTTACCTTAGTTCCCTGTTAGTGGCTGTATCTTGTAACAGGATAACTAAAATGGAAGAAAAGAACTTGCCAGTGACCAGATAACATGTTTTACAGAAAGTTCTGGCTTCAAATTAATTGATTTCTACATATTAACTATTACCTAAATATGTGTGTTTGTGTGTGTGTACTTTCCCATTTGACATTGTATTTTCAACTCTTTCAGACAAAATTTGTAAATATTGTAACAGGAAAAGAATGAAAACCACATTATTGTTGAAAATAATTATTTTCTGATCTGAAAAAGTTAATAGGAAACCTTACATTCTATACATATGAACATTTACAGATGTTAAGGCATTGCATCTGCTGTACAAATAATGCAACTTCTGTGATTTTGAAAGAAGAAATGATAACTGACACCTGAGATTTGTTTCAGAGAATTAATTATAGATCCATTCCCTTATCTGACAGTTGCTCAGAGTGCTATAGCAATTCATCTTCTGGCTTTCAGAACAGTGAAATAGATAAGCTTCTAGTATCCAGATGTTGTAGGTAAACAGAGATGTTTTCTAGGGAAGCTGCACAGATATTATTTGCTGGGTGTGTGTTCAGCTCCTCTGGAATCACAGCATTAGGAAGGAATCTGGGCAGCCCTGTCCTCTTACTCTGAGGAGGTAACAAGGAGATGATCTCAAAGACACAGTCTTGGCCCTTCCAGCAATTTGGAGAGGAAGATAGTGCAACACATCGGTCTTCACGAAGGAGCATCCTAAGCGGCATCTACCATGAAGCTTCCCTGCTGTTGTCCTATGCCCTTCAGGTTGACTTTCAGTGTAACAACCCAGTAGTGGTCATAGCTATTTATGTAATTGTCTCATGTATATTTTTTTTATTTTTTTCTTAGTTTTTAAATTTTATTTATTTTTGTATGTATATGAATGTACTGTCTACATGTAGGTTTGTGCACCCCTGTCATGCAATGCCTCGGAAGTCAGAAGAGGGTGTCAGATTCCCCTGGAACTGGAGTTGAAGACGGTTCTTAGCCGCCATGTGGGTGCTGGGGATCGAACCCGGGTCCTCTGCAAGAGCAGTCAGCGCTCTTAACCACTAGGCCATCTCTCTAGCCCCTCATGTACCTTTAATGACTTTAAAAGATACTACATTGGTTCTTCAGCTTCTACACTTCTATACACTGTCATGTATCATGTTCAAAATTATGATAACTTGGCTGGGCATGGTGGCTCATGCCTTTAATCCTAGCACTTGGGAGGCAGAGGTAGGCAGATCTTTGTGAGTTCAAGACCAGCCTGGTCTACAGAGCGAGTTCCAGGACATCTGGGGCTACAGGAAGACCCTGTCTCAAAAAGACCAAAAAAAAAATTATGATAACTATCACATTATATTTGAAAATTAAGAATTTGTTTAATGTGGGAACATAGTTTTTTAAAACTAAAGGCAGGGATAAAATGAGAGGGTGGATTGATTTGAATATAAGTAAAAAATTAAGTTCATCCAAAAGTCATGCTGAAAAAATGGCAGGATAAATGAAATGATGGAGTGGTTGTAATGACTGGATGCAGGACTCACGTAGACAGGACTTATGAGTTTAGTAGTCCATAAACACACTAAGAGACACAAGCTCCAATTGATAAAAAAGGAGCCTGGCAAGGGTTGTGCCAGATCAAGAAACATATGAAATTCTGCCCAATTATGCTAGCAGGTACGTTGGCTGTGTTTGTCAGACTGACTGAGTCTTCTGAACATCTTTCTCAGTGCTGCAAGAATGGGAAATAAGCATTTTCACGTACTCCTGACAGAAGTGAAGTAAGTATAGTGTATCTGGAGATCAAACTGGCAACACATATTAAAAATGACCTAGGAATTTTACCTCCAAAAATTTATCTTAAGGGAATAATCATAAATATGCCCAAAGATACAAATACCCTTAAATATTTCCCAGCAATATGACTCAGTGGTGGAGCCCTCCTTGCCTAACAAGCTCAAGATCTGGGGTTTGAACCCTAGTATCACAAAATAGACAAACAGAAATCCTGCCATATCATTATCCCCAATTTATAGGACAAGTGAGTCGGACTCAACAAACAATTTACAATAACATCATATACAAAGTATACCTATTGTAACTGTCAATGAAGTTTTACAGCTGAGCACATCTGTGTCAGTAGCTTCCAGGTCAAGACAAGGAACTGTCATGAATGCATTCTGCGCTCTCCTCAAGTCTATACCCACCACCATTACCCATCACCATCCTCCATAACAATGACCAACCTGACTTGTAACAGCATTGACCAGCCTTTCTTGTTTCCTTATGTTATATAAATAAAAATGTACAATTTTTAAACTTTTGCTCTGTCTGGTATTATTCCTAAGATTCAGTCATATGGTTATTTGTAGCTTTTGTTAATTCTTTTTTTTTTTTCAGGAAAAAGCATGATTATTTGGTTCTAGTCACAGCTCCATCATGTCTACTTTCTTTGTAAGTTCATCTTCAATGGCATCTAATTCTCTCTTTGCCTCTTCAATTTTCTGAATTAGTATATTATAATGACATGCCCTTAAATATTTATTTTTATTTATTTATTTATTTATTTATTTATTTATTTATTTGTTCTTTTCGAGTCATGGTCTCCCTGTAGCCCCAGCTATCCTGGAACTCACTCTGTAGACCAGGCTGTCCTTGAATTCACAAAGATCCAGCTGCCTCTGCCTCCCAAGTGCTAGGATTAAAGGCGTGTGCCACCACGCCCAGCTTTTAACTTTTATTTATTTTTATTTTATGTGTATTAATGTTTTGCCTACATGTATGTAGGTGTGCAATGCCCACAGAGGCCAGAGATGACATTAGATTTCCTGGAACTGGAGTCAGAGATGGTTGTTTGCTCTAGGTGGGTGGGAACTGAATCTGAGTTCTCTGTAAGAGCAGCCAGGGCTCTTAACTGCTAAGCTGTCTCCCCAACCCCCTTCTCCACTTTATAATCACTGTTTGATTATTTTTAAAATCACAGATTTCCTTATACCTTGTATACTCTTGATGGACATTTGAATGTTTTTCTGGTTGGGGCTATTATGAATGAACAACACTTCTTCGTATATTCTAATGAAGATGTATACATTTGAAGAGCATATTGACATCCTTATGTTGGCTATAAACCTAAGAATTAAATTGCTGTATCTTAGAGTATGTGCATGCTTAGCTTTAATAAGAGTTGCCAGTTTCTAAATGACTATGTACATTTAGCTTCTGTCTGCCAGGTTTGGTTATTCTATGTTTGTGAAAATGACTTTTCTGGGAATCCCTTCCATTACAAATATGGACATGCCGCTTCTTTTAGAAAAGAAACCAGGGGAACTGAAGAAATGACTTTTGCCTAATCTTGTAACTAAAATTAATCTTATATTTTGAGATCATTTAACATTATCTCAGCTCGTTTATAATGTAAACAAGCTTACAAGGCCTTGGGTCCCTTATAACCTGAACATAAACTTTAATCCTTTGTAATCCTTGCCATTGACTCAGAATATTTGTATGTATATATGTATGTTGTATAAATATCAAGCACACTAAGCAGTAAACATTCAATAAATGCAACAAATTATCCCAGGTATATTGTAAAGAATAGGTGGGATTAGATTGATAGCATGTGCCTGTGGTTGTGTGTGCTGTTCTAGGGCAGTAGGGGTCAGAAAGAGAAAACCCCCTAATAAGAAGGTTTTGCTTCTCCTTGCTCATTTCATGCCGAATGGATGGTTGCAAGAAAGAGAGAACAAGGCCTTTGTACCAAAGGAAGAGTTCTAGGGAGCACAGTTGCAGAAGAAATCTGAAGGAATAAGTTTTCAGAACAAGTCTCCCCCCAATCCTGGTTTTAACATGGATGCTAAGGTCCAGCAGCTTTTGTTTAGGCAGCACTGCAATGCAGCATCATACTGCTGTGTATATTTGTATATTCTTGTCAAACACTTTGTATTTTGACAATTGTTGTTTTTATTTTAACCATTCTAGTGAGGACAGTGACGTCACACTGTAGTGTTAATTTGTGTTTCTCTAATGCCTAAAGCAGTAGACTGACTTTGTTTATGAATCCAGGGCTTTGGTTCATTTTTATGTTGGGATGTCTATCATTAAAAGTTTAAAGGACCTTTCATGTAGAAATTTATTTTCTGGATATACATGAATCTTTTCTCATTCTTTTTTGTCTTAGTGGCAGCTTTAGATAAACATTTTTATTTTAGCATATTTAATTTTTTTCTCTTGAGGTTAATATTTTTTGTCTTTTTCTACTTTAAAGTCTAATGAAGCCATTATTTTATCCTTTCTTTAACATTTAGATTTGTAGTTCTCTTGAAATTGATGCTTGATGTTAAGTAAAGATCAATTATTTTTGTCCAGTGTATAGACCTAATCAATTCATTTCATTTATTGAAATGAACATCCTTTTACTACCACTCTACCAGTTTGGTCATAAATTAGGACACTCTCAAATGCATCAACACCATTCCCACAGCATAAACATCCTAGTCTGTATTTGGACTCTTCCCTCCTGTTCTGATCAGTTTATTTTTTCCTTTCAACTAAAAAAAAAAGCAAAAACTGTAGGCTGTCTTAATTGCTTTAGTTTCATGATATTTTGTGACCTCTTGTGATTAAAGTCCTTCATTTTCCTTGTTCTTCAGAATTGCCTTGGCTGTTCTTGGGTTTTTGAACTTACATATATCTTAGAATCATCAATTTCTTTTTTTATAATGTTTTTTTTATTGATGTTTTGTGTATTTCAGACATCATTTCTCAGTTCAGCTTAGGCATATTCCCCTTTCCCTTCCCCTCACCCCACCCCAGATCATGCACTCTGCCATAACTGTCCTGCATCTTTCTCTCAGTCTTTTTTTATGTTTAGGAATTCACATTTTCCTACTTTAATGTTATATTACTCTAAAATATGAATACATACTTTCCACTCATATACAGTAATTACAGAGTCTGAAAGTAAGTGGTGGATCGATTCTAGATCCCGTTAAGAGATTTACATTATAACAACATAGGTGCTTTCAGATGAACAGAAATATAACAATAATGTTGTTCAGCTTGCCATTCATCTGGGGATTTGGTGTTAGCATCCACAAATGAGGGAGACCATTTGCTGCTTGTTTTTCTGGGACTGTATTACTTCACTTAGCATAATGGCTTTGAGTTCCATCCATTTACCTGCAAAGTTCATGACGTCATCTTTCTTTACTGCTGAATAGTACTCCATTCTGTAGATGTACTACATTTTTGTCATCCACTCATCAGTTGAGAGGCATTTGGGTTGGTTCCAGCTCTTCACTATTGTGTAGAGAGGGGCAATAAACATGGATGTGCATGTATCTTTGCTATAGGATGAGTCTTGTGGGTATATACTTAGGAGTGGTATGACTGGGTCAGGTGGTAGGCTCATTTTGAGTCTTTTAAGGGTTCTCCACACTGCTTTCCATAATGGTTGTACAAGTTTATATTCCCACCAGCAATGGATGAGTGTTCCCATTTCCCCATAACCTCTCCAGCATTTGGTGTCTTTTGCGTTCTTGATCTTAGCCAGTCTTATCAGAGTGAGATGATATCTTAAAGTGGTTTTAATTTGCATTTACTTAATTATTAATGATGTTGAATACCTTTTAAGATGTTTCTCGGCCATCTTTACTTTTTTACTGGTGAAATCTCTGTTCAGCTCTTTAATCCATCTTTTGAGTAGGTAATTTGTTTTCTTAATTGTTTGTTTTTTGAGTAGTCTATATATTCTGGACATTAATGCTCTGTCAGATGTATTACTGGTGAAGATTTCCTCCCACTCTGAGGGCTTTTTCTTCATTTCCTTGATTGTTTCTTTCGCTGTACAGAAGCTTTTGAGTTTGATGAGGTCCCATTTGTTGACCTTATTTCCTGCCCAGAATCGTCAATTTCTTTAAAAAAGTAAGTCTCAGATTTTAACTATCATTATTTTGAATTTAATAATTGTGGAGAGCACATTAGTTTTGTAATTAGGAAATGCAAAGTAATTTTCAAAACAAAATGCTACTAGGTCAAGCTTTTATAAAAAAATTGTCTAAAAGGAAAAGAAAATCTATAATTTTCAATTATCATTGTAATCAAGTCATATACATTTTAAGTGCATTCCAATAGATTAGAAAGTAACTCTAAAATGTAGTCATTAGTTCCTCAAAGGAATCACGATATATGGCTTGTTTCTTTATGTAAAAAGTGAGGCTAAGCATGTGTGAGCAGCCTAGCATGAATTTGTGCTTCCAACAGTTTAGCTACTCTTTAATGTCTCATGTCACCAGGCAGTGTGCTGTGAGCGTTGGTGACCATTTGCTGTGTGTAACTTGAGGCAGTCTCAGTTTATATCTATTAAAACTTGATGTTGTAGCATTTTTTTTTTTCCTGGGTGAAAGTGTACTGATTTGGCTGACTAGTCAAATAAAGAGCCTATATAAATTTGATTGCTATTTTTATTTCAAATGTCATGCCAATAGATTGCCTAACTAAATAGTTTTTTTGTGTGAATGTGTTATCATAAATTAGAACTGCTAAAATATTTCTAAATGTTACTTTTATGCTTATACATAACCTGGTTTTATAAATATATATTGCCAACAAAAGCCCCCTTGAGGGATTAGGAAGAACAGCCTATGATAATGCTAGGGTAAAATGCGTTTATGACTGAGAGAAGGGGTATTAAAGGAAAGGCCAGTATTTTCAAGTGAATGAATGAAATCATGAGTTCTTTTTTTTTAAAGCTCAAGGACATTTTTATTAGAGTTTGAGAGGTAAACAAGAGAGCATGCAAGCTGTAAGCCTTCACAGCTGCCAGAAAGAGGTAGATGGAAAAGAGAAAGAGAGAAAGTCTTGTCTTTAAGAAAGTAGGCAGATAATGGAGGTTGGCAAGTAGCTACATGGCAGAGGGAGGGAGAATTCAGAGGACGAGTGAAAATTCCCAGAGTGCCAGAGAAAGTGTGTTTAGGCCTTTAGACAGTGCCTGAAAATGAGATAAAGAGAAGGAAAAGGGAAAAATATAGTCTCAGTTCTGGGCTGAGGATCTGAGTGTATCCCAGCATGGAGCTGCACTAGGGTGGAATGATTATAAATAATGACAGTTCATTAAAAACTCTAATAAAAATGTCAAGTGGATCAAGGACCTCAAAATAAAACCTGATACCTTGAAGTGGATAGAGGAGAAAGTAGGGAATATTCTGAAACTTACAGGCACAGGAAAGGGCTTTCTGAACAGGACCCTGATAGTGCATGCAATAAGACCAACATTTGACAAATGAAATTTCATAACATTTAAAAAGTATAACAAAGTACACAATCATTGGAGTGAAGAAAAAACCTACAGAATGGGAAAAAATCCTTAGTAGCTCTACATCTGATGGAGCATTAATATCTAGACTATACATCTGATGGGGCATTAATATCTAGACTATACATCTGATGGAGTACTAATATCCATCTAGACTATACATCTGATGAATTATTAATATCTAGACTATACATCTGATGGAGCATTAATATCTAGACTATACATCTGATGGAGCATTAATATCTAGACTATACATCTGATGGAGCATTAATATCTAGACTATACATCTGATGGAGCATTAATATCTAGACTATACATCTGATGGAGCATTAATATCTAGACTATACATCTGATGGAGTATTAATATCTAGACTATACATCTGATGGAGTATTAATATCCATCTTGACTACACATCTAATGGAGTATTAATATCTAGACTATATAGCTGATGAAGTATTAATATCTAGACTATACATCTGATGGAGTACTAATATCTAGACTATACATCTGATGTAGTATTAATATCTAGACTATACATCTGATGGAGTACTAATATCCATCTAGACTATACATCTGATGAAGTATTAATATCTAGACTATACATCTGATGGAGTACTAATATCCATCTAGACTATACATCTGATGAAGTATTAATATCTAGACTATACATCTGATGAAGTATTAATATCCATCTTGACTACACATCTGATGGAGTATTAATATCTAGACTATATATCTGATGAAGTATTAATATCTAGACTATACATCTGATGGAGTACTAATATCTAGACTATACATCTGATGTAGTATTGACATCCATCTAGACTGTACATCTGATGAAGTATTAATATCCATCTAGATATATCTTATGGAGTATTAATATCTAGACTATACATCTGATGGAGTATTAATATCTAATCTATACATCTGATAGAATATTAATATCTAGACTATACATCTGATGGAGTACTAATATCTAGACTGTACAAAGAGCTAAAAATCCTAAACATCAAGAAAACAAAAGACCCAATTAAAAAGTTGGGAAAGGAACTAGAGAGTTCTCAAAAAAGAAATGCAAATGGATAAGAAGTATTTAAATGCTTTCTTCTAATAAGAGCTAAATATATTAAGCACACAAGAAATCCAGTTGTGGTGGTGCATGCCTATAATCCCAGCATTCAGAAAGTTGAAACAGGATAATTGCACGTTTGAGGTCAGCCTAGGCTACATAGTAAGATCCCATTTCAAACAAGTATATGAAGATATTTTCTTTTTTTTTTTTTTACAATACTTTCATTGATGTTTTGTGTATTTCAGACATCATTTTTCAGTTCAATTTAGACCTATTCCCCTTTCCCTTCTTCCCACCCCACCCCAGTTCATGCACTCTGCTATACATGTCCTGCATCTTTCTCTCAATCACTCCAAAGTTTTTCTCTGCAAAGGTTTATTGTCCTGGGCAGAATTCAACCACAGCAGTCCATTCCTTGACCCCGTCCTCATGCTGCTGTGGGTCCCTCCCAACTGTACCCCTCCAAAGTATGCCCATTTTTGATCCTATCTTTGTCTGAGGTACACATGTACAGCTAAAATTGATATTCTGATGTTGAGAATAAATTATATTCTTTATTCTCATTATTAACATTTGTTGTGCTGTCTGAATATGATAGCCTTGGATGGCAGCTAAAAGGTCCAGAAAAGACATTTATTTACAAACACCTGCAGCTGTTAGGTCTTTTGAAAGTTAAGACCAAATTCACTATTAGATTGTGAGTAAAACTAATCTACATTTGAATTAATCATAGCCCTCCCTTGATACCTTGAATACCTTCTGAGTGTGTTTACATCTAATTGGCCTGTTTACGTCTAATGGTGAATGATAATAAAATTGATTTTCTTTACATTTAGATGCTCAAATGCCCCATCTCATTTGTCCATCATATTACCTAATTAAAATGAATTCAAATGCGGAGCTAAGCATATAGCTCAGAACTACAGCTCTTGCCTAGCATACAAAAACGTGGGTTCAATCCCTAGCACCACAATAGTAAGTAAGTAAATAAATAAATAAATAAATAAATAAATAAATATTTCTTCTTCCTACTTAATGTAGGAATTCTACTATTTTCACTTTCTTCATCTTTTGGATATTTTGGATCCTCAAGATGGTCTAATACACTTGTTTAATGTCTAAGCCAGCTGACTGATTCTGAACCATTGTCTCTTCTGTAAGTTAATAGCGTTCGTCAGTCAATTGCTGTTACTCCCCCATACATAGCCTTTACCTCAGGTGCACCCTAGAATCTTACACAATGCTCCACAGTAATAAGATTAACTGTAACATTTCAGTGAATTCACTGATAGCTTAATTTTTTTTCTTTGTAGATATGTGTGTGTCTGTGCATGGGTATGTGAGCATGAGTTGAGGTGCCCTAGAAATGAGAAAAGGTCATCAGATTGGAGATGGAATTACAGGTAGTTGTAAACCAGCCACCTCATATGGGTGCCATGAACCCAACATGCGTCTTCTGCAAGAGCAGTATGCATTCTTAACTGCTGAGCCATTTCTTCAGCACCAGAAATGTTTTTAAAAGGGACAAGAGAATACTAGTGAAGGACTTGACACTGTTACTTGGCACAGAGGTTCACTGGGTTTCTAGAGCAGAGCCCCCAGAAGCATTTCCCATCGTGAGTCTTTTCTGCTCAGTCTCAAGCCTTGATATCACCGTGTGTCAGAGGTCAGTTTCTTTCCTCACTGCAGGACTATCTGAACTAAGTTTCTCCGTCTGGACCATTGGCCTCTGCTCCTCTACGCTCATCCCTCTGTTTCCCAGGCCTGTAAATCTTCTGGTATGACAGACAGTGGAAATATCTCTTCTTTTCTGCACCTATTCACAAAAATATGGCTAGCTTTTCCTTGTAGCCATTAGAATAAAATAGAAAAAAAGGACTTGCCCCCAAATCCCCAAATTGTGATTATTTAACCCAGAATGGCACAAAATATCGGTCAGATACAAATGAAGGAGTAGTGTGTCCCCAAAGCTAGCTCAAAACTTTTCCTCCAGGGGAAAGAAAACACTAGAAGCACTGCAGTACAGTTTTTCTTATTCAGTTATTAGTGCCAGCATCTTTGGGGGATTCAAACTAGATCAGAATTTCCCATCACAGACTATTTCACTAGCACTCAACAAACAGCTAGTAGATGATTGGAAAAAAATGCAGAGGAATAGTCTACAGAAATCAAACATAGGCATACTTTTAATCAAATATAATGAAGTTAAAGTGCCTTAGAAGTGTGCTCAAAGGACTTTGGGGACTGTTGTACAAGAAAATCTCCGTAGTCAAATTCCTGTTAATAAGCAGGAGGGATTTGCCTCCTTTTGTTTATTATGGCTGTCTTTATTTCATTTTGTTTTGTTTCGCAGTGCTGGAAATTGAGGCAGGACAGGACCTTGTACATGCCAGGGAAGCAAGCTAGCACTTGCTACATCCCCAGCCCAGAATTATTATTTAAAAAATTTTATTTTTTATGTGTGTGTTTTTTCTGCATGCATGTAAGTGGACCCATGCATGCAGTGCCCACAGAGGTCAGAAGAGGATAATGGATCCCCTGAAACTAGACTTTTGTTAGTTACCATGTGGATGCTGGGAACTGAACTTAGGTCCTTTGCAAGAGTAGCTAGTGTTGTTAACCACTGAGCTAACTCTCCAGCTCTGAATTTCTTTTTAAAGTTATTTTAGATATTTTATTCAGCACCATAGGGCAAGGGCAGCATATTAGTAATGTTAAACGATCTCCAATTGAATAGTATAACATATAAAATGAAATGAATACTGAACCATACACAGAATGGACATACTCACTGACCTCTCGGTTTTAGCCCAATACCTAGGAAGGCAATTTGTTGTCTTCTGTGAAGGAGAAGTTTAGGAGTTAGTTCTAGATACTTGCAACATAGGGAAGTGAACAAGAGTTTTTATCAGTTCTGATGTTCTCCACTTTTGTGTTTGCATCTTTACAAAGTTTGCTGAAACCTTTCCATGACACGTAGGGCTCTATTCTCTGTTAAATGCATCAGTTCTTATGCATCAGTTATGAGTGCACATTGAGGTAAGTGTGCACTGTTTGTGGGTGTGCAGCTTTCCACAACCAAAGTAAAAGCTCAAGCTTTGTTTTGAAAATTATTGAACTTACAAAAAGATGCAAGACAGGACTTGTGTATGACAGAATCCAGCCGGGCGTGGTGGCCCACGCCTTTAATCCTAGCACTTGGGAGGCAGAGGCAGGTGGATCTTTGTGAGTTCAAGGCCAGCCTGGTCTACAGAGTGAGTTCCAGGACAGCTGGGACTACAGGCAGACCCTGTCTCGAAAAGACCAAAAAAAACCAGACAGAATCCATGAGCTCTGATGGGAGGTGGGGGGGGCATGAGGGGTGGGCATGGATGGGGGAATGAGTCTAAATTAGATTAAGAAATGTTGTATGAAATGCATTCAATAAAAACTAAAAAAAATTATTGAACTTAGTCACTAAACTCAGAACTCATGCAATATAACCACCTTAACCAGGAATTGCAGCACACACAGACACACACACACGCAAATGCTTATGCATTCATTTGTTCAGCTAATATTTATTAAGTGCCCTTTTGTACTAAGTACAATCTTAGATTCAAAGACCAATAAAGCAAAGTTCTTGTCCTCAGGATCTTGAAATCTAGCAAGGGAGGAAAATTTAATTTCCAATGAAATGTCTTTCCTCTCTATTCTTTTTTTTTTTTTTTTTGTCTTTTGAGCAGGGTCTCTCCCTGTAGCTCTGGCTGTCCTGGAACTCACTCTGTAGACCAGGTGGCCAACTCACACAGAAGATCCGCTTGCCTCTGCCTCCCAAGTGCTAGGATTAAAGGCGTGCGCCATTTTTTTTTTTTTTTTTTTTATTTCTGTATGTGTATCAATGTACTGTCTGCATGCAAGTCTGTGCACCCGTGTCGTGCAATGCCGTGGAGGTCAGAAGAGGGTGTCGGATTCCCCTGGAACTGGGGTTCTCCTGGAATTGGAGTCTCAGACGGTTCTCGGCCGCCATGTGGGTGCTGGGGATAGAACCCGGGTCCTCTGTAAGAGCTCTTAACCGCTAGGCCATCTCTCCAGCCCCTCCTCTGTATTCTTGTGTAGCATCTGTCAGACTGGAATCCTCTCCTCACCTTAGTCATTATTGCTTCCTGGTATCCAGCTTCCTGCCTGCACAATCAATAAACATTTACTGAGTGCATAAATCAGCAAAACCGTACGAATATAATAAGATCAGATGAATATTTAAAGTGATAACATGAGGACTGTGTGCCGTCCTGGCCATGTGAATGAAGTACTTTAGAGTGCAGAGTCAGGGGAGGGGCCTCGGAAAGGGAGCACCAAGATCTGAAATTGAGGCGTGATGGGGCAGCTGTCTGTGAGGAGGCGATGAGGAAACGTATGGCAACTCTGTAAGGAGAGACATGGTGCCTGGAGTCCAGGTATTTTAAAGACAAACAGGACATGGGTACAAGTCATTGGCTGGAATAAGGAATGAAATCAGAGATCTGTGAGGTGGAGCCAGGGCCTTTCACACTTCCGTGGAAGTGACGAAGTTTTCTTCATGTTTTCCATGGGCTGTAGCCACTCTGTGCCACTGAATATGTTTCTCTACACATGAAACAGAGATACCTTCTGTGGTGGTTTGAATGAGAATGTCCCCCCCATAGGCTCCAAGTATTTGAACATTTTCTTCCCCATTTGGTATTGCTGTTTTGGGGGGTCTTAGAAGGTGTGGCCGTGCTGGAGGAGGCGTGTCACTGGGGGAAGGGGACTTAGAGAGTTCTTAAGCAGTGTTGGATTTCCAGTTGCGCTCTGTTTTCTTTGCCTGTTTTGAAGACGTGAATCCTCAGCTTTCAGCTCCAGCCTCCTGTACTGCCGTGCCTCCCCCCATTGATGGATTCTTGCCCCTTTGGAACTGTAAGATAAATAGACTCTTCCTTTTATAAGTTCCCTTGGTCATGGTGTTTTATTACAGCAACAAAAATGTAACTATACACCTTCACTTCTGAATCAGCGTCCTGATTTTTTTCAAGTCACGAGAACTGGGGCAGAGCTGTGTCTGTGGCACTGGTCCTACAGGAAGTTTTTACCTTAGAAAGTTTTAGTCAATAAATAATCTCCTGATCATTTAAAATCATTCCTTCTGAACATGCACCGATCATCCAGTTTGGGTCCCTTTTCCAAGCAGCAACTCAAAGACCTGCCTCTCTCATTTCTTCATTTCCTTCAGAATATCTCATTCTTTTATGGATTCTGAGGTGTGAGCCAACTCACAGAATAGCACAAAAAGAGCATAGACCATTTTGTCTACTTGGCCTGCCTTGTCGTGCCCTCACAGAAGCCTTTTTGAGCAGGCTAAAGCATTGGGATGCCTACTGCTGTCTTGGAAATCCTGCAGCCTCAAAGGACCATCTGTCCCATGTATACAAAACATGCTATCTAAGATACTTTGATAAAGAACTTTAAAATAGCAAGTGAGATTTTTTTTTCCCTTCTTCTACTTGAACTCGCTGCCGTCCTTCCTCTTAGCCATAAAGTTGACATTATAAATGCTGTCACATCCACATATGGTGTAAGCCCATGAATTCTATCGTCTCAGGCCCAAAGTGGATGTTGAGACACTAATAGTTGCTACCTCTGTGTCCTTTTCCTGAGACCTCTGGAACTAAATATATTCTGGCTGCAAGTGGCTGTTTGTAGGTCCAGCTTTCGTTTTTCCCTTGGGAAGGGGAAGAAGTGTGGAGAATGAAGGGCGAATGAGGACTGAAACCTTGCAGCGGTGGGCATGCCCAAGTCATTGTACCCACTGAGCAGCCCATGAGGAGGTTCTGGAAGCTTGAGGGATCCCTTGGGAGAGAGTAGCATCAGGAAAAGGCACAAACTCTAAAAGTTTCCGATTTCTTACTTTACTTTAAATATGCATACCTCATAAATGTAAAGTATCACATTTCTAGGACAAATTACAGTAGCCAGAAAAGCAGAGGAAGCTGGTTTATTTTTTATAATACAAAAAAGTCATCAACTTTTTCAACTTCAACTTCAAAGAGAATCATTCTGATGTACATCTGGTTTCTGTGAAATGCTATGCTAATTTACAATATGGGCAAGGCCAGACATCTCCAGAGAAGTCAGATTTTCTGATAGAAGTGTCAACGGCCCTCAAGTGACTCAAGGGTTTTAGTTGCTTCAGTTAAAATGTAACACTTAGGTTTCAGTGATTCAGTAAGATTGGTGTCTGGTTTGGCTTTGCAAGTTTCAAATTCTTGTCTTCCTTGTTTTACAATGGATTAGTGTTCCAAACAGGGCCTAAGAGTGATGAGCATTTAAGAGCTGTTTATCAGTTCATTCACTTATTCTTGAAATATATATTAGTATTTTGGGAGAGGGTATAGTAATATGTTTGAACATGTTTTATATGACACTGGTACTTCCTATTTTTTAATATATATTTTTATTGAATTTTTTGCATTTCATGTAATATATCTTAATTATATTGAGACCCCCCTCTGTTACCTGCATCCCTTATAGCCCTCCCCCACACTGGATTTCATGCATTCTGGCATGTATGTTAAGGCCTGTCAAGTCAACTTGGTGTCCCCAAATGTCCTCTGCCTGAGTTTATTCACTGGAGCCTGTCCAGCCTATCTAATGTTGCTCTCTTTAAAAAAAAAAAAGACCAGCTCTCCCTCACCTAGCCGTGTTCAGCTGACAGTAGATCTTTGGCTAAGGTTGGGGTCTCCTGTCTATTTTTCCAGTTCTATGCTGGATTTTTGTCTGGTTTGAATGTGTTTGTTGTCACCATTACTATTAAGTTCATATGAGCAAATTCCCCAAAACCTGAAAAACTGTGTTTCCTTGTGGTTATCCTCCTCCATATCCACCTTTAAAGCTTAATAACCACAACAGTGACCATCACAACTGTCTCTATTGGTACAGTGGTGGCACTTTCTAAAGTTTTTAAAATATTTATTATTTTTTATTTTATTTGCATGAATATATTTCCTGCTTATTATCTAAGTGTACTTGTGGCATGCAATGCCTGTGGAGGTCAGAAGAGGGCATCAGATTGCCCTGGAATTGGTGTTACAGATGTTTCTTAGACATCATGTGGGTGCTGGGAATTGAAGGAGGGTCCTCTGCAAGAGCAACCAGGTCTCTTAACTGCTGAGCCAACCCTCCAGCCCCAGAACTTTCTAAACTTTTATGAGATGTTGGATTTAAAGTGTAAAAGCAAAAATGTCTATGTGTGTGTTCAAATCACATTTCAATAATAATTCTTTTCTCCAGATTAGATATAGAAATTGCTTAAACATGATCTACACATAATTTGTATAGATTTTAAGGAAGAAAAGCTGACTTTGTGGAGAACTGAAAGGGATAGGGAAAATTTTTTAAAATGGAATCCCTTAAAATGGTGGCACAGGGTAAAATACTGTACAGGGTGAGTACGCTTTATGTAGGGAATGGGCACTCTGTAGACCACCTTTGCAGCTAAGGGTGTGGGTGCAAACAGGAGAGGGGTCTGCTGTACTGCATGTAGAATCAGTGTCTGTCTTTATGCTCATGCCCTTTCTGAATTTTAATGACTCAGCTTGTGAACATCCACTTGTGAACTTGGGTTTCTTGCTCCTTCCTTTTCATGCAGTCCAAAGGCAACTTGGATAAGAGAACTGTACAAATCTACTGTCTTTCCATCACAGAGGTTTACCACACACAAACCTCTATCGGAAGTCATTGCAAGCCCTGATTCTTCCTCCCTGTACCTTTTCACCCTTCCTGCAGAGTGCTGCCCCCTTCAGCCCATTCCTTCCTATGCATGCCACCACTTTTCATTTTATTTTTTGCCAAATTTTTTGCCCCTTTTGTCTTGTTTTATTGTTTTTCTTTTTTGTTAAACAAGGATTTGCTATGTAATCCACAGTGGCCTTGAACTTGAAATTTTCTTGCACTCCCAAGTGTGGAATTGTAGGTGTCCACTACTCTGCCACCTGAATACCCCAGACTTATTTAAGAGTGGCTTTTTTCTCACTCAAATTGAGAAGCCAAACATTGACATAATCATGTGAATAGCATGAAAATGCCAACAACCGCAGTGTTAACTAAAATGAAAATTTACCCATTTTAAAGTGGAACTGGACGATAAATAAAATGTCAAGTTAATCATTAACCCAGGATCTGAAGAATTTAAAGTTATGCCTGATTCTGTTTTACTCTTCTAACATGTGTGCCAGTTTATAATAATATTGTATTTCTATTATTTTGTATTTCAGATGCTTTACATTTCAAGCTTATCAAAAATTAAATTGATATTTATGGGCTAATCTGGAAACCTATCAACAGTTTGTTTTGCTACATCTAGAAGAAAATATGTGCAAATTCTAATCTGCTGATTTGTAAAGGGGCTTTTAGAATACAACTCAGTGTAAGTTTTAGTCTTACTGTGTTTTGGTCTTTGACAATGCTAGTTATAGCATGTGTCTACTTGCGTGTGTGTGTGTGTGTGTGTGTGTGTGTGTGCGTGGTTTATGCTCATTTTTGTCTTTGTATTCTTTGGAACAATTTTGAGTTCAAAACAATTTTGGGTTCCTTCTTTGAACAATTTTTTTTTTATGTATATGAGTGTACTGTCTGCATGTAAGTAGGTGCACCCGTGTCGAGCAATGCCGCAGAGGTCAGAAGAGAGCATCGGATTCCCCTGTTACTAGAGTTAAAGACGGTTCTTAGCTGCCATGTGGGTGCTGGGAATCGAACCTGGGTCCTCTGCAAGAGCAGTCGGTGTTCTTCACCACTGAGCAATCTCTCTAGCCCCTGAACAAATATTTGAAGCCTAGTATGTAAACAGTTCCATTCTAGGCCCCAGATATATCCATAGATGAGGTTGCTGTCCACACAGAGATTCTACTTTAATCAGGAGACAGACATAAGCCAAATATTTTCCCACTCATAGACTACATGACATGATATAATCTGTGAAGGAAGACCATATAGCTTTGTGGGTGCAAGTTGTCCAGGACCAGAATGGGTTTCTTGGAAGACAAGATGCTAGCTAAGATTTCATGGGTGAGCAGGAGTTAAAAGAACAGAGGGAGTAATGGGAGGTGATGGGAGGAAGGACAGAGGCTGATGTAAAAATGCTCCAGAGGTACTGAAGATCAAATATGCTCACGTTTAGCCTAAGCCAACCTTAAAAATGAATTACAACTGTACTAGAAGATAAGAAGGAGAGTATGAACTCACAGCCCCATGCTCTTTTTGCTTTCAGCTATGAAGTGCTCCTTAAGCCCTGACATCCATTGTGAAGATGGAATCATGAGTATGGCAACTTTCCTACGGGGCTTTGAAGAAAAGGGGTTAAAGAATGACAGGCCTGAGGAACACTTCAGTAAAGAGAAAAAGAAAATTCTCTTCTCCTTTTGTGAGGTGTGCAACATCCAGCTGAACTCTGCAGCCCAGGCCCAGGTCCATTATGATGGCAAATCTCATCGCAAGCGAGTCAAGCAGCTGAGTGATGGGCAGCCTGCACCGCCAGCCCAGGTTGCAGGGCCATTGCTGACCATCCCTAGCCCTGGCCCAAACACCGGCCCAGGTAGGAAGCAAGCCCTGGGGACACACTGATTTCTTGGAAAAAATGGTTCTGTTATAGAAAATGAAGTGTTTAGAGCAAATTATCTTTCACTTTGAAATTACCACCACAATGTATACTCTTCCTCTGCACCAGAAATCTAGATGTTTGTCCCCTCTCAAAGAGTACACAACACACACACACACACACACACACACACACACAGATGCAGATTGGACCATAGAGTTCCTTTTCCCCCACATTGTGTGAGCTTTTCTTAGTGTATTTAAAATTGATCAGAGGTGACCATTTTTTCCTCTCTTCAAGTATAGGTTTTCTTTGTCTACTTTCTATTGAGTGGTATACTACTGGATGGTATATCAAAAGTACTTTATTTATAACATCCCATGATTCAGGAAGCAAGTACTAATCTTGTGATTAGGCTTGTCTCGTTCTTTTAGAGGGTTGCTGGCTGGACACTGGTGGAACTGACACAGGAACGAGCTTTGTCTACGCCGTCAAGATTCTCCCCTGATTTTTTCAACACCATCATTTTTACTTTCCCTTCAGCCTTGCCCTATGAACTAGGCAGAAATAGAAGCTTAGGGTAGGAATTGCCATTCCTGTATCTGCCCTGATTTTTAGAGTCTTTCCAGTCCTTTGTCTTATCCTTGGGGAATCTTTCCTCCTTCAGAGTGCTGGTCACTGATAGCTTCACCGGAGAGAATTAGTAAAATGGAATTTTACTGTTACTCTGTGGTAAAGATTTCTAGTGAAGTTGGCCAATCTACTTAGGCCAGGACAGAATCCCCCTAAAAGTGGTAGAAGAACTCTCAATTCTACCTGGCAAGTGTTTGCTCACATCGCAAGGCCTTGTCCTCAAGTGAAATGACATAGGAACGCCACTTGTGGATCCTGTATGGTATTGATTTTGTGCACTTATTCCATGATCCCCACTAAGAGCAACAGGAAATTGGGTGTGTGTCACAAATAAACAAGTTTTATGTTAAAAGCCAAACCCAACTACTTTTACCTATTCTGTGGTTTGACTTCATTAAGTGAATTTCTCTAATCAACATTTATCACGCTGTGAAAGAACATAATGTGACCTAGGTGATATAAGATCCATGCTTACAATAGTGAAAATTACTTTCCATTTCTATTTATTTATTATGATGATATTTATGGTTGTTCACAGAAGCATTTACATGCTTGCATTTTCATGTTAAGAATGTGGTTAGTGTTAGATTAAAAACTGATATCTCAATTAGAAAGCAAATAGCCCGAGTAATGGTTTGAATTATATCTCAGTCCAAATGTCCACAGACACCATAGTCATATTGAAACTATATTCCTGAAGAATACCTGGTAACAGGGAAAAAGTGTCTGTGATAACAACTTGCCATGTGGAGCAACAGGAACTAAATGACCACACATGCACTCTTTTTGTTATTTTGAGCTTCAGCTCAACAAGGACAAAGGCTGACACCAACTCATTTTTTTCCAGCTCACTTTTCAAAGTTTTAATCTAGCAAACTTCTGCTTCCTGCTGGGGAGCCGTTCTCCTAACACACTCTCAGCCCGTAACTTCTCACCTTGAGATATTCAAAAGGACTCGATGCAGAAGACTGAGCTATGTTTGTAAAACACTCATCTAGTTGCCAAAAGAAGATTTAGCCACATGGTCCCTGGAGTTTGGAGAAGGAGGTAGAGTAGTCTCTGTCACGCTGCCCTGCCCCAGCCTGCATTCAGTCCAGGTGATGGGGAACATGACAAGAGTGCGGGAGTGCTGATTGCTTTCCTTTAGTCTTTGCAAAGTTGTACTGTTTCCCTTAGGTGATGCCTGGTATTTCAGGTGTTTGTATGCGTTATAGGTCCTCCTGACTGTGTGGATACAGAATTCCCCCTAAATAGTCCCTTGGTCATTGGAGGCTCCCCCGTGAGAGGGCTGTGTCTTCCAGCTTGATAAAATTGTGCCCTCTATTATCATATGTTCTGATCTGGGGGACTTGAGGACCCATCCAGAATCCATCTAGAGAATTCAGAGCTACTAGGACCCAAGTAAGGATAGGTGGATTAGGCTCTGGGCACTTCTCTTCCTTGCTCAGATAGTACAGACGAGGCTGGCAATTCCAAGGACAAAGCAAGCACTTAAATAAGGAACAAAATGTGTGTCTATGTCCCCGTTTTGCCCATTGCTTGTCTTTAGAGAGTATTTTGCATTGAAATATGTCTCCACCCACCCTGTCAAAACAACAACAGCAGCAAACAAACGACAGTGAAACTTATTTTAGAGTCTCATTCTCAGTACCTCAGAATGAGACTTTATTTGGAGATATAGTCTTTACAAAAACAGTTCAGTTAAAATGAACTTTCTAATTTGTTTCTCATTTAAAATTGTTCCCACTGGGCATTGTGGTCCCGGCCTTTAATTTGCAGCACTCAGAAGGCAGAGGTAGGTGGACGCCTGTGAAATGGAAGCCAAAGTTTGAAAATGGCTGCTTTATGAAATATCATATGAATAGAATGAAAGCATAAACTGCAAGGGGAACAAAGTTATTTGAAAACCACATGTCTATGGGGCTAGCGAGATGGCTTGACAGTTAAGAGTGCCAACTGCTCCTGCAGAGGACCCGGGTTCGATTCCCAACACCCACATTGTGGCTAAGAACCATCTTTAACTCCAGTTCCAGGGGAATCCGACATCTCTTCTGACCTCTGCAGCATTGCACGACATGGGTGCACCAACCTACATGCATACAGTACACTCATACACATAAAAAAATTAATAATTAAAAAGAAAGCCACATATCTAACAGAGGATTAATATCTAAAATACACAAAGAACACTCAAAACTCAGTAGTAAGGAATTAACGTATGTAAGTAGAAAGTGAGCAGAGGTATTTCGTATTTCACAGATGAGACTAAATGACAAGTAGATGCATGAAAAGATGTTTGGCGTAATTAGCCATCAGGGAAATATGAATACCAACATGTTGGGATGTTAAAGCCTATGAGGGCTTGTGGAGTTAGAGTGAATGCATTTTGCTTTAGGAAATGGACTCGAGCCAGGAGCGTAATGATGAGGTTTGAATGTGAAATGTCCTGTATAGGCTATCTGTTTCAACACTTAGTCCTCAGCTAATGGTAGGGTTTTGGAGGGGTTTGAACTTTTAGGAGATGGAGTCTTGCTAGTAGAAGTGAATCTAAAGGAAGAGGGGTGAGTCTTAAGTTTCATAGCCAGGCACCAATTCTAGTCCTCTCTTTCTGACTATGAGTGCAATGTGACCAATTTTCCCACTCCCCTGTTCTGTGCCTTTCCAACCCAGATGGACTGTCTTCTGCAGAATGCAAGCTACCCCTCTATTCTTTAAGTTGCTTTGTGTAATGTTTTGTCACAGCAATGAAGAAAGTAACTGTGGCAGAAGCCCTTCTGGTGTTCCTTTGCCTTCTCTTGGCTTGTCCAGTAATCTAGGAAACAAAAGGATCACTTCATGGAAATAATGTGATGTTTGCATTTTCCTGGGGAGACACAGGAGTGCCTACTCACTCCAGGTAGGGTGCCATCAGACCAAAATGTGATTCTATCCACGTTCAGCTGGTGACCCAGAGAGTTCATTTGGGTTACTCACGGGCACAGGTAAAGGGGTACATACAAGATCAAGGGTGACTTGTAGGTAGTGGAATCCCTGAAAAGCCCCACCCCAGCGTGGTTAATGACTCACAAAAGCTGAGCCACTGAAGACCCCTGGTGACACTACAGAAGCTGTACCACTGGGAAGTTCCATCTACAGTGTGGACTACCCATAAAACGTTGCACCAATGCAGAATCCCCTGAGCAACTTACGCACAGCTACACTACCAAAGAATCTCGAACTCTCATCAGGTATTCTGACTATAATGTAGTAGTCACATATCACATGTCACACCCAGAGGACGGAGTTCTTTTACAATGTGGCATAACCTTGAAAGCCCATGTTCTGGGAGCTTTATCAACAACCCTGCTTGCTCCATAATATCACAAAATAGTAAGGACGATCAGATGATTGAGCCTTACTATGTGCCAGATACTGTGCTGAGGAGTTTGTTTCTTGAACTTTTCTAGCAGATTCATGAGGAAGGCACTATTGCTATTATATAGAGGGGACTGAAGTTAGGGGACAGCCGAAGCAGCAGAGCTGGGGTTTGGAATGAGGTCGAGCCTGTGGCTCCTTCCTTGCTCTGGTGTTCCTGCCTCCTGTTACTTGGTATAGACTGGGCAGGGCAGATATTGCAGTGTGTGTGCTGAGTGTGCTGTTTAGACAGGGGCTACTGTGGAAGCACAGCCACAAACAGGTGTGGAGTTCTGTGTGCAGCCTGTGTACAGACAGCTAGCTTTGACTGCTCAGAGGCTTCCCTCGTCCACCAGTGAGACACGCCTCATACTCTGATGCTCTTGGTCTTTGAAACAGAAACAGATCATTTTGCCTGGTAGTATGAGAAATATTAATTTTACCTTTTGTTCACTCTGTGTCTTCAAGGAATATTAGTGGCTGCCATGGAGAACGATGTTACCTGTGGGTTTGGGCAGGGATTGACTTTGTTTTGGCCATTTTTGAGATCTGTGTTTCCTCAGGATGAGGAAGGGTTCCCTGTGCGGGAGGTGCTTATGACTCTGTCCTTGGCTGTGCTTTGGCACAAATACTATTTGAAGGTAGGAACAGTCAGTGAAGAACATGGTGGTCCTGCTGTTCTGCAGGAAAAGAGAGGCAGACTTGGTCTGCATTCGGCTGAAGGTGCAAGTTATCAGGAAAGACTGAAATAATGCCACCTACCCTTGACTCACAACCCCTGAGGTGGCTGTGGCTCTCCTCACGTGGTAGAGGAGGAAACAAAAGCAGGAAAGATTAGAGGCTTTTCCTGAGGTCCCACAAAGATTCAAAGTCTGAGATCTTGAAAAAGCTCTCTACCTCACAGTGCTTTGTGGAACTTATTCTTCATGAAGGAAAAACGAAAAGAATTCATTTGGCTTTTCCAGTTGTTTACTAATGAAAATGTCCATTTTCTCTCCCACTTGTAAAAAACCAAAAGGAATTTCTAATTCTTGTGTAAAGGGTGACACATTAGGGCTAAAAATGAGCTAGTCGTGTGGAGAGAGCCGAGAAGGTGCCCCCCACAGCGGGAAGGACGTGTTCAGAACCTCGGGTTGGAAACAAGCCTGCTGTGTCCAAAAGGCAGAGACTTGCCTGGAACTGGCAGAAAGAAACAGAAGTTCAGAACCTTGGGAAGATTGGCAGGTTAAAATTTCTTTTAAAATTCCTGTTTAACTTAATCCTGATTCAGTGGATTGGAAATGTGGACAGAACCCGGGTGGTTCTGTCCTGACTGGGTGGTTCTCGCAGACTCTATGATCGTGGGTGGGATGGCCACAGATGGCATCATGCATGTTTGTGACAGTTGCTGCCATCAGTACCCGGGCTCATTCTGACCAGCAGACCCTGCCCTGGGAAGGGGTGAAGCCTGACTTTCTTATGTGGAAGCCTTGTGTGGCCACGGAGCAGGAGCTTCAGCTGCTACATCCCGGGCAGAGCTGGTCAGCCACAGAGCAGCTCCAGTTCGAACAGGAAAATAGACTGTGCCTCCATTCGACAAGTGGCGTATTTCATTTGTCTCTCGGAATTGTGTGTTTGTGTGTTCCTGTGTGTTTGTATGCAGGTGCCCATGCATTTGAAGATGCAACACTATAGACTTGCCACACGATGGCGCCAAAAGCCCATTGAAAATATGAGCGTTTGTTCCCATTACCACATCATGTCCGTGGAACTTTATATTAATGAGTATGGAAAGCAAAGAAATATTACATGGTCTGCATGTGTGTGCACATAAAGATAGGAACATACTCACGGACTTTCCGAGCATTTTCTATGTGTTACCAAAATCTATAAGGGAGATAATGGTGCACTGCTGGGGAGGATGTACAGGGGTTTCTCTCCAGTTTTCAGGAATAAAAATGATGGATTAAATGAATTAATGTCATCTCATGCGTGGATAAATTACAAACACATTAAGAGATATAAACATAAATGTTAAATGATGCAAGCTTAGGTTTGTATGACAGATACACAGATAGGGCTAGAATGGAACTTCAGTAGCCCCGTTGCTCCCTCCCTCCCTCCCTCTTTCCCTCCCTCCCTCCCTCCCTCCATCCCTCCATGTCTTCCTCTCTTCTTCTTTTCTTTGTCCATTCTTTCCTTATTTTTTTACAGTTTTTGACAGGGACTCGTTATATAGCATAGGATAGCATCCACCTTGCCATCCTCCTGCCTTAACCTTCCTAGTGTTGTCTTTACAGGTATGTACGACATTCAGCTTTGTCTTTTTATTTTTAATTAATCAAATTTCCATTTGTCATTCAACAAAGAATCTGACTTTTTTACTGTACAGGTGTCATGGTGAAAAAATAAATACCTGAAGAAGTATCAGTGTCATTTCAGCATGAGGCAGGTAGTTTCAGTGAGTTACAACATACTTACTTCCTTAGGTCTCTTTATTATAACCCTGTAAAAATTTCTTTCTTAGAATAATGATTACATGGTTTTTTATTGGGTAGAGTCCAATAGTGAGTTTCTATGATTTTTTATGTAGGAATGGACTTTAAAGGGAAAGGACTGGTCAAAATTGGACCTTCGAGAGTATTTGCTTTTGTTAGCCGTCATCCTGCATTCTCATGAGAGAACCCAGGAACTCTTGTTTCTAAGAATGCAGATGTGTGATGGTATTCTACAGAAGTCTGTCTCATCTTTGTCTTACCTGTGCTGATGGCAATTTAATTGTGAAGTATTGTATAAAATCTTGATGATTCTCTTTTAAGAAATGATGTCATTGGTGGTTCACATCTGTCTTCCAAGGAAAAATTTAATTGACAGTCATATTGTAGAGATTTTTGGGATTGAGTTTCCTTATGAATTAAAGTAATTAGGAAATAGGATGAGGGCAGAAGTGGTCATTCTAACTCCTTAAAATGTTTCACTTTTTGAGAGCCTTGGCCATTTTGGATAGTGTCATCAATCTGGAATTAGAAGTAAGATAGATTTAAAATAACCATCATAAACAACTCCCTGTTCTGTATAAGTGATTAAACATATTAGACAAAGCTGTTAATTATAAGTACTGAGTTCAAATATTTAAAGAGTTATGAACAAAATCTTAGAAAAGAATTAAAAGGAGTGGTTGGCTCCTTTTCAGTGAAGGATGCATAGCTGTGTGCTTTAAGAATGCTTTGACTCGGGGCTGGAGAGATAGCCTAGCGGTTAAGAGCACCGACGCTCTTGCAGAGGACCCGGGTTCGATCCCCAGCACCCACATGGCGGCTGAGAACCGTCTTTAACTCCAATTCCAGGAGAACTCCAGTTCCAGGGGAATCCGAGACCCTCTTCTGACCTCCGCGGCATTGCACAACACGGGTGCACAGACCTGCATGCAGACAATACATTCATACACATACAAAAATAAATAATAAAAAAAAATTAAAAAAAAAAAAGAATGCTTTGACTCAATAAGCCTTAACATATTTGACAGAATGCATGAAATCTAGTGGAAGGCTACAGGGTGCAGATGGAGGAGGGGGTATAAAGATGATTAAGATGGTTTGTATGGGGCTGGAGAGATGGCCTAGCGGTTAAGAACGCCGACTGCTCTTGCAGAGGACCCTGGTTCGATCCCCAGCACCCACATGGCAGCTGAAAACCGTCTCTTTAGCTCCAGTTCCAGGGGAATCCGACGCCCTCTTCTGACCTCCGCGGCATTGCATGACACGGGTGCACAGGCCTACATGCAGACAGTACATTCATACACATACGAAAATAAAATAAAATTAAAAAAAAGATGGTTCGTATGAAATGCACAAAATTCAATAAAAAATATACATTGGGAAAAAGAATGCTTTTAGGAGCTGGAGAGATGGCCCTGTGGTCAAGGGCACTTGCTGCTTTTGTGGTATGTAGGCTCAGTTCTCAGCACCCACGTGATGGCTCACAACCATCTGTAACTCCAATCCCAAGGCCCTCTTCTGGCCTCTGTGCGCACCAGGCATGACTGTGCCATGCATACAGGCAAAATACACATAAAATAAAGATAATTTAATCTTTTTTTTAAGTTCATGGACTTTCATGTTTATCTTATTTGCCACAAGGTAAGATTTGTTTAGTATCAAGCATTGAGTTTTAGATTTGGAAAAATAAATAGCAGCACTTTTTGATATAAAAATCAGGTCATTGGGGCAAGCATTTGGTAGTCAGTGAGTGGCTTGAATCAGTACAGGTGTTCTTAAAGTCTTGAGGCTTTACTGAAACAGAAATGTTATTTCTTTTATAGTAATCTAGTAAGAAAGGCTTCTAGTTGCTGGATCAATGGTGATGTAAAATTAATTCATTCGCTTTTCACTATGGGACAAATGTGTTGTCACCCTGACTGATGGAGTCTGTTTACACCGATGTTCTACTTTCATACCTTAACTGCATTCTGGGAAAGAGGCTGATCTGAGTTAGGAATACCTGTGGAATATCACAATTGTCTGTGGGGCCGGTATGCATCTTTGGCACTGAGGGCATTTTCTGAAGCTTGTTCTTTGACCAACTGTGAAGTGTGTTTTCTCTTCTGATTTTATGAAGTGTTTGGAGGAGTGTGGAGGGCTAGGTATTGTATTTTATGGACTGAGTATGACAACATCCACTTTGTGTTGACGCTCTTTTTTTCTTTTTTTAATATTAACTTTCATTTCTATTTATTTATTTATTTATACATATATTTTTATCAAATCTAGACCTGTGTCCCCCCCAATCCCCCCACCCCTCCAGAGTTCATGCATTCTGCCAAACATGCTATTCATCTCTTTCTCAGTCTTTCTCAGTATTCTCCATGGGGAAGTTGACTGTTTTGAGCAGAAGTTCACTGTTTCAGTCAGTTCTTTGATGCAGTCCTTTCTGTTGTTGTTGTTTCCAATATGCATCACTCCCAACTGCCTTGGACAAAAGCTCAAGGGGCCATGCACAGTAAATACTTACAACTGGGTAATTGGCACTAGCATCCACAGATGAGGGATACCATTCGCCGTTTGTTTTTCTGGGACTGTGTTACTTCACTCAGTATGATTTCCTCTAGCTCCAGCCATTTTCCTGCAAAGCTTGTACTCTGATGAGCCTGC
Source organism: Rhizomys pruinosus (assembly GCA_009823505.1). Taxonomy (NCBI): domain Eukaryota; kingdom Metazoa; phylum Chordata; class Mammalia; order Rodentia; family Spalacidae; genus Rhizomys; species Rhizomys pruinosus. The sequence goes on along the minus strand of VZQC01005063.1, from coordinate 517,015 downwards.
ATTACAAATCCAGACTCTTGGTCTATTGATGCCCAAAGTTCATCCATTCCTCTATAGACATGCTTTAGAAGTATATATAAAGAGATATGTTTTTAAATATTTTATTTTTTATGAGTATGAGTGTTTTGTTTGCATGTATTTTAGTGCGTTCATGTTGTGCAATGCCCGCAGAGGCAAAAAAGGGTGTCAGATCCCCTGGAACTGACTGGAGTTACAGATGGTTGTTACCTGCTATGTGGATGCTGGGAACTGAACCCAGATCCTCTGCAAGAGCAGCCAGTGCTCTTAACTGCTGAGCCATCTCTCCAGTCCTGAGATTATGATTTTAATTTTCAGTTGTTCCTCACAGTCTGAGAAAGACACTTACTTCTATAAACTGCAATAATTTTATCAAACCATTAGAGTACCACTCTGATAGCTAAAGAAACAATGAATGCAGTTTCCTTCTTCCCTGGAAAATGACTCTGTGATCATATTCTAGAACTTGAGATTGCAGCCACCCAGTTAACTGCTCTTTGCACAATGATCAAGAAGTCCAGTCATATTAGTGCCTCTTTGACTTCTCCCCAAGAGCAAGAATAGGCTTCAAAAGGTGATCAGGAAATGTTCTTTTTTAATGTTTGGCTTTGGAACTTTTTTAAAAAATTGCATGCCATTTTACTCTTTTTAATTTATTTTTTAATAATGCTTTTATTGATTTTTTTTGTATTTCAGACATAATTTTTCAGTTCAAATTGTTCCCCTTTCCCTTCTGAGCTTTAGCATTGAACTTGACTTATAACCTTGGTCTTACAGAACACTAGCCATATAAGAACATTTCCTCTCTCCAAGAAGGGTCTAACCAGCAGTGTGTAATGAGTCAACTCTGCATATACAGCCGTAGTGAGGACCCTATAGGAGTGCCTTGTTTAATACTGTTATGTTATGTTAATGAACACTATAGCATATTGCTCATTTACACACTAGTGTTTTAGGTTGTACACACTATTAAATACATCACCTAAGAGATAGTATTACTAGCACTGACCTGATCATTCAGATTCTCAAGTCAAACATTGCCTTTATAGCATCCTGATTTGCTCGGCTCTTAACAGTCTCAGTGAGAACCTAAAACCAGTTGAAAATCCTGAACAGCCTTAAATGTGTTCTTTGTCAGTGTTTCCTGCCAGGCCTTGCTTTTGGTTCTCTTGGTTGTTTGTGCTAAATACTTTGTGCCCCCTTTGCTTTCCATTTGCATATGCACATCAAAGCTCTGTGTTTTATTACCTCAAATTATTGCTACTTTCTGAGATAGAGCTAACTTGTGTCTCTTAAGGACAAAATCAGCTGGCTCTAACATCTTCTATGTTAGTAACAAAAGAGGAAGAATGGTCTAAGAAAGTAAATATTTAAATTTGGGGTTGGCTAGAAGTGGGTTTAATGAACCTATAGAATTTTTTGGAAAATATTCTCTATAATACACGATTTTTCTTTTTGTCACACAGAATATTTTTAAATTTTTACAGTTAAGAATTTGTCTTAGAGTAAAATTGGTAGAATTTTCCTTATGCCAGCATAGCCCTGGACATTTTTTTCTGTCATTTTTATGTACAGGCTGACACTTAGGAGTTAAAGGATATTCTCTTTAACAGACATTGGTATCAAATATATAGAATTTTTCTTTATAATTGTCATTGCCTCTAGAGACTTCATTTATAAATAGAGAATTCTCAGTCTTTTGTTTTTTGCAGCCTTTCTGACAAGTCCTTATACTATTGACTACTGATTTCTTTTCTGTATCCTGCTTATTGTTGAAAAGGCAGAGCTATTTTTAACATTCACACAATTTTGAAAGATAGTTCTTCCTTCCACAAGGTTTGTTGCTAAATCCGTGAAGCCTTTCATAATTGCATCCTTTTTGTGGTTTGCTTGAATTTGATCACAGTGGCTGATTTCATGCATTGATAATGAAGGCTTAGGTTGCCTGTTTCTCGGCACAAATCCACCTCCGACTTGCACGGTGACAGTGCTGCTGGTTTCAGCACGCGTGGAGATCCAGATTGAAATTGCTCTGCTTTCTTTACAAATGACTCAGAGCGTGCTCGTCCTTCCCTAAAATGTTGCCAGCGTGTAAAGGATTTTCAATGAGGGTGCAATAAGACAGCAACAGGAAGGTTTGGGAGGCACTGATGTAACGTGGGGCTGTCACACGGATAATCAGGCTGGAGCCAAGTCCCGGTTAGCACTGTGCATCACCCTGGTCACATCCTGGAAGTTTTGTTTACCCAACTTGGTTGCTTCTGAAGCTGGTGAAATTTCTGCCAGGATGTGGAGTGGACTTCCTAGCAGAGGTGAGTGTTTTAATTTTAAAACTTGGATGCAGGGGTCTGGGATTCCCATAACAGATTCTTTCAACCGTAGTTCTGAATCCTGTGGAGTCATCAGTGGTATTTATCATATCGTCTGGCACTTCGGAAGGGGAAATCTGAAGAGCAAATACAGTATTCTTTAATTTTATTGGGAAGTAACTCTTTAAATGGGTGTGAAAAGCAGCCTCGTCTTTCTGTACTAGCTGTGTGCTGAGGACATCTTACCAGTAGATGACTTCTTTTGCATTTTAAACATTCGGAACGAGTCAGTGATATGCGATTTGCTATCATTACTGAAAGTAGGCAATTAGCAGTGTTATTATGTGCTTCAGGTATATAAAAAAGGCTATAAACAAAATATGTTCTGCAGAATCTTTGACATGAAAAATATATAGGAGGAAACAAGTCATGTTTTTAGAGATAATTGAGAAAGTGAGAGAAATGGATTGCATACTGGAGATGACACCTTGTTAAGCTTGACATTATTAATAATTAAAAGTTATGACCTGTCATGCAGTGGACAACCTACAGTAATTGGTTTCCTGTGATGGTGTGCTGTATAAGTCGGGGGATAAACAGCATTTCTTCGGAAAGCATGCCATGCTTTAACTAGATGAAATATTTTAAACACATCAGATTTTACCACTTAAATGTAACCTCCCCTGATGTTCACCTGGAAAGTTAAAGGACCAGATTATTATGCTCAGAAAGGTCTGCTGTACCGTTTTAAGTATAGGGCACTTGAGAACCAACTAGATAAGAGAAGGCACCAAGTCAACCTTGTAACAGATGGGTCCTATTGCTCAGACTCTGCTACATGCTAATTCAATGTGACCAGAAGCTGTTTCTAAACCAGAAAGGGGTGTGAGCGCTATGCTGCATTCACATCACATTATACTCATTAAGTGTTGAGTCTGTTAGGGCTACAGAAAAATCTGTTTCTATTTGATTGGATGCTAACATGGTACATGGGTTATGAGCATATATGTGAATGTGTTTTTCTTCTGAATTTATTTGAGGCAATTGTTTCATAGCCTTAAAGTTTTACATAGGTGTGTGCTTGTTAGAAGACTCGAGAACCCATTTACTGCCAGCACATGTGAAGCTTGGCTAAGCAGATGCATCAGGAGCAAACCATTTGTGTTTGCCAATCTGTCTCGGGAAGTCCCAGGGCCACTATCTCACTAGAAGCCACTGTGTGCTTTTGAAAGCATGAAATGAGTTTTATCCTGAGCACATGGTTTCTCATTTAGCAGCTCTTTTTATGGTAATGGTCAATTTATGGTTCACCGCCAGGATTTCGGTGTTCTGTTAAAGCTGATTGCTTCTGCTAAGGTGTCTCTGAGATTTAAATAAAAAAAAAAAAAAGAACAGAGGGGAGGAGGGGAGGTGGGAAGAACCTAATTAGACCCTCGAGAAGAAAATCTTACCTTCAGCCTACATATTGGAGCCATTGTCATTTCTCGAATGTTCTTTATGCTGTTTCATCCAGAACCACAGATTAACCATTGCTGATATGGACTGGTGTGGACCTTCTCTAAGATGAGACATCAAGATAGCTATGTTCTGCAATGTACAGTATTTGTTCCCCTCGTGGCAATACATTTGTAGAAACCACTCTGTCCTGACCATATTGTGCAATTCATCACGATGCTTATCTGCTTTTCTGGTTATGCATGCTGGAGCACTGGTACAGGGGGTGGAAAGGTTTTGTACATTTTATATTTGATGTAAAGGACGCATACCTGGTTGCATTTTATGTGCTCAGAGCTGGGCAAGTTAAGGCATCAAACTGAAACCGTCTGAAGAGACATTAAAAATGTAAGCACTACCTTCTGTCACCCAAGACCTCATCTTGAAATTTTAAATACAGTTTTTACTTGCTTCCATTGAATAGTAACAAATGAAAGGCATTTATAAATGTGGTATATATAGCTTCCTTAACTTTTCCTTTCCATCAGAAAGTAAAAGTTTCTGAAACAGAGATGACAAAAGTTACATTTAGAAGAATAATATTTTCTCGTTATCTTTTTTAATAAAGGGAATAATAATTTATTAGAGGGTTTATTCTCTTCATGGTGCCAATGTATATGCAGGTGGATTAAGATCTACTGTTGAAATGTGCTAATACACTTTTTCCTCTCACATGACCTTGATATTGGAACCAAAAAGATCTCTGAAATCTTTAATTTCATGATTTTTTTCTTGGTAATCCTTGCATCTTTGCATGGGATTAACAATCAACGATGACAAATGATTAAAGATTTAAAGATTTAAGGAAGGGAACTGGAGAGATGGCTCAGGGGTTAAGAGCATACAGAACTTTTATAAAGGACCAGCGTTCAGTCACCAGCACCCCTTTGGGTGGCTCACAACAGCCCGTAACTGCAGCTACCAATGATCTGAGGCCTCCACCCTTTGAGGGCACCAGCAGTCATGTGCAGATAGCCCTCTCCCCACCACACACAATTTACAAATAATTTAAAAAATGAATCTAGGAAACCTTCAAAGTACAAATGTTATGATTGAAATGCAAGGATATAAGATGCACTATTTTAATTAGAAAAGGATTTTCTGGTTTCAGATGAAGCATAATTTTAAAGGACTTATTTTTCTTCTGTTCTTCTGGGAATGCCATGCCACCAGCCACAATCAGCAAGCGAAGTGGACTTTGTTTTAGGTTCCAATTTAGAAATATCTCTTATTTATCACAGCTCCAAAAGTGCAGAAAGCAAACTGTGTTTGTGGCTTGAGACAGTTATAAGATACTGAAATTTTTTTCTATGAAATTCTAGATGATGTAATATATTTAGTAAATGAAATCCTTTAAAGAAATTTTAGGATGTCAGAATTCTCTTGAATAGTGAACTTTTTCATATTACACTCAGGAGAAGCAAGGAAAAACTTGGCATAGCTGCCTAAAATCTCACCAGCAATTTCTCTTTTCTAAGTAATAGAATTTAGGAAGTCATGAGAAAGTGAGCCTCGTGAATTTCAGTGATGTATCTGAAACTTGTACCTTTTATCAAAGACCAGAAATCTGGACTTGTTCATTTGCAAATTTTAAAAATGATTACTTATGAAATATAGTCCATAAAGTAAATCTGCTTTAGTTGAAAACAGGACTGCACAACCCAAGTTCTCTAAGTCCATTGGGCCTTCCCAAGTGCATGGAGTGAATAGCTAGTCTGGGTATATAGGGCTGGCTAACAGTCTGTGTTGAAACATGTTGCTAAGGTGCATATGCCTTAATGAGGAAGCATTTCTTGCCCCCCAACTCTGTTTCCAAGTGTTCAGGTTTTTCATTGAATTCCTTTTTCTATTTCCCACTAGAAACTAGGAAGATCTAGTTTTATGGTTGCCATGCTTTTCGTTATACTTGAAATTTAGCTAAAATAAATAATAATTTTAAGTATAAGTATGTTCCATACAACATCTGGGTCATAGTTATGCTGAAAATTAATTGTTGTTCAGCTGAAATTCAAGTTTGACCAGGCGTCCTGAACTATTCTAGCCTCCTTACCTATGTTTTCTGAACAAGAAACCGAGTTTCTAATAATGGCCTATGAAGTTGGTTCTATGAATGCTCAAATGGAGGCTTCCTATGTTGCAAGAGTAATCCATTTCTACTGTTAGATTTTGTGTCTCAACACACGTGCTCTAAGCTACCATTCAAGAACTTATAATGGTAAAATAAGATTGTAGAATGGAAAACATCAGTGGATGTGTGAAAGCTTCCCATAATTACTAAAATAAATCAATAAATGCAGAACAATAAGTAATAGCTGTCAGTGGCATTTTAAATAAATGAGTATTATTCAATGAGCTTCTAGTTCTTATCCCTTGCCTGAAAATGTTCTATCCAGAACATTTTCAGGCAAGATTTCTCCATCAGATTTTAAATACTTCTAAATTAATTTTTCTTGGTTGTACTTAGGATGTTTAATGAACTTTTTTTTTTCCTATAGAGTCCTTTCCTCTAGCTCTCCACTTGGTCTTTATTTAAATTATCTTCCCTTTTTGATTTTAGGATTCATTGTTTACTAGTATCCCAGGAGTTTCTCAGAAGGGCAGAGAGACTTGTGAGCTTGACTTGAAGGAAAAGCTGTGTAATATTTTATTTAACAGACCATAGCAAAGTAAAATGAAAAAGATAGTATTTGTGTCAACTGTGTGTACCATGTTATAAAAATGTTTAGGGAAGTTTTTATTGGATTAGTGCAACTTTACGACATATATATAAATTATATGTATACTATAAAACCCCATTTCTGGTGCTATAATACTCTGATTTTAACCTTACTGGAACATATAAAATATTGATTGTATCCTGGTTCTGAATGCAGCTTCCTTGCAGAAGAATAAAGGGGCTCTGTTGTGAGACCCTTTCTGTCGCCTAAGGCTGCATTGCAAAATACTCTTTGCTTACAAAGCCTTCTACATTACCTGTCTGCTCTTCTCTCACTTCCTTAAGCCTTCAGTTTGCAGATATCCCAAGAGGAGTAAATACACATCAATATGCAACTCAGTTCTCAGTCAGAAAAAAATAAGAAAATTAGCTGTGTGATAGACGTTTTGTGGGAGTGAGGCTGTGAGTCTGATCTCTCTTCTGCTGCTGTGTGGTATCTTCCAAGTTATGACTCAGCAAAAATGCCCTCCTCAGATGGAGCCCTTTGACCTTAGACTTCTCATCATCCAGAACTGCAAGAAACCAATCTCTGCTCTTTATAAATTACCCAGTCTTCAATATACTGTCAGATCAACACAGATGGACTAAAACAGTGAAATAGATATATTATATACACACATATATGCACATATAGAAATATATATATATATATATACATATATATATAAATTGACAAATAGCGAATAGTAAAGACTCTTCAAGGAGTAGCTAAATTGTCAGAGTTTAGAAGCCTTATGTCTTCTGATCTCATCCAGGGCATCTGTAACACCATGGGGACATTTAGCCAAATGTCTTTTTGATGAGACTTCAAACTGGGTATTTATATCCATGATCTTTGCTAGCTCTAGAGAGGTTGTTTTTGGTTTTGTTTGCCTTTGTCTTCTGAGTCATTAGTGTTGTTTTAGGAGAAATAGAAGGAATGATTTACTTCTAGAACCCTCTCCTTGTTCTGGAAACTTAAGATGGTATTTTTTGTTTATTGAAAGTTTTCAGGAGGAAAGGACAAGATTAAGCAGATTCAGAAAAGAATTCATAGGAACTTTTTCTATTATTTTTCTATATCTTATATATTATTTAATGGGTAATATTATATTCATAATAAATTAGTTAATTTTTGTCTACATGGAGCTTTTTGATTTTGTATAATTTAAGTATATGTTGGGCCAAGTGTGATGTCTTCTACCTTGCAGGTGTTTCAATTTTGTCTAAATTCTGGGGCATAAGCAGTGGATGTCACTTCTATAGCAGTTAGAAGTCTTGTAGTGGGTTGTGAATAGTACTTTAATAGGGATAGCATGGAGATGATCTCTAATAGGAATCTCTTGATTCAGATTCAACAGGTTTAACCAGTATCAGATTTTTTAAAGTAACAGCCATTTAAAATTTTATTTACTTTTATTTTATGCATATGAATGTTCTGCCTGCTTGTAGCAAGTGCACCGCACCACATCCACGCAATGTGCAAAGAGGCCAGAATTGGGCATTGGTTCCCTTGGAAGTGGAGTTATAGACAGTTGTTACCACCATGTGGATGTTGGGAACTGCAAGCGCAGTCAGTGCTCTTAATAACTGAGCCATCTCTTTGGGCCTCAATATCAGATTCTTATCAATACATTTTATCATTGTCTTTTTAAATGGAATTGCTCAATGGTGCATGTAAGAGGACTTAATAATAACAAGTAGAAATAATCAGCTTTATAGTCTGCAGTCTATATATGTAAACACATATAATCCTTCTAAACCTGAAGGGAATGATAAGAAAACTGAAGTGCAAAGAGGTTAAGTCAACTGCTCAGAACTGTACAGTAGTTCAATTGATATCAAGAGTTCTCAGGGGAGCTCCAGAGTACAAGTTTCTAGCTGAAGCCTTTCTGGCTGTCAGTAAGAGAAATCAGTCTTTATTGATATGTTAATGTAAACAGTATTGAGTAATAGAGAATTTAGTGGATTTGTAACTGCTTGAACATTTATACACAAGGTGTACCTGGCCCACATGAACTTAAAGTTAAGCACCAGGATGTGCACTGACAGTTAAGCACCAGGATGTGCACTGACAAAGCCCGGTCATGTGGTCATTAACATTTTCATGTTATCCAGCCAGGATAGTCAGTACATAGGAAAGAACAAGAGATGCAAATGATGAAACTGTAGGCTCTCTCCCCAACTGAGTAATCAAAATCTCTGAAATTACAATCCAACAATAAAAGTTTTTAAAGTTCTAGTGGTCCTACTGTGCAGCTCCAGTTAGAACCACTGCTCTAGAAAAAAAAAAGATAGTGACCAACATAGTTAATTTCAATTAATAGTAAATGAAGGAGGGTGCAGAGAACAGATGTAGGAATGTTAATGGAACAAATCAGTCTGAGTGAAAGGCAGGGTATGGTTACCATCCTCCCATCTTATCTACCCAACCATGTGGGGCCAAGCAACTGTGGACCAAGGGACATTCTTTCTGTTTTCAATGGTTTCTGTCAGGTCTCTGTCTTAGGGATGTGAAAAATGACTAAGTTGTTTGGTATCTTCTGTGGCAGCCATAGAGTACCTAACAGTGGAGCTGGAAGTCCTGCTCCTTACTCAGCTGGGAAAAACATGTTCACAATGTGGGTAAAAGGTAGAGGTTTCCTGCTCAAGGGTAACCAGCACCATTAAGGTGCCCTGAGTACTTGTCAAGAAGAGTTTATTAGAGGATTATTGAAAGTCAGCAGGTTGTAATTTATATGTGGTGGAGGTTTAAGGGTTGGAAGGATGGGGACAGTAGATGATCATCCAACTTCAGACTCGACGGTTATGTGAGCATATTAAGTTAAAATGTAATACTAAGTCATCGTTTGCTCAGGGCATTGTTGTTGTTGTTGTTGTTGTTGTTTTTCTCTAAGAGCTGAATAACTATGGGAATAGTTTTTGAGGCATTCTGAGCCTAGCTACATCTCATTTGAGCTTGCATGACCATGGGCAAATGATTTTACTGGCCCGGTTTCAGTTTTCTTCATTTGCAGAGCAAAGATAATAGATTCTGTTGCATGAGTCTGTGGTCAAGATTAAGTGGAAATGGCAAGCTGAGGGAAAATGGAGAGTGCAGTGTAGCCAGAGGACCCCATCTAGGAGCTGTAAAGTTGCCAACGATGACCTAGGCTTTGACATGTGGTAACCACTCAGTCAATGCAATTTGTTATTTTCCAATGGTTCTTTCTTCTGTACTAGCTCTCTTGTAGTAAAACTGAGGTCTGAAAGATAAAACCTAAAACCGTTCAGTGTTGGTGGGAGACATGGGGTTGGGGCAGAGCAGACTCAAGTTGGATGAAACGGGACGAAGCATTGGGTAGCTGTGGGCAAAGAGTCAGCGCGAGGGGGAACGAGTTTCAGGGTAGAGCCTGGGGGAACCTGTTGTTTTTGAATCTTCATTCATTTCTACCTATTATTCCATTTGATCCCTACCATAATCATGAGATTAGAGAAAGTACAAGTTTCTTACTACGCTGATAATAAATGAACACCATCAAAATGGCAGTGACTACTGTGCTCCTTTGCTGAAGAGAGAGGAATTGTAAGTCAAACCTAGATCCTGTGACACCCCCCAACATACGCATATACACACATATATACACTTAACAGCTTCCACACGTATCAGTTCCTCTTGCTGCATCTGAATGCAGCTTGAATGTCTACATTTAAAATGGTAGAGACCATAAATAACAGGAGAGTTTAAACTTAGAAGGGGCAAGATAGGAAAATGGAAAGTGGTCAGTAATTTTCACTTTATTCCATGGAAAAAAAAATGTAGAGCTTTTTAAATGCAGGAAGGTTAGAATGATGATTTAAAGCTCAAGAAACAGGCTTACCAGTCAATGATGTTAACATTAGCATCACATTTTATTGCATCTGACTGGGAAAAAGGCTTTCTGTATAATATAATTAACTATCCTTGACACACCTCATGCTAAAGGGTAAGCTTCTTTACCACAGTGTAACAGATCGGGTTCTTAGCAGGAAAACACCACATACTGAAGGTTTAATGGTCCTGTGACTTGTAGGAGGAGCAAGGGCAGGAAACTAAAGTTTGTCTTTGATTTCTTAATTAAAAGAAAAGCTAAAAATTCTTAAAAATTAATTGGAGAAAATATGCAGTTTTCTATCTTTTAGACAAAATTTTAAACCTCCCTAAATATCAAGGTAGAGAATTTATAAATGATTCTACTTTCTCTTATTTCAATAAATAGGTTATAAACATTGATCTAACAAAGTCACTTAATCATAACCTTTAATTATTAACTATTGTTGCTGCTCATGCTTCTTATTCACCAAAATATCACATTTGTGTTTATAAACATATTATATGCTTATAAAATTTTTTTTAGAAATCACTAATAAGATAGATTTAAGGAGGGTTCGGCGGCAGTCTCTTTGTGCAGGGGCGCTCCTGAAGCACAGGAGCCCGGAACTCCTCCAGACAGGTAGATTTTAGTGTAGATTGATTCTTGGGTTGCTGGAAAAGGGTCTAAACTCTAAACCCTTGTAGGAGGTGACTGTCTGGGTGGAGCCGCCCTTCGCCTTTGCAGCCGGTCCCAGGTGGGTTTGGTTTGGCTCGATTGTCTCTTTTGCGGGGGAGGGGGGGCACTCCTTGAAGCACAAGAGCCCAGAACTCTCTCCAGACAGGTACCGGGTCGCAGGCTAAGTCAGGCATATGCCCCCCCTCAACTGGAATTGATGAGAGAGTATCCAAGTGGATTTTTTTTGGAGAACCTTCAGAACAGGAAGGGAAGAGTGACTTAGACTTCCAATAACCAATATATAAACAAAATTGAAAGCCTGAAACCTAGACAAGTCAATACTCCATAAACAAGGAGGAAGAAAGAAAAAAAAAGCATCGGAAGGAGGCAAGCAAAACCAGCCTCTAACATAGTGAAAAGACATTTTTTTTTTCTTCTTCTATTACTTCTTTATTTTTTTTTTCATTTCTTAACAATAAGTAATAATTTATGAGTACAAGCATCCTTCATGTAAAACCAACTTGCAAGCAGTTGTGCCCAAACTCACACAGCCCAAGGGTCCCACCATCCAGCTCGGGGGCTTGTATGTTCAATCAAGTTGATCAAATAAGTGTCCAGGGGGGCTGGAGAGATAGCCTAGCAGTTAAGAGCATCGACTGCTCTTGCAGAGGACCCGGGTTCTATCCCCAGCACCCACATGGCGGCTAAGAACCATCTTTAACTTCAGTTCCAGGGGAATCTGACACCCTCTTCTAACCTCCGCAGCATTGCACGACACGGGTGCACAAACCTACATGCAGACAGTACACTCATACACATACAGAAATAAATAAAATTTAAAAAAATTGTCCAGGTGAAAAGACATTTGTGATTGGCATCAGAATACAGGCAAAAAAAGGGGGGGGGAACCCTCATGCCAGGGACAAGGTGAAGGAATAACATGGGAAAGGTGCAGGATAATTCTGCACCAAGCTCTACCAACCCTGCAGGAGATAGCTACAGTGGGATCTCCCTGGAGGTGACCCAAGAAACAGATCTTAGAGGAATAATTGCAGACCTATGCAGAGAAATTAAAGAAAATAAGAAGTCAAGAAACTAAGGAGAGAGAATGAAAAACTCAAAAAAGACCTAGAGGGATACAATGACAAACTTCTGAAAGAACTAAAGGAACAGAATGACAAACTCCAGAAAGAACTAGAGGGAGAAAAAAACCAAACTACAAAAGGAAGTAGATACACGGAAAAAGGAAGCCAGCCAATGAAGTAAGGAGCACCAAGAAGAGATTGAGAAGCTCAAAAAGGAAATGGAAATACTAAAGAAATCACAGGATGAAATGAAAAAGGAAATAGAACACTCATCCAATCAAGAAGAAAGGGAAGGAAAAAGCCTCAGAAATAGAATGGAGAAAGCAGAACAAAGAATATCAGACCTGGAAGATAACACAGAGCAACTAAAAAGCTCAAATAAATACTATGAAAAATTTAAAAATACACAAAAGTGGAACAACCAGGAAATATGGGACACTATGAAAATATCAAACCTCCACATCATAGAAATAGAGGAAGGAGAAGAATCTCAAGAGAATAGCATTGATCAGATCTTTAACAGAATAATAGATGAAAATTCCCCAAACTAAAAATAGACAAACCCATACAAATACAAGAAACACATAGGAACCCAATTAGACAAGATCAGAAAAGAAAATCCCCATGCCATATCATAGTTAAAATGCTAGATGCCCAAAACAAAGACAAAATTCTGAAAGCTACAAAAGAAAAACAAGTCACATACAAAGGGAAACCCATCAGAATTACAACTGACTTCTCAGCACAAAACCATGAAAGCAAGAAGAACATGGAGCAAAGCATTTCCTGTGTTAAAGGACTATGGATGCTAACCCAGAATACTATACCCAGCAAAAATGTCAATTATAGTCAAAGGAGAGAGAAAAATCTTTCAAGACATAAACAAGATGATAGACTACGTGGCCAGAAAACCAACTCTTCAGAAAATACTTGAAGCAATTCAAAGGGCAGAAGAAAGGAGCAACTATCCCCAAGTACCTAGGAAAAGAAACTAATAAAAACATAACCGCAGGAGTACAATCGGAGACTAAAAATCCAAATGGATAATATGGTGAAAGGAAGCAACATTCATCTTTCAATTATAACCTTAAATATTAATGGACTAAACTCTCCAATCAAAAGACATAGACTGGGAGAATGCATTAGGAGACAAAATCCATGTATATGCTGTCTACAAGAAACCCATGTCAATTTCAAGGATAGACACCAACTTAAAGTGAAGGGATGGAAGAAAATATTCCAAGCAAATGGTACAAAAAAGAAAGCAGGTGTTGCTATTTTAATATCAGACAAAATAGACTTCAAAGCAAAATAAATCAAAAGAGACAAAGAGGGCCATTACATCTTTATTAAAGGAACAATTGGCGATGAAGATCTCATAATCATGAATATATATGCACCAAACTCTGGTGCACCAAACTTTATAAAGACAACTCTTTAGGATCTCAAGGCACAGATTAACCCCAGTACACTAATAGTAGGGAATTTCAATAGCCTACTAAGTCTTTTAGACAGATCAACAGGACAAAGGATAAACAGAGAAACATCTGAACTGAATGATACAATACACCAAATGGACCTCACAGACATCTATCAAATATTCCACCCAAACACCAGAGAATACACTTTCCACTCAGCACCCCATGGAACATTCTCCAAAATAGACCATATACTGGAACACAGGAAAAAAAAAACTCAGCAAATACAAAAAGACTGAAATAATCTCATGCATTCTCTCAGACCACAGTGAAATAAAACTCAATATCAACACCAGGATAAACCCTACAACCTACAAGAACACATGGAGACTAAACAACACTGTCCTGAATAATGAATGGGTCAAGGAAGAAATAAAGAAAGAAATAAAAACATTCCTGGAACTGGATGACAACGATAATACAACACAACAAAATCTATGGGACACTTTAAAAGCAGTCCTAAGAGGGAAGTTTATAGCCCTAAGTGCCTACATCAAAAAAACAGAAAGAGCACAAGTGAACGATCTAACACTGCAGCTAAAAATACTTGAGAGACAACAACAAATGAACCCTAAACACAGCAGACAAGAAGAATAATAAAAATCAAAGCAGAGATCAATGAAATAGAAACAAAAAAACTATACAAAAAAATCAATGAATCCAAAAGTTGGATTAGAAAGAATAAACAAGATAGACCTCTAGTCCAGTTAAGCAAAAGAAAGAAGGAACAACTCCAAATCAATAGACTCTATGATGAAAGGGGAAACATCACAACATACAATGAAAAGATCCAGACAATCATACGGGAATACTTCAAAAACCTATACTCTACTAAGTTTGAAAACCTAGAAGAAATGGATGAATATCTGAAATCCTGGGATTCACCAAAGCTCAACCAAGAAGAGATCAACAGCTTAAATACACCAATAATATATGAGGAAATTGAAGATGTAATAAGAAGCCTCCCAACCAAGAAAAGCCCAGGCCCAGATGGTTTCACGGCGGAATTCTATAAAATATTTCAAAAAGACTTACAACCATTACTACTCAAGTTGCTTAGAAGGATACAAACGGAGGGAGTTCTCCCAGAATCCTTCTATGAAGCCAGCATCACTCTGTTACCAAAACCAGGCAAAGATACAAGCAAAAAGGAGAACTGTAGATGCATCTCCTTAACACAGATGCAAAAATTCTAAATAAAATACTTGCAAATTGCATACAGATCCACATCAAGAAAATCATCCACCATGACCAAGTTGGATTCATTCCAAAAATGCAGGGATGGTTCAATATACGAAATTCAATAAATATCATCAAACATATAAATGAACTAAAAGACAAAAACCATACAATCATCTCAATTGATGCAGAAAAAGCCTTTGACAAAATCTAGCATCCCTTCATGCTTAAAGTCCTAGAGGGAATTGGATTGGAGGGATCATTCCTCAATGTAATCAAGGCCATATACAGGAAACCCACACCCAATATCATCCTAAATGGGGAAACGACAGAAGCATTCCCCTTAAAGGTAGGAACTTGACAAGGCCGCCCCCTGTTACCACTCCTTTTCAATATAGTGTTTGAACACTTGCTTGGATAATAAGGCAAGAAAAGGAAATTAAAAGAGTTCTAATTGGAAAAGAGGAAGTCAAGATATCCCTTTTTGCTGATGATATGATTGTTTACTTAAGGGATGCTAAGAACTCCACCAGAAAACTCCTAGAAATGATGAAGAGCTTCAGTAAAGTGACAGGATACAAAATAAATCTAGAAAAATCAGTAGCCTTTCTTTACACCAACAACAAGCAACTGAAGAAGGACTACAAGGAGACCTTCCCACTCAAAATAGCCTCAAAAACAATAAAATACCTAGGAACAAACCTAACCAAAGACAACAAGGATCTCTACAACAAAAATTTTAAACCCCTGAAGAAAGAAATTGAAGAAGACATCAGAAGGTGGACAAACCTCCCATGCTCATGGATTGGGAAAATAAACACAGTAAAAATGTCCATTCTACCCAAAATCTTGTACAGATTTAATGCAATCCTAATTAAAATCCCCAAGAGTTTCTTCACAGGCTTGGAAAAAAAATCCTTAATTTTATTTGGCAAAACAAAAGATCCTGAATAGCCAAAACAACCCTGAGTGAAAAGAGCAATATGGAGGGATCTCTATACCAGACTTCAAACTATACTACAGGGCTATAGTCCTAAAAACAGCTTGGTACTGGTACAAAAACAGACCAGTTGACCAATAGAACAAAACTGAAGATCCAAACCTGAGCACATATAATTTCAGCCACCTCATATTTGACAAGGGGGCCAAGAAGACACATTGGAGGAAAGACAGTATCTTCAGCAAGTGGTGTTGGCAAAACTGGATCACCACCTGTACAAGAATGAAATTAAACCCCTATCTCTCACCCTGTACAAAAGTCAATTCCAGATGGATCAAAGACCTCAACGTGAAACCCAAAACTCTGGAGGTGATAGAAGAAAAACTTGGCAGCAGACTACAAGACATAGGTGTAGGAAAAGACTTCCTAAATCAGACAGCAGCTGCACAAGAAATAAAATCGACAATTGACAAATGGGACCTCATCAAACTCAAAAGCTTCTGTACATCAAAAGAAACAATCAAGGAAGTGAAGAGAAAACCCACAGAGTGGGAAGAAACCTTCACTGCAGATACATCTGACAGAGCATTGATCTTGAGTATACAAACTACTCAAAAAACAAAGAAGAAAGAAAACAAAAATCACTCAAAAGATGGAGCAAAGAACTGAATAGAGACTTCACAGAGGAGGAATTAGAGATGGCTGAGAAACATCTTAAAAACTGTTCAACATCACTAATAATTAGGGAAATGCAAATTAAGACCACTTTAAGATATCATCTCACTCCAATAAGACTGGCCAGGATCAAGAAAACAAAGAAAAAATGATAGAAGTGCGAGAGGTTGTTGGAGGGGAAAGGTGGAATACTCATCCATTGCTGGGTAATGTAAACTTGTACAGCACTATGCGCTACGAAGTGTGAGAAACCTTTGGAAGTTTTGACATCAATCCATATCTCGTTGCTTTCCTTCTCTTCTCATTCTTTCCTATTCTTCATTCCAAAATGGAACGATGGTCTACACCCACCCCCCACTCATTTTAAGGTTCTTAACCATCATACTCGCTATGACCATTCACTGTTCTATATAGACAAAATGCCACTTCAGGGTGCCACCCATGACTTTTCAAGTCGTAGTCCTCCCTCCAAGCCCTTATGGGATGAACATTAGGGTACGCCGCGCGCACACCAATATAGTGTATGCTAACCCACCTATATCATGTAACAACTATTATACATTCCAGTTCACAGCACTCCAATTCTATAGTTGCCCAGCTTTCTGCGTTGAGAGCAACCTATTCAGGTCCTTCATTATTCACTTTCTCTGCTCGGTATGGTCATTTTCTTTCTGTAGGGTTACTTTCTGTTTATTTACCATGATTAGGCCATCTCTCATCCCGCTCCAGCAGGTACATACTTAGACACTTTTGTCGGTAGGTCTTTAACACAATTACATCTTTAGGTCAAACTCATGACTTACTTACTCTTTTTTACTCTATTGTTGTTTGCTTTCCGCGTTCCCCTTTATTTTCTTGAGCTTTATTGTGTAGACCTCATTTCTCTTTTATATGTTTGTTGNTTATTTATTTATTTATTTATTTATTTATTTATTTATTTATTTATTTTGAGACAGGGTTTCCTTTTAAGTCCCAGCTGGCCTGGAGCTCACTCCGTAGACCAGGCTGGCCTTGAACTCACAGAGATCTTCCGAGTGCTAGGATTAAAGGCGTGCGCCACCATGCCCGGCACTAAGGACGGTTCTTAGTTGGCATGTGGGTGCTGGGAATCGAACCCGGGTCCTCTGCAAGAGGAGTCAGTGCTCTTGACCACTGAGCCATCTCTCCAGCCCCAAACCTCTAGTGTCTTAACCAGTACCAAGTCCTGTTGCTCAGGAAAAAAAAATTCTGTAAGCAAATTTCTGAAACATGAGGGATGTGTATATATATATATATATATATATATATATGTAGAATGTTACTATAACATTATTTGAAAAAAATACCTACATGCTGTGTCAGCTTTCCTGGGGTGAGACATGAACAGATGTCTATCTACCCCAGATGGGATACCAACAATAGACCAAAGAAATGATTACATTTAAGTCCAGGTTAGTAAGCCAGTGAATTTATCTAGTTATTTTCAGGAATATGGGTGACCCCCAAACAGGGACATTCCCCCAAAGTTCTTCCCAAGCATTGGTGCTGACCTCCAAAAAGCTGCATGAAGGAAGTCCTCCTCAGTTAACTTCTCCCTTCCCTATACTTAGCATCTTCTAAGATGTTGTGCACAGATTTACATGTAGCTGGATTGGGATACTAGAATCCTAGGTGAAGTCTGATGACCCTACTTCTAAGAAGGAACAACAGGGTGGGTCTTGTGAAGGCCTCCTGCTGATAGTCACACCTGCTCTGATTAAGATGGTAATGGTCCTGTTATGCCCAGAGGAAGGTATTACCCGGTACTGCAGTTGATAATGGTAATAACTGTCATTCATCCATGCGATATGATTTTATGCAGTAATTTAGATATTAAGATACATCTATAAAACCTGACATGTAATAAGATATAAAAGCAAAACAAGCAAGACATAGAACAAAGCATGTATTGTTTATGCAAAAATATATTTGTTTGCGATATTTGTAGATGTGTTCCTATGTAGTCATAGGGAGATAAAATGAAGAAGGAGAAAGAAAAAAAATGAATGGGTTGTATGGTAAAAGGTCTACAGATAAAATGAAGAAGGAGGAGAAAGAGAAAAATGAATGGGTTGTATCATAAAAGGTCTACAGATTGTTCAGGGTAAAATTAGTTTCAACTATGTACTTTTTACCATTTGAAATAGAATTAGATTTAACCTTTGTTTCTTTTGAACTTTTTTTCCATTGTTATTTTTTAATATATATTTTGTACAAGATTATCAAATCTAGACCTGTGTCCCCCCCATCCCCCTACCCCACCAGAGCTCATGCATTCTGCCAAAAGAATACCAAAGATGTAGGAAGTGGAGGGAAATGGATGTAATGTGATATTATCGAAACCCACCCTGGTCAAACCTCCTAGAGTTGCCACAGTTAATCTCTGAGAAAAGACATAGCAGAAGCTTTCCCAGTGTGTAACCAGAGGGAAGCCAGCCTGCTGCACTTCATCCTCCCAAGCGTCTGCGTTTTAGAAGGTCCGGGAGAAAAGCTGCTCAATCCAGAGCAGGTGTTAATACCCTGCATGACCGTTCTCCATGTGTAGGCTTAGCCTGCCTGATGGTGCGCATTTATTTTCAGTGCCTGCTGGAAACATGGTCCTCGGGCAGTCATACATATGCCATCGTTCAGGTGTCCCTCCCTTCAAGCACTCCCACTTGTCCTATATGTGCCCTTTATGAGGCTGTCCGAAGTACTTCCTTGCAAGTCCCACTGCCATAGAAAGACAAAGGAAGACAAAACCAGGCTAAAACAAGAGTTAAGCATTTCTTAACTGAAAAAAAAATTGACAGTTTATAGTGGTACAGTGCCTTACTATTTCTTGCACAATGGGTTTGTTGTTTAATCTCACACATTAAGCTCCTGAATTGCAAAACAGAACATTGTTCTATGACATTAGGTGATTTTACATATAGCAGGCATCCCAGCCCTGACAATCCTGAATGGACTAATGTATATGACGACAACCCCAAGATCTTATACCCAGTTTCCATTATGCTTGATTTCTTTTAAAATTTTTGGAATGCTGGGAATTGAACTCAGGGTCTCATACATATTAAACACACACTGAGCTACACTCCACACCCCAGTACCAATCAGTTAAATCAGGATCATGGATTATGAGCATGAATGTTTTTAGAAACTTCTCAATTTGTTTTAAGCCATTTGAAAATCACTGCACTCTACAGGGCAGTAAATGGAATCCTTGAAAGAACATAAAAAATGATTGACTGTGAGGAAACTTGTGGCAGGATTTGTGATTTGGCATCAGGAAGTAACAATTCACTCCCAATCTTGACTTCTATTAACTTTGTGGCAAAGTCTCTAACTTTTCAACTCAGTGTCTCATATGTAAAATACACTCCACCAGGCAGGTGGTATGTAGAGCAGATGAAATCAACTCTTTCAGAGAGCATGGTACAATGATAAGAGCATGGAATTCTGGGAAGTAATAAAAGCAGCCTTGGTTACCCCTTGTGAACAAAATGGGAACAACGCTGGTCACATCTGAACTTATAGTTAAAAAACATGTATGTGCATTTTGATAAATAAATATATTCCAGTCACCTAAATACATAATTTCTAAAAGCTTAACCCATTGGAACTACCGATTTTCATGATAAAACTTTAGTTACATTTTGCAGTAAAAAGAAAAGGAAATCGAAATAGACTAAGTTTATAGCTTTTGTTGTCTTAGGAAGTGAGAAACCAGTGTACAGCAGGAATTTGTTCAAACTCAATTACACTTTGGATTAGATGTTTCTTCTTTTTTATATCATAATTATTTCTCTGTTGCTTCCCACTAAACTCTTGCCTCTAAAGTCCTTTCCTAATCACTTGCTTATTCAATCAGCTAATTATTCAGAAGCTTTTATTAAGCATAAATTTGTCCTAGTTACTTTTTTATATTAGTATAGAATAGGCAACCTAACTCTGTTGCAATAATTGATTCACTAATTACTGGTTTTTAAGCATTTTTCACTTTAAAAATGCAATGCATCTATATTTTAATATTTTTTAAATTATGTGTAATTGTGTGTGTCTGTATGTAGGTCTATGAGTGCAGGTGCCCATAGAGGCCAGAAGAGGGCATTGGATCCCTGGAATTACTAGCTTGCATTGCATGAAACAGTTTTGAGGTCTAGAAGAATGAAGGAGGGTTCTTGGTACATTGTGGACATGTGAGCTACTATCAATTTGGGACTCTTTTAAGAGTTATTAATGGCTAGGCCAGGGTCTTAGGCGTAAACTCATTGCTGCCTCCTACTGGAATGTGTGGCCACTCTGAGTGGAGGAATGTGGTCAGTCTCACAATTTTCCCTGTGCAGGTGTCAAGTAGATTGAACAAAACTCCAGAAAACAACTGGAACAATCCCACTAGTCAATCTCTGACCTTCCTGAGTTACATTGCCCAATACTCCTGTGTTACGAAACTGGAGAAGATGAGTATTTCACATAAGCATTATGCATCCGGAACAGTAAGAACAAGACCAGGTAGGAAGTTGTCCTAGTTAATACTATATCT
The DNA here is from genome assembly GCA_009823505.1 of Rhizomys pruinosus. Classification (NCBI taxonomy): domain Eukaryota; kingdom Metazoa; phylum Chordata; class Mammalia; order Rodentia; family Spalacidae; genus Rhizomys; species Rhizomys pruinosus. Next base: position 496,091 of record VZQC01005063.1, on the reverse strand, counting down.
CCAAATTAAAAAAAATATATATTTAAGACTTGCCTTTTTGGTTTTGCCACTGAGAGGTTTATATCTGCTTACAAATTCTATTTCTGTGAACATTTTGTACTCACAAGATTCTATTCCTTGGGAGTCTTCGACTAGATGGTCCCCTTCCCTCCAGCTATCTCAAAATGTGTTTATACACCAGGAATGTTCTGTTGTCAGTGATTTATCTTGATTAATTCAGCCCTAGTTGTGTTTCTTTCTTACCTCTCCCCTTTCCCCCCTCCCTGCCCCAACAGTGTGTCCTAGAAAATTGAATGTTTCCTTTTGGGATTTTTCTGGAAACTTGAACTGAAAAAAAAGTTAATTTCCCTTTATTTTTAAATTAGTATAGAGGAATATTTTCATTAGTTTTCTTTACTCCAGTTTTGAATCCAGTGTAAATATTTTATGTGAACTAGATTTTCTTGAAGTCCTATTTTCATTCTGCTGTGTTAGAATTTAACCTGTTCTAGCCATTCGTGGTGGTGCATGTCTTTAATCCCAGGACTTGGGAGGCAGACACAGGTGGAGCTCTGTGAGTTTAAGGCCAGCCTATTCTACATAGTGAGCTCCAGGACAGCAGGGGCTACAGGGAGACCCCATCTCTAAAAGACTCTGAGTCCCTAAGTCATCCCTTCACTCTAAAATGAGGGATTTGGGGTAATTTTTTTTCTTTTATTTTATTGTTGTTCTTGTCGACAAGGTCCTACTCTGTAGCCCAGGCTAGTCTCAAAGTCATAACAATCCTCCTGTCTCAGTCTCCTTAATGTTAGGATTGCAGGGACTGTGCCCAGGTTTTTCAGTACTCTTTAAGAAGCATGTAAGCTAGAAAATTCCAAGGCCCAGTATAGTTTTCATTTGACTTCATACATAGTTTTAACTATTCTCATACATTCTTCTAGGCTGAGAGCCTTTGTAGTTAAAAAAAAAAAAAAAGAAGGAAATTTGCAATGATTCTTATTTTCTTCAGAATTAGCTGTTCTAAGAATATGAAGCATTAAATGAGAAATTATTATTGAGTTAACTATGCTCAAAAAGTTTAATCATGAGCATTTTATTCAGGCAACTTTCTCATTGATTTTTGTCTGAAAGAGTCAAACCCGATGGATGAAAGGACATCTGTTCTCTGAGAATGGGAATGAGCTAGGTTTGTTTTAAGATTCAGGGCAGTCATCGTGTTGTTCTTCAGAGATGTTTTGAAGTGCCCATATTGTTTGTTATCATCAATATTCATGCACTTTACTACTAAATAGCCTTTTTATAGACTTCACAAAAATGCCCTAGTGATGCGATTAGTCACCCAGCGAAACCTGCTGTCTCCAACCTAGTCTGGGCATCTGCTCCCAAGTGAGATTTGCCCAATGTTTAAAATAAATCTTTCAGTCACTTTATGGTCGTTTTGATGTGCACCATATGGTTTAAATACATAGAATTTAGGTGTGACATGATGTTTTTCCATCATGGTTATTCAAATTGACTTTTGCTTGATCATGTTCATTCGTTATATTTTAAATCATATAATTTCTCCATTTATCCTTTTTTGTATAGAATTCTTAGTTTATATATAAAATAAAAATATATGTAAGCAGAAAGGCTCTGCAACTGTACTCTATTTAAATAGATTATAAATATTTTGGATGGTACTATTGCTGTTTCCCATGATTAATCCTCAAAGTCCAGATGTAGCTGTAATTGTAACTATCATGTTTTTCAAATATTACTTTCTCAATTGTGCAGCACTTTTCTAAGTTATAAACTACCTCATGCTTAATAATTTCCTAATATTGTTTAGATATACCACTTCCCTTGAAAATTCTGAAGAAATTAAGCTAGTTTTATTTTAATTATTTTAATTTACTTTTTAGAAAGATGAAAGTGATGGATGTTTTAAGTAGGGTAATTCAAGTTTGAGTCTATTTAGTGCATATTGATTCATGAAAGACACACATAGAAATCAAGAGGGTCTCTGATTCAGGGCCCTGCTGCTGCTTCATGCAGCCCTTTGATCTCTTCACCTAATACATCTGATCTATTCTTTTATTTAGGTGAGAAATTCTTTTATCACTTTTAGAATAAAAGTATTTGATTATTTAAATGAAAGTATTTAAAATGTTTGTATTTTATGGTAAAATAAAAGATAGCAAAACACAAGATAATATATAACCTCAAGTGGGGGTGGTACACTGAGATTTGTGGGGCCCATTTAATCCCAAGATGATCCATGTGGGAAACATGCACAGGAAAGCACACCACGTGGACACATGTTAATGTCCAAATGCAGAGAGAGATTTTATTGCAAAATGTCTGGTTATATATCGAGCATTGACTCATATCTCAAGGCTGAATCCTAAACCTTTTTGTCACTATATCCCACTCCATGAGTGTGGCCAGGGAGGTCCCATTGGTTTAGAATGCTACCCATCTTAACTAAATTTTCCCACACTCAAGTAATCAAGTTTCTGAAGAGATAAAAAGGAAAAGGAAAATGATGGCCTATGACAAAACTGCAGCATATGGTAACAAATGCCTTCCATGAGGGCAGATTAAAGCAATAAATGTAATCCTTGGGCTTCGGATTCTTGTCCAATTAAATGATTAATATAGTCTAATTATGGCATTTCTTGGCCTCTGTGTTGCTCTATACATGTTCTTTAAAAAACAGTGCTGGGCATGATGGCTCACGCCTTTAATCCTAACACTTGGGAGGCAGAGGCAGGCGGTTCTCTGTGAGTTCAAAGCCAGCCTGGTCTACTTAGTGAGCTCCAGGACAGCTGGAGCTACAGGGAGACCCTGTCTCAAAAAAAGAAAAACAAACAAAACCAAACCAGTGCATTTGAAAACAGACGTACGTATCTATTCTTAATGTTGTGTATTTGTTTGCCTCTTTTGCACTATCGCTGTAGTCCAGGTGTTCAGTGAAACACACACATGGTACTCTGCTTGGACCACTTTAATGTTCTAAGGTGGCGTAATGTATTCATGTAAGCTATAGATGAGAAGTAGAAGTGAGTTCATTTCCATTTTGCATTAAATGGCTCAGTGCCTTGTTATTGTCTCCTTATATTGTTTACTGAATATATCTGTGGTTTAATTTCTTAAATCTTTAAAACAAGATTGTTCCTGCTTAACAAGCTAATAAAGATGCTGTATTACATAATACAGTGTCTACAGATACGGGTAAAGCACTGAGGCAGCATTATTATTAACTTCATACTATGTAGTTTCCTGGCTATTTTTGTGTTATTAGTATTGGATTTTGTTATCATTAAATCATGTAGAAAGTCCTGAATAGCAGCATAAAGGAGTGACTTGTAAGGAAAACACTAAACTTCCATCATTGCAATTTACTGAGGTCTTAACATGTGCTAACCATGATAAAGTACTTTGTGTAAATGCATTTAATGTTTAAAAACTAACATTTTGTGGGGCTGGAGAGATGGCCTAGCGGTTAAGAGCGCCGACCGCTCTTGCAGAGGACCCGGGTTCGATCCCCAGCACCCACATGGCGGCCGAGAGCCGTCTGAAACTCCAGTTCCAGGAGAACTCCAGTTCCAGGGGAATCCGAGACCCTCTTCTGACCTCCGCGGCATTGCACGACACGGGTGCACAAACCTGCATGCAGACAGTACATTGATATACATACCGAAATAAATAAAATAAAAAAAAAAAAAAAATTAAAAACTAACATTTTGTATTGTAATGAGCAACAAAAGTCCAGAGATCAATAGTCCCTAAGTCACACTGCAAGTATGGGGAAAAGTAGGAAATGGAATTTTAGTGTTAAGTGTATTGTTAATCACTGGCTAAGGCTTTGCTGGTACATGCCTTTAATCTCAGCACTCCAAAGGCAAAGGTTACAGGCCAGCCTGGTCTACATCTGGAGACCTCATCTCAAACAAACAACAAAAAGTTTCAAAAACAAACATGATCAAAAAAATCCATCAACAACAAAAACACCTAGAATAGGACAAGAAGAAATAAAATGAAGGGAAATACAGAAGAAAGCGTGAAGTACAAAACCATGTATTAAGAATAGGAAAGGAGCAGGGCATGGTGGCGCACGCCTTTAATCCTAGCACTTGGGAGGCAGAGGCAGACGGGTCTTTGTGAGTTCAAGGCCAGCCTGGTCTACAGAGTGAGTTCCAGGACACCTGGGGCTACAGGGAGACCCTATCTCAAAAAGACCAAAAAACAGAAAAATAAAAAAGGAGGTGTGAATCACTCTCCTACGTCTAAGACTCTAAATAATGGTAACAAGACAAGAAATCTTACTGAAAAGAAGGATGCAGAATATGGAAATTTTTACTGCCACACCACTATTTTTTTTTTTTGCAAATTTGTATTTTATATTTGTCATAAAGGAGGTTGAGGAGAATGCTATAGAGATGGTGTTGAAAATCACAATAATCTTACCTACAAGTGTGCAAAAGTTGGAGTCATGAATTTACTCTAGCAAGACAGTAAAGCTCTAGATTTCAGGTTTCATTCTAAGAGCACTGTGAACCTTCTGTAACACAGTAAGGTAACTTGCTGTGCTCTACACTTGATCACTACCATTTTTGAAAATGCTTGCATATGCATAAAGTTTCATACACTTAGAATTATCTGAGGTTTGGGTACTGAAACATCTCAATATTTGGAGCGTAGTTATTGCTATCAAATGCTTACAGAAATTTTAGCTTTTCTCCGTCTATTTGAATAATATTTTTTGTTAAATTTCTCTGCTTCCACTTTTTGTACCATTTCTTTTGTACCATTTCTTGTCAATTTCACACTGCAGAACAGTGCAAAACTGACAGAGCTAGAGAAATAGAGAAGATTATGTCTACATATCAAAAGTACATGGTAGAAAAGCCAACACTTTAATATATAGCATTCAAAAATGCTTATAAATTGTCTGTATAGTCTAAAAGGGCAACTGTGTGTTTGCATATATATATATGTACATACATGCATATAAATATTAATAAATGTATATATGTGGTGAATAATTTTAGAATACATAAATCTTTTGCTATTGACTACACATTTCATAGAAATATGTAGTTAAAGCAGTATTTCATTTGTAATTAACCTTTTCAGTGGAAATTTATAAGTCCTCTAGGCTGGAATAATTTCACTTGACATTTTAAAATACTTAGGTGTTTAGGAATTAGAGTATTTTGATTGAACAGTATACACTGAACCTTTAATCACACAGGCACCTTTTCTTACTATAATGAAGTTTTGAAAACTATGTCTATGTAGTTCCTTATCTGATAGGTCAAATTAAATATTCAATAAATATTTAATTAGTGTTACATAACTTTTTGTAGATATGCAGTGATATTAACTGATCGTAATGCTTATTTACTTATGTGTATTATGAAAACTCTTCCAAGTATATATGTGTGTATGTTTCCCAATAGTAACATAAGTTCAGAATTTGCTTTATAAACAGGCATTGAAGGTGCACTGCATGGGTGAATGGTCTAAAAATATGCATTGACCATGGACTATATTAATGCAAAACTATTAGTGGTTTATATTATGTTAATAATTTTTTATAAAAGTAACCTATTTGTGTGTGCAGGGCACTGGTGTATACACATTAAAGATGATAAATCCACTTCCCTTTTCTACCTTCTGAACTTATAGTCCAGAGTTCATTATTTATTATCCTGCAAAGTACTAACCTTAGCTTCATCTGCAAGAGTCTTATACTAAAATTATGTTAATAACATTTACTAAATATGAGTTCTAGCATAAACACTGTACAGAATTGATGCATGTTAATGGCATTCTATTTCAAAAACAAATAATTTTCTGACATGTTAATCAGGGTTTTTTGAGTTTCTTTCTTTTTAATATTTATTTTTTACGTGTATGAGTGTATTGCCTGCATGTATGTGAGTGCACCTGTATCATGCAATGAATGCTGAGGTCAGAAGAGGACATTGGATTCCCTGAAACTGAAGTTATGGACAGTTGTTAACCACCATGTGGGCTCTGGGAATTGAACCCAGGTCCTCTGGAACAGCAGCCAGTACTCTTAACTGCTGACTCACCTCTCTAGCCCGAGGTTTCTTAATAGTACAAATTATGAGCAATTCTACCATGGCAGGCTTATCTTTGAGGAATTTACATATCTAAAATATTTTTGAGAAGCAATTGAATTAAACCTTTAAAGAGTGCCTTTCAATAGTATAGATTTTGTTCTGGATAACCATGTTTTCATAGTTTCTTAATCACTTTAAATTGCTTCTTTCAATTGTCACAGAGACAAGATTATGTTAACGCATGGTTCTGGTATAGACTAATCTTTAAACGGTGTGTGAACAGTGACATTTGTGAGATCCGATTTTGTCATTTTATAGTTTTGGTCTTACTTGATAACCCAACAAAGAAATTTCATCTAGTTAATGTGTTAAGGACAGAGTATTTTTAAAATGTTAATTACAAAGTATTTTCAATAAATATATGAAACACAGGCATAGCTTTGAAAAATTGAAGCAAATTACACATTTTCAAGAACCTGATTTAAAAAAAAATCAGGTGGTTTAGGCCAGCCTGGTCTACATAAGAAGTTCAAGGTCAACTAGAGGTACATAGTAAGACCTTGTCTATAGATAGAATAAGTAAATAAATATGATTAATTAGTTAAAAATAAAAATAAAATCGTACCTTAGATGCCATTTCCCCCTTAGTCACAGAAGCAGTTCCCTCTATGTTAGCTATTTCCTGCTGTCCTCTGTAGTCTACGGCTAAACATATATATGTGTATAAATGTATTTTATTTTGCTTGTTATAACATATTCACCTACTCAGGTAATTGAAATTTTTAGTTTTTATGTGTACCTCTTTCTTTTTCAATGCCATTTATTTTTTGTTTTTGAGAATTTCGTACATGAGGATTGAATTTGCTTTATTTCACCTCTTCTAGGCCCCTATCAGCTCCTCAAATATCTTCCCACTCCCTCTCAATTTTTTGTCTACTTCTTTTTTTTTTTTTTTTAATCTTCCAGTGGTTTCTGTTATGTTTTTAAGGCCTTCACATTGTTTAATTAATTAATTAATTTTTTATTTTTTCCACTAAGAGCTGATATGTCTTTTTAAATTTTTATTTCTTTCTTTATGTGTATGAATGTACTGTCTGCATGTCGGTTGTTGCACCTGTGTCATGCAATGCCGTGGACATCAGAAGAGGGTGTTGGATTCCCCAGGAACTGGAGTTAAAAATGGTTCTCAGCTGCCATATGGGTGCTGGAGATTGAACCCGGGTCCTCTGCAAGAGCAGTTGACGCTCTTAACTACTAGGCCACCTCTCCAGCGCCCTAATTTATTTATTTATTTATTTATTTATTTATTTTTAATTGTATTTATTTATTTATTTTTAACAAATCTAGACCCGTGTTCCCGCTCATTCCCCCACCCCGTCAGAGCTCGTGCATTCTGCCAAACATGCTTTCCATCTCTTAGTCTTTCTCAATATTTTCCATGGGGACGTTGACTGTTTTGAGCAGAAGTTCACTGTTTCAGTCAGTTCTTTGATGCAGTATTTTCTGTTGTTGTTGTTGTTTCCAAAATGCATTATGTCCAACTGCTTTGTACAGAAGCTCAGGGGCCTACACAAGATACTTACAACTGGGTAATTGGCACTAGCATCACAGATGAGGGATACCATTCGTCGTTGTTTTTTCTGGGACTGTGTTACTTCACTCAGCATGATGTCCTCTAGCTCAGCCATTTTCCTGCAAAGCTCGTGATGTCGTCTTTCTTTACTGCTGCATAGAACTCCATTGTGTAGATGTACCACATTTTCTCTATCCATTCGTCAGTTGAGGGGCATTTAGGTTGGTTTTCCAGCTTTTGCTATTGTGAAGAGAGCTGAAATAAACATGGCCGTGCATGTATCTCTGTGGTGCGTAAGTCTTGAGGGTACATGCCCAGGAGTGGTATGGCTGGGTCGGGTGGCAAGTTCATCCAAGTCTTCCAAGGGTTCCCATACTGCTTTCCATAGTGGCTGTACGAGTTTACATTCCCACCAGCAGTGGATGAGTGTTCCCTTTCCCCACAACCTCTCCAGCACTTGGTATCATTTGTTTTCTTGATCCTAGCCAGTCTTACTGGAGTAAGATATTTATCTTAAAGTGGTTTTGATTTGCCTTTCCTTAATGATTAGTGATGTTGAGCAGTTTTTGAGGTGTTTCTCAGACATCTTATTCCTCGCTTGTGAAGTCTCTGTTCATTCTTTGCTCCATCTATGAGCGGGTCGTTTGTTTTCTTTTTCTTTGTTTTTGAGTAGTTTTAATTCTGGAAATCATGCTTTGTCAGATGTATCTGCAGTGAAGGTTTCCTCCCACTCTGTGGATTTCTCTTCACTTCCTTGATTGTTTCTTTTGATGTACAGAAGCTTTTGAGTTTGATGAGGGTCCCATTTGTCAATTGTCGACCTTAATTCTTGTGCAGCTGCTGTCTGATTTAGGAAGTCTGTTTCCTACGCCTATGTCTTGTAGGTCTGCTGCCAACTTTTCTTTCTATCATCTTCAGAGTTTGGGGTTCACGTTGAGGTCTTTAATCCATCTGGAGTTGACTTTTGTACAGGGCGAGAGGTAGGGGTTTAATTTCATTCTTCTACAAGTGGTGATCCAGTTTGCCAACACCACTTGCTGAAGATGCTGTCTTTTCTCCATTGTGGTTTCTTGGCCCCCTTGTCAAATATGAGATGGCTGAAATTGTATGTGCTCAGATTGGATTCTCGGTTTTGTTCCATTGGTCAACAGGTCTGTTTTTGTGCCAGTACCAGGCTGTTTTTATGACTATACCCGTAGTAGTATAGTTTGAATCTGGTATAGAGATCCCTCCTGTGTAGCTCTTTTCACTCAGGATTGATTTGGCTATTCGGGGTCTTTTGTTCTCCAAATGAATTTAAGAACTTTTGTTTCCAAGCCTGTGAAGAAACTCTTGGGGATTTTGATTGGGTTGCATTAAATCTATACAAGAGTTTTGGTAAAATGGACATTTTTTTTTTGTTATTTTCCTTTTGCTGGGATGTTTTTCCATCTTCTGAGGTCTTCTCATTTTCTTCTTTAAGGGTTAAAAATTTTTTTTGTAGAGGTCTTTGGTGTCTTTGGTTAGGTTTTGTTCCTAGGTATCTTATTGTTTTTGAGGCTATTGTGAGTGGGAAGGTCTCTTTGAATTCTTTCTCCAGTTGCTTGTTCTTGGTGTAAAGAAAGGCCATTGATTTTCTAAGGTTAATTTTGTATCCTGCCACTTGCTGAAGCTGTTAATCGTTTCTAGGAGTTTTCTGGTGGAGTTTTTAGCATCCCTTAAGTAAACAATCATATCATCGCAAATAGGGATAGTTTGACTTCCTCTTTTCCAATTAGTACTCCTTTATATTCCTTTTCTTGCCTTATTGCTCTAGCAGATGTTTCAAGCACTATATTGAAGAGAGATGGTGATAGGGGGCAGCCTTGCTGAGTTCCTACCTTTAAAGGGAATGTTTCCGTCATTTCCCCATTTAGGATGATATTGGCTGTGGGTTTCCTGTATATGGCTTTGATTATATTGAGGAATGATCCTCCCAATCCAATTCCTCTAGGACTTTAGCATTGAAGGGATGCTGGATTTTGTCAAGGCTTTTTCAGCTCAATTGCGATGATGGTGTGGTTTTTGTCTTTGATTCCTTTATGTGTTTGATGATGTTTATTGATTTTCGTATGTTGAACCATCCCTGCATCTCTGTATGAATCCAACTTGGCCATGATGGATGATCTTCTTGTGTGGGTCTGTATGCGATTTGCCAGTATTCGTTTTAGATTTTGGCATCTGTGTTCATTGAGGGAGATGGTCTATCCTTTCCTTTTTAGTTTTTGTCTTGCCTGGTTTTGGGTAATAGAGTGATGTTGGCTTCATAGAAGGAATTTGGGAGAGTTCCCTCTATTGTATACTTCTAAACAGTTCAGAAATAATGGGTTGTAGGTCTTTTTGAAATGTTTTATAGAATTCTGCTTGTGAAACCATCTGGCTGGGCTTTTTTTAGTTGGGAGGCTTCTTACTACATCCTCTATTTCTTCATATGTTATGGTCTGTTTAAGCTGCTGGTCTCCTCTTGGCCAAGCTTGGTGATTCCCAGATTTCAGATATTCATTCCATTTCTTCTAGATTTTTCAACTTAACGGTAGTGGATAGAATATAGGTTCTTGTAATATTCCCATATAATTTTCTTGATCTTTTCCTTGTCCGTTGTGATATTTCCCTTTTCATCACAGATTGTATTGATTTGGAGTTGTTCCTTCTTTCTTTTTGTTAAACTGGGCTAGAGGTCTGTCTATCTTGTTTGTTCTTTCAAGAACCAACTTTTGGCTTCATTGATTTTTTTATTGTTTTCTTTGTTTCTATTTCATTGATTTCTGCTCTGATTTTTGTTATTTCTTCCTGTCTGTTGCGTTTAGGGTTCATCTGTTGTTGCCCTCAAGTGCTTTTAGCTTGAGTGTTAATATCATTCACTTTTGCTCTTTCTGTTTTTCTAATGTAGGCACCCAGGCTATAAATTTATCCTTTAGGACTGCTTTTTAAGGTATCCCATAAGTTTTGTTGTGTTGTATTGTCATTGTCATTCAGTTCCAGTTCCAGGAATGTTTTTTATTTCTTTCTTTATCTCTTCCTTGACCCATTCATTATTCAAGAGTGTGTTGTTGTCTCCATGTGTTCTTGTAGGCAGGAGGGCTTTTCCTGGTGTTGATGTTGAGTTCATTGCACTGGGTCTGAAGGATGCATGAAATTATTTCAATCTTTTTGTTTAGTAGAGGTTTCTTCTGTGTCCCAGGATGTGGTCAATTTTGGAGAATGTTCCGTGGGGTGCTGAGTGAAAGTGTATTCTCTGGTCATTAGGATGGAATGTTCGGTAGAGTCTATGAGGTCCATTTGGTGTATCATATCGTTCAGTTCAGTGTCCTCTCTGTTATTTTGTCCTGTTGACCTATCCAAAGGACTCAGTGGGGTATGAAATCTTCCACTATGAGTGTTGCTGGGGTTAGTCTGTGAATTGTGGTCCTGGAGAATTGTCTTTATAAAAGTTTGTGCACCAGATATGGGGCATATATATTCATAATTGTGAAATCTTCTGGTGGATTGTTCCTTTGAGAAAAATGTAATGGCCTTCCTTTGTCTCTTCTGATTCTTTTACGTGAGTCTATTTTATCTGATATTAAAATAGCAACACCTGCTTTCTTTTTGGTACCATTTGCTTGGAATATTTTTTTCCCAACCTTTCACTTTAAGGTGGTGCCTTCCTTGAAGTAAGATGTGTTCTTGCAGACAGGCATATCGATGGTTCTGTTTCCAATCCAGTCTCCAGTCTATGTCTTTTTGATTGGGGGAATTTAGTCCAATAAATATTTAAGGTTATGCTGATAGGTTTGTGTTGCTTCCTTTTGCCTTATTATCCAATCTGGTTTTTGATTTAGGTTTCTACTTCTGCAAGTTATTGCTTTTATTGATTTCTCCTTCTAGTTCGCTGGGGTTGGTTGCCTCTTTCTCTGTTATTTGGATTGCTTCAAGTATTCTCTGAAGGGTTGGTTTTCCCTGGACAGTATTCTTTCAAGTTGTTTCATGTCATGGAGATTTCCTCTCTCTTTCCACTATGATTGACATTTTTTCTGGTATGTAACCTGGTCTGCTTCAATTGTCCCTAAACACTGGGAATGCTTTGCTCCAGCTTCTTCTTGCCTTCATCGTTTGATGTGAGAAGTCCGTTGTTATACTGAATAGGTTTCCCTTAAGGTCACTGTTGTTTTTCTCTTGTCCGCTTTAAATTTAAGAATTTTCTCTTTGTTTTTGGGTGTCCAGCATTTTAACTTTGATGTGGCGTGGAGAATTTCTTTCTGTCTTGTCTGTTTGGAGTTCTACTGTGCTTCTTGTATGGTTATGTGGATTTGTCCTTTTTTAGTTTGGGACGTTTTCATCTATTATTCTGTTAAATATGATCAATACCTTTCTCTTGGGATTCTTCTCCTCCTCTATTCCCTATGATGCGGAGGCTTTGAATCTTTTCATAGTGTCCCACGCTCCCTGGTTGTTCCATTTTGTGTTATTTTTAAATTATTTTCATAATCTTCCTTGAGGTTTTTTTAGTTGTTCTGTGTTGTCCTCCAGGTTCTGATATTCTTTGTTCTGCTTCCCCTCCATTTTGCTTATGAGGCTTTTTTCATTCCTTTCCTCTTGAATGGATGCGTGTTTGAATTTCCTTTTTCATTTCCTTTTTGATTTCATTAGTGTTTCTATTTTTTTGGAGCTTATCGATCTCTTTTTGTAGCTCTTTGTTGCTTTGTTGGTTTCTTTTTTCTTTTTCGCTGGACTTTTCAGTGTTTACTACCTTCCTTCGGAGCTTGTTCATCTCTCTCCTCTCGGTCCTCATTCTTTCTTTCGTCAGTTTCTTTAAATTTGTTCTTTTGATTTTGTAGTTCTTTAAGTATGTTTCCCATTTGTGTTTCTGATGTCTGTGTCTGTGACGCATCCCCGGGGGATCCCACTGCAGGCGTCATCCATAGGGTTTATAAAGCTTGGCGTGGGATTATCCTGCCGCCTTTCCAGTGTAGTCTCTTCTTCTGATCCTGGCATATGGGCTTCTCCTTGCCTGTATTCCAATGTGAGTTCCTGAATGACCTCTTCAATGTCAGTTGAAGGCGTGCTTTGCTTGCCTCCTTCAGATCCTTCCTTGTAATCATCAGTTGGCGGGGGGGGGGGGGGGGGGGGGGGGGGGCCTCTTCAGCCCGCGCCCCAGGAGATCTCAAATCTTTGTCTACTTCTTTGATTGTTATTGTTACATAGGCATAAATTGATAAATATACACATATATTTAAGAGTTTTATTTATTGATTTTTTTAATTTTATGAATATGAGTGTTTTTATCTACATGTATGCAAGTGCACAGAGGCCAGAAGAGGACATTAGATTCCCTGGAACTAGAGTTAAGAATGGTCGTTAGCTGCCGTGTGGGTACTAAGACTCTATCCCAGGTCCTCTGCAATATCAGCCAGAGCTCTTAACCACTGAACCATCTTTCCAGCCACTTACTTTATTTAATTTTTTGTATTGTGTATTCCAATTTATCCATACTGTTAACAAGGTGCATTTGAATATTATTTTCCTTTCCTGGTTTGATGAGAGGCAGTGTTTTTCAGTTGCTTATTTGTACATATTTTGCTTGGCTTACTGTGGGTCATATATTTAATCTCTCAGGGCATATTGTGTTCCAAGAAGTAGAAGTTAGGGGCTAGGAATGTGTATATTGGTTTTCATCCTATTTTGTTCATGTTGAAGCCTCCAAATGGTACCAGATAGTACATGGGCAGTTACCATATGTGGGGTAAGTGAACAAAAGCTAAGTATCTCCCCAGCTGAGGTCACAGTTGACACTCACCAGCAGCCAATGAGCATTCTACTGGGTTATATTCTTGGCTACACTGGAAACTAACTCTCTGACTTTTTTAAATGATTGACAATCTGGTGGTTGTGAAATACTATGTCACTGGGATTTAATTTGCATATCTCTAATAACTAAAGCTGTTGAACATCTTTTCATGTTTATTGGCCATTTCTGTTTCCTCTTCTATGAAATCCCTATTCATGTCCAATGAACATTTTAGGAGAATCATTAGCTTTACAGAAATTACCAGCAGTAGATTCTTAAAGGCTAGAGGTAACTGGACTTTCACATTGCCAGGATATTCTCATGGTATACAGCTTGAGTTTCCATTCTTTTTTATGTCTATTGAGGAAAATTAATCCTTCATTTTAACATAAATACTTGTATTGTTTTGTGATTTCTCCTTTTGTGCTCTGTCTAAGGAGAGGTTTTATACACCAATGTTATATGGATCCCACAATTTATCGGTCTTCTAATTGTATTATAATTTAGCTTTAAATCCTTAACATATCTAAAACTTTTATCCAACCCAGTTACCAGTTATTGCATTTTTCTTTTTTTTTTTTTCCTATGTAGATAATCAGGAGCCATTCAGCAAATAGCTTCTCCCTCATCACTGGTTTTCTAATCTCACTGTGCTAAAAATCTACTTTCTGTATATGTGTGGGCTTCTCTTTGTTCTTTCCTGTACCATTAGTTTCTCATTCTGCATCCAAACCATGCTGTCCTATATCTGTAAACTTATAAAAGTCCTTATGCCTCATTGGGCCAAGAACCCTATCTTGTTTTTATATTTATTTTATTATGAGTCACAACGAAGTTTAATATGACATGTTAAAACAGCCATCTTGGGCATAACAAAATATCATAGACTAAGTGGCTTAAACAGCAGATATTTATTTCTCACAATTCTAGAGATCAGGAAGCCCAGGATCAAGGAACCAGCAAGGTACATTTTATTCTGAGGCATCTTCTGTTGGCATGCAGTTGGCCAACCTCCTTTTATGGGCTCACAAGGCTTCTCTGTGTATGCTCTAGGAAAGAGAGCCAAGAGGCTCTCCGGTATCATTTATTAGAAGGATGTTGTCCTGCCAACTGTGGTAGCATGCATCTGTTTTTATATTCTAGCACCTGGGAGGCAGAGGTCGGAGGACTGCCAGACGTTCAAGGCTAGTCAGAAATATACAGCCGGACTCTGTTTCAAAACAAACAAGGAAATAAACAGCAACACAAATAACAAAATGGAGACAGAAGAGGGAATTATCCTATTGGTCTCATTTAACTTAAATCAGTTCCTTGAAGGCCCTGTCTCCAAGTACAGCCAAACTGGTGGTTCAGGCTTCCACATAGGAATTTGTCTCTATCTTTAAAAATAATACTAGACATCTATTCTTTCTTTTTTGTCTTTTTGAGACAGGGTCTCCCTTTAGTTCCAGCTGGCTTGGAGCTCACTATGTAGACCAGGATGGCCTTGAACTCACAGAGATCTGCCTGCCTCTGCCCACCAAGTGCTAGGATTAAAGGCGTGTGCCACTACGCCTGTTTAGACATCTATTCTTTTTGATCAGATGTTGAGTTCTTCTGATCTAAATGCATGGCCTACTTCTCCACAAACATGTGCTCTTTAGAACCTTAGTATGAATTATAATAATTTTCTCCTTAATTGCATATATCTAGACATTTTACATCTTCTTTTGTTATTTTAAGTGATGTATGCTATTTATTGAATTTTGTGCATTTCATGTAATATATCTTAATAAAATTTAAACCCTCTTCTCTATCTGTGTTCCCCTGAAGTGCCCCCCACTGGATTTTATGCATTCTGTAATACATGTTACGTCCTATCCTACAAGTCCCTCAGTGCAAGTTCATCCACTGAAGTCTAGTCAGCCTATCTAGCATCACTCCCTTAAAGACCAACTTTCCCTCACCCAGCAGTAATCAGTTACCAGTAGTGCCTTAGATAGGGTTGGGTCCTGCTGCCCATTTCCCTCACTCTATGCTGAGTTTTTGTATGATTGAGTCAGCATGGGTCTTGGGTTTGCTGTCACCGTTGTTCCAAGTTCATATGAGCAAGTTCCCAGGGGCCTGAAAGCGATTTCCTTATGTTCATGCACAAACCCTGGCTCTTACTACCTTTCCACGCCCTCTTGGACTCTCGTCCCTGAGCCATATATGGGTGAAATATAATATAGGAGTCCTAACCAGGGACACGCACTCTGCAGTCTGCTGTTCTCTAAAACTTAGCCAGTTATGGCCTTCTGTGTGCATCACACTCAGTTGTATGAGGAAGTTTTGCTGGTGAGAGTTGAGGGATGCATTAATATTCTCTCTCCCCCCATTCCACCATGTTTCATGAGACTTAGGTATAGAGATTCCATTTGTATATGTGTCTTTTAGGGCTGAGCATCTCTGTGTGTGATTTATTCTCTGTGTGTGACTAGTTGGGGCCCTCTATAGGGCCTCTTGTTGAGAAAAGAAGCTTCTTTGATGAGTGGTATAGGTACACTTGTCTGTGAATATAAGGACTCATTATTAGTAAGAAATTTTATTTTTCTAGAGATATGACATAAATAAGGTTTTTCTCTAGGATCTATGATCTCTCCAGCCATATGTATTTGTCTATATTTACAGTTCTACCCATTGAGAGGGCTTTAAGTCCAAGGAGATACCTATTGATTACCCCCAAGATGAAGATGCCACTACTGCACCAACAGCAATAATTTGCTGTGCCAGTCATTGTGGTTATTAGGCTTTGGATCTGGGTTAAACACTGATTGACCTTCACCCTTAGCAGCTTATACAGTATCCTCTGGAACTATGAGCCAGTCTTCAGGGCGGAGACTTCCAGGTTATTTCCAGATCCCGTTGCTCCAAGTCCTGTGTCCACAGTATCTACCGTTGCAACAATTAGGGTCTTAACTTCAAGGTCTGGAAGATAATCAAGGGATATGGCAATAGCTTGTGTTATTTTGGGAGTCTCTTGGGCCGTCCTGACCAACAACTCCAAGGGAGGTTTCTCCTGCCTGGCACTGTGGTCCTTGTGATACAGCCTTCAGGTATACACATTTACGTGATATAGTCTTTTTTTCTTTGAGACAAGGTCTCTGTCTAACCCTGGCTTGCCTGAAACTTGCTATATGGACCAGGCTGCCTGCAAACTCAGAGATCTATCTGCCTCTGCCTCCTGAGTGCTAGGATCAAAAGCATGTACCACAACACCTGGCTTAAAGTGATAAATTCTTTTTTTAATTAATTTTTATTTATTTCTGTATGTGTATGAATGTACTGTCTGCATGAAAGTTTGTGCACCCATGTCGTGCAATGCTAGGAGGTCAGAAGAGGGCGTCGGATTCCCCTGGAACTGGAGTTCTCCTGGAATTGGAGTTTCAGACGGTTCTTGGCCGCCATGTAGGTGCTGGGGATCGAACCCGGGTCCTCTGTAAGAGCAGTCGGTGCTCTTAACCACTAGGCCATCTCTCCAGCCCCCAAGTGATAAATTCTTATAATTATCACCAGTGTTGTTTTTTTTGTCTCAAAGTCTATTTTCTTTGGTGTTAATATAATCACTTGGGGTTTGTAGTACTTCATTTTATATCTCTTATAAAGGCATATCATTTACTTTGGTTATGCCTTTTCTTGTTCTGAATCTAATCTGGAGAGTTCAGTTTATTTATGCTTAGAGAAAACCAATACACTTAGAATTTTTCCTTCTACCAACTTAGTTTATCTTGGGTATTCCATTCTTTGCTCTATTTTTCTTTCTTTCTTTTAAATATTTTATTTATTATTTTAATTTTGTGTGTATGAGTGCATTGCCTGCATCTGTATAAGGGCACCCGCGTTGTGCAGTGCCTGAGGAGATCAGAAGAGGATGTCAGATTCCCTGGAACTGGACTTAGGACGGCTGTTAGTTGCCATGTGGGTGCTGAGAACTGAACCCTGGTCCTTTGCAAGAGCAGATAGTGCTCTTAACCACTGAGCCATCTCTCCAGCCCTCCTGTTTTCTTTATTTCACTTTCTTCTATTTTCCTTCTCTCTTTATGCTTTTGGATGGGATAAGCTTGTCTTCTCTTACCATCCCATTTCAGTTTAGCATGTCTACATGTTGTATATCTACTTACCCATTTAGTGGTTACTTCATTAATTTTTTAGCATGATATCATCTAAAAGTAGCTATTGTTTTTACTATGCTGAAAACACAATACAGTCATTCTCAAATTTGTACTCGATGATTAATCAGTATTTGAATTGCAGGCCTATTTGCTCTCCCCTGAAATTAGCTATTGTTACTGTTCATGCTTTTAAACTTACTGTTTAAGAGGAGTTAATGAGTCTAAATGTGTTTTGTTTATGATGATATCTTGGCTTTACCCAAGATGTTTCCTTAGACATATACTAACATATGGAGTGTTATCCCTGTTTTGTACTGTTTATTGTGAAGACAGATCCTGATCTGGGCTAATTAACTGAATTGAGAGTTCATGTAATTCCAAAGGTATGAAAACCTTTAAAGAAAACAACCTTAGCTTTCCCAGATGGCTGCCTCATAATTAAGTGTGTATGTACATTATGTAGGGAGTTGGAAAAATACTCAGAGGTGATTACAGAATATGTCTTCTTTCATGGCTGAGGCCTCGGTTGAAGTAGCCTGGATTTATTTATAGGATCTCATTTCTTAAAATCGAGTTGAGCACAATCTTATGGGATGTAAGGAGCAATACCTGAACTGCTGTCAGAACTATTGATGTATCTGATGCTCTGATGCTGACATGTGCTTCCTGCTGTATCTTTGTAAGTAAACCTGGTGACAGTTAAGACCTAATGTATCCTGTAAATGGGAATGTCATTCTGAGCTGAAACCCTTGATTGTCATACTGACAGACATTGCAGCCCACATGTTTTTCCCATTACACTGTTTATCCCTTCTTCTTAGGCTCAGATGGCAGAAGGGTCATCTTTCCTTGTATTTTATCTGCGGTTAAAGCCGCTGAGGAAAAGACAGTGAAAAGAGGGCATGAAACGTTTATGAAAGCTGTATAATGGAAGATATGGTGGACAGTCCACCTCGTTCATGCTTGTACAAAGAGCTACGAGAGTAAAGCAAAGCTAGAGGAGGAAGCAGCTCATGGGCGTTCCCTTCCATCTTTGTTGACTCATGAAATGGGAGTGGGAGTACTTATATCCTAGTGGGAAGGGCAAAAACAAGGGATTGTCTTTGATTCTCTTTAAATTGTTTAGGGCTTATGAATGAAGGCAGGAAGGGGAGATCTGGGAGCTTTGGTTGTTCATTGATCACACAGTTTCCCGGGAAGGTAAAAAAGGGAGGCTTAGATAGACAGAGGGAGTACTTGGCAGCTCACAACCTGGCTGGTGAGGAGGATTATGGAGGAACAGCAGATCTATTGAAGAGGAAATAAAACATACAGATGGAGAGGTGATAGATGATAAAGTGTATAAATTTGTTTCTATGAGCAATTCTAAAATAAGAACATCAAGTTGTTAAAATATGTATAGAAATAGTTATTTAAAAAGCAGACATTTTAAAATATTTTATTTTTTATTTAATGTATTTGAGTGTATTACCTGCATGCATGTAAGTGCACCCATGTTGTGCAGTGTCTGCAGAGGTCAGAAGAGTGTGTAAGATCCCTTGGAATTGGAGTTGCTTGTTAGCTGCCACGTGGGTCCTGGGAATTGAACCCAAGTCCTCTGCAGGAGCAACCAATGCTCTTAACCTCTGAGCCATCTCTCCAACCCCCAAAAGCCAAGCATTCTTAATCTCCAATGTTTATTTTGATAATTTGGTGTGCAATGAAATATGAAAATGTAGTTCATTGATGTACAGCTCAAAGTACAAGGATTATAATTGTCCTATACTACTCCCTAAGATATATATTTATATTTGATCATAAAATGAGGAAAATATTTTTGGGAGCCACTATTCAAAAACAAGTAAAGGTAAAATTCTCATTATTTGGGGGGTGAGGATGCTATGAATGAATAAAATCGTAGGGTAATGATTCTCCACGGAATAACTATGTTGGTAAAAATCTTTCTACATTAAATAAATAACAATACCATTTGTTTTAGAAAAACTCATTTACTAATTTAAACTTTATGTGTTATTATGTTTAAAATACTGATAAAATAATGAAATCTCATCAAGCATTTTGAAATCTTTATATAATAACAACTGACAAATTGGCCTTTTTTATTTTTAAGGGATTCACAATATAAGAGCACAGTTATTTTCAAATCACATTGACATTGCTCAGTTTGCCATACAATTATGTAATTGGTGTTAGCATCCACAGATGAGGGATACCATTCGTCGTTTGTTTTTCTGGGACTGTGTTACTTCACTTGGCATGATATCTTGTGGCTCCAGCCATTTACCTGCAAAGCTCATGATGTCATCTTTCTTTACCGCTGCATAGAACTCCATTGTGTAGATGTTCCACATTTTCTCTATCCACTCGTCAGTTGAGGAGCACTTGGGTTGGTTCCAGCTCCTTGCTATTGTGAAGAGAGCTGCAACAAACATGGCCGTGCATGTATCTCTGCGGTAAGATGAGTCTTGTGGGTACATACCTAGGAGTGGTATGGCTGGGTCAGGTGGCAAGTTCATTCCAAGTCTTCCAAGGGTTATCCACACTGCTTTCCATAGTGGCTGTACAAGTTTACATTCCCACCAGCAGTGGATGACTGTTCCCCTTTCCCCACAACCTCTCCAGCACTTGGTATCATTTGTTTTCTTGATCCTAGCCAGTCTTATTGGAGTAAGATGATATCTTAAAGTGGTTTTCATTTGCATTTCCTTAATGATTAGTGATGTTGAACACTTCTTAAGGTGTTTCTCAGACATCTCTAATTCCTCACTTGTGAAGTCTCTGTTCAGCTCTTTGCTCCGTCTATCGAGTGGGTCATTTGTTTTCTTTCTTCTTTGTTTTTTGAGTAGTTTATATATTCTGGAAATCAATGCTTTGTCAGATGTTTCTGTGGTGAAGGTTTCCTCCCACTCTGTGGGATTTCTCTTCACTTCCTTGATTGTTTCTTTTGATGTACAGAAGCTTTTGAGTTTGATGAGGTCCCATTTGTCAAAAATTAGCCTTTTTTTTTTTTAAAAAAGGAACATAGCCAGCCAAATTTCCAATTGGAAACAAATGTAACGGGAGGGTCTTAATACTTGCAAAACTTAAATTTATATGTTAGTATGATCACAGACACTTAGTTGTACTCATTTTGTTGGGAGACCACTGAGTCTGAATTCTGCTTCACCATGACTTTGTACTATGCACCTAGGAAAAATACAAACTACTTTGTAATTCTTTTCCATTAGCATTAAATGACAAATATTATTTCTAGTTTGATTATGCAAAATGTTTTGACAAGAAATGGGAACTGAAAGTGAATAGAGTAAATGAACTTGTATGAAAATAATCATTTAAAGGATTCTGCTTCACTGTGCATGGTCGCGTCAACTTTCATAATCATAGGGATGTCATTTGGCTCAGTTGAACTGATAGTTTTAATTGCCGCACCATAAAGCACTAAATGGGACCCTGGCTCACAGAGGTGAAAATTCATGCTCAGAGCCCTAAGAACTGGGTGAGAGGTGAAGATACTGAGATATGTTAGTGTTATTAGTCTCAACCAGTAAGTGGAATCCTAAGAGAACTGTGTATTCCAGGTCCATGACACTACAAATAAAGAGCCCAGGTCATTTTCTTTAATAGAATAGTTAAATCATGTAGGTTTTCATAGTTGATTAGTTTTGTTTCTAAAACATGACAGGGAGTGAAAACAAGTTAACTAATGTTTAATAGTCCACAGAAAGCTATGTTTGCCTAGGATCCAGTCTCCCCCACTAAAGCAAAATTTCCAGATTGTTTCTCCACAACTGCTTGCCATAAGGTTCTAGGTTACATAAATGTTCTTTGCTTTTTCTAATTACAAAAGAGCATATGCTCAGTGTTGAGAAACACAAACTAGCAAACAAAACCACTTACAATTCCACTGCCCAGATATAGCTGCAGCCAAAATTTGATAGTTCTGCACCCCTTCTAGTATTGAGGAGGAAATTCCATTTCTACTGCAGGTCTTCCTTTTCCTTCCTTACTGATTTTCTATAGACCTTTACATATTACCATTATTCTATAAGATATACTAAAAACAAAAATTTCCAGTTTATTTGTGTTTAGTTTTATTTTGTCTTTTACATTTTATATGTATCTTGACATTTTAATTTTGTATGACATACAGTCTTTTCTCATCTATGGACCACTGTTTTGATGTCATACTTCATCAGTCTAAAAGCACATTAAAAAAAATGGAAGCTGCTGTGCCTAGACAGAGTTTCTCCTTTGACAGATAAGACTAAGACAAAATAAATAAATAAATAAATAAATAAATAAATAAATAAAAGCACATTAATAGTTCCCTCTGTTTTCCTCTGGCTTTAATTTTATGTTTAAACCTTTAAGTCATGTAAGATTTAGTTTCACTTAGTGACCTTAGCGTCATTGTTCAAGTAATCTTTTGTCTTGTTATGATTATTATCATTATGGATTTTAAAAATATTTTTATTTTTGTATGTGTATGAATGTACTGCCTGCATGTAGGTTTGTGCACCCATGTCGTACAATGCTGAGGAGGTCAGAAGAGGGCGTAAGATTCCCCTAGAACTGGAGTTAAAGATGGTTCTCAGCCGCCATGTGGGTGCTGGGGATCGAACCCGGGTCCTCTGCAAGAGCGGTGGGCACTCTTAACTGCTAGGCCATCTCTCCAGCGGATTTTTTGAAACCAGGTCTCACTGTTTACATAAGGCTGAACTAAAACTCATACCCTCCTCCTGGCCTCTCATAAACATTTTTACAAATTTTATCTAGTATTTTTTATGTGTATGAATGTACTGCCTGCATGTAGGTTTGTGCACCTGTGTCGTGCAATGCCGCGGAGGTCAGAAGAGGGTGTCGGATTCCCCTGGAACTGGAGTTAAAGATTGTTCTCAGCCGCCATGTGGGTGCTGGGGATTAAACCCGGGTCCTCTGCAAGAGCAGTTGGTGCTCTTAACCGCTAGGCCATCTCTCCAGCCCCTCATTAACATTTAAAAAAATATTTTATTTATCATCTTTATTTCATGCATATAAATGTATTATTTGCATGCATGTAAGTGTACCTGTCATATAATGCCCACAGAGGTCAGGAGAGGGTGTTGGATCCCCTGGAACTGGAGTTAGAAATATTGTTAGCCACCATGTAGGTGCTGGGACCTAAACCCAAGTTCTCTGCAAGAGCAGCCAGTACTCTTAATCACGGAGCCATTTCTCCAGTCTCTCATTAATCTTAAATGCCACCTCTATCACATTATTTTATATTATTGATTTTAATATGTTGATATCCAATTTTTAAATTTTTGTCTGAAACTCATAACACATAATTAAAATTTTGTGTTTTAAGTCTACTAGCTTATGTCAGTAAAAATTATCACATCTTGGCTTATTTAAAACCTACTGTGTAGATGATGATTTTTGGCTGATGTGTTGTTACATCTGAAAAATTTTCAAAAATGACAGGTATAGTATTAGCTCTCTAGTACTATAGCTCAGTATTTAAGAGCACTTCCTGCTCTTGCCATGGATTTGGGTTTGGTTCCCAGCACCCATGCTGGGCAGCTCACAACTGCCTTAAACTCCAGCTCAGGGGATCTGATGCCCTCTTTTGGTCTCTGTGGGTGCCCACATGCATGTGGCATAAATACATATGTACATGTAAATAAAAATAAAAAGAAGGCTTAAAAAAGTGATAGGTACATTTATTCAAGGGTTATTTTCAAATCTACATAATAGTTAGAATAAGATTCTTTAATGAAGCAAAAGAAATGTTACTCATCTAGATTTGATTTGAAATTTTGTATGAAATGCACAAAGCTTCAATAAAAATTGGCTTTGAAAAAAAAAGAAATGTTACTCAGGACTGTTTGTATTGTAAGTGCTAGTTCAACTTTGTCCTAGTTTGTCTTCCATTGCTGTGACAAAACACTCTGACCGACACCAACTTGGGGAGGAAAGGGTTTATTCAGCTTACATCTCCCGCGTCACAGTTCATCACTTAGGGAGCCCAAGGCAGGAGCTGAAGCACAAGCCATGGAGGAATGCTGTTCACTGGCTTGCTCCCCTGGCTCATGCCCAGCCCACCGCCTTATACAGTACACAACAACCTGCCCAGGATGGCACTACTCATTGTGGGCTGGGCTCTCCCACACTGCTGGACCATCAAGACAATACTCCATAGATGTGGCCACAAGCCAATCCAATGGAGCCAATTCCCTAATTGAGGCTCCCTCAACCCAGGTGTGTCAAGTTGACCCTAAAGCTATCCAGCACAAACTCAAATTAATTGAAATAAAAATGGTTTTATTAAATAAGCTAACAGAGCTGTTAGGGAGGGTACCCAAGGTGCTAGAAACTGAAATTGCATTACTTAGCCTCCTTCTACAGCAATGCCTTCCTCACTTTGGTTTCAAATATCTTTTTTTTTTTTATGTAGAGAAAAAGCAGACTCAGGCTTCTTTTTTATGTTATCAAGAGGGGAATATTTCTTTTTTAGATCTTTAATTGTTTTATTTTTGAGATGTCAATCTATGAGTATTGTTTTTGGATTATTTCCATTCTTCCAAGTTCCTACCAACTCTGCCCATGGAAAGGAATTAGCATATAGCAATCTCAGTAAATTTTCATTGGCTTTTCCTGCATTTACATGAACTAATTTGTAAAGTCTGGGAAGCATTAGCCTGGGTAGTCAACCTGGATAACATAACTTACCTTCTTTGTGGTGAAAGACCTGGATCAAGGGAGCTAGACAACTTGACCCCAAATGGGCAACTTCCCCAAAGGACCCCAAAACTCCAAAGGGGGTGGGTGGTAAATATGGAGAGTCTCGAAAAGACCAAAAAAAAAAAAAAGTGAGTTGTAAATTCACATTCAATCAAAAGGAGAACTGGTTTGCATTTGGTGGGAGAATGTGAAGATTCTAGAATAGCTTATATTATGCCACATAATTATTAGGTAAATAAGATAGAGATAAAAATTTTAGGGAGAAGTTTTATTTTGTGTACAAAATATAACACAAGAAATTTTAGGAACCCCTGAAGTATTCTCAACATCATAAAGAGATGCAAAAACTTATCATGTAATAGCTCTTGCACATGAGTGGAGACACAACTTAGTTGGTAAAATGCTTGCCTAACAGACTTGAAACCCGGGGTTCTGTATCTAGAACTACGTAAAACTGGGCATAGTGGTGCATGCTTATGATCCCAGTACTTTGAAACATTAAGAATAAAAACTGGGGGCTGGAGAGATGGCTTAGCGGTTAAGAGTGCCAACTGCTCTTACAGAGGACCCGGGTTCGATCCCCAGCACCCACATGGCAGCTGAGAACTGTCTTTGACTCCAGTCCCAGGGGAATCTGATGCCCTCTTCTGACCTCCGTGGCATTGCACAGCACAGGTGCACAGATCTGCATGCAGACATACATTCATACACATAATAAATAAATAAATAAATAAATAAATAAATAAATAAATAAATAAATGAAAGAAAGAGAGAAAAAAACTGATTTTAACTATTAAAGCCATTATTTAAATAAAACGAGTTTGGAGTTATGTCTCTTCACCTAGACGTTTTTGTCTCGATGTGTGTTATTATTGGAACATTGATGAGAACAGCTCTTAATTAATTTGGTGGCGATTTTAATGGTGACAGATGTCTCCAAATGCAGCCTCTTGAAAACAGTAGGTTGGTATATATTCACACAGCCCACTGAAAGAAGTAAAATCATGTGTTTATTAGGATTAATAGGGTATATGAAAATGAAAATATTTTTAAGTTTTTACTTTATTTTCATTTTAAATCGATGGGTAGTAATCACAGATACAGCTAGATGTGCTGAAATGCTACACTGTATGTGTGATTACTATCAGATTCAAGTTACTGATCTAACCTTGGGCATTAGTCATTTCTTTGTATTAAAAATGTTCAAAGTCTTCTTCGCTAGCTTTTTTGAAATACTGCATTGTTGTCAGCCATCATTACCTTGCTATGCTACGGAACACTGAGAGTAATTCTTCCTACCCAAGTGTACCCCTATACTCGTGTTAACTGTCCTCTCTGGTAACCACTATTTTATTCTCTATTCCTTTTAGATCTATATTCTCTGTGTGAGAACATGAAGTCTTTCTGGGTTTGACTTATTTCACTTAACATAATGTCCTCCATTTCCATCCAAGTTGTTGCAAATGACAGAATTATATTGGTTTTATGGCTGAATAATATTCCATTGTGTATATATACCACATTTTCTATATCCATTCATCTCTTAGTAGACATCTACTTTGATTCCATTTCTTGGCTAAAGTGACTAGTATTATAATAAATATGTTAATACAAATGTTTCTATGATACATTGATCTCATTTTCCTTTGGATATATGCCCAGTGGTGGGATTTCTGGATCATGTGGCCGCTCCATTTCTACGTTGTTGAGGAACCTCCACACTGTTATCCATAATGGCTGTGGTAATTTGTTTTCACCAAATGTATGAAGGCTCTCCTTTGTCCATGTCCTTGCTAGCATTTGTTATTTTTTGTTTCAGATTGTCGAAACAGTTCTCATTTATGCTTTCCATTGCATTGTTTGGCCGTTATGGACACTGGAAATCAATGACATTAAAAAGTAGGTGGAAAAGCAGACATAAATAGCTTAAGAGTATGTATCACTCTTTTTTTTTTTTTTTTTTTTTTTTTGTCTTTTCCAAAGACAGGGTCTCCCTGTAGCCCCAGCTGTCCTGGAACTCACTCTGTAGACCAGGCTGGCCTTGAACTCACAAAGATCTGCCCACCTCTGCCTCCTGAGTGCTGGGATTAAAGGCGTGTGCCACCATGCCTGGCTATCACTCTTAATCTTTAATTTATTATTTTTTTTTTGGTCTTTTTGAGACAGGGTCTCCCTATAGCCCCATCTGGTCTGAACCTCACTATGTGGACCAAGCTGGCCTTGAACTCACAGAGATCTGCCTGCCTCTGCCTCCTGAGTGCTGGGATTAAAGAAAGGCATGCGCTACCATGCCTGGCCTTCTTAATCTTTAATTTTTGATGAAAACAAGAACAAATACAATTTAATAATTAACTCATTTATCATCCTAAAGTAAATGAAGTAAATGGGAATTTCTTTTCACCTATCAACCTTAATTTAGTATTTCATCACACAAGACAAAGAAATGGCACTTATATATATTCTATTCTTAACATAGCAGATTCTGGACTGGATTATTTCACAAAGCAAGACATATAGTAGTGTACAGTTTATAACTCAAGAAATTAACTTTCAACATAATTTGAGCCTCAATACTATCTTGTTTAATGCTTTTGTCTGGAGCCACCTATAGTCCTTATGTAGACACTCTCCTAAAGTGTTTTATGGAGAAATGTCAGTTTGAGATTTTTTTTCTCTACATATAACTTCTTATTTACATGATGGTAAAGCGAACACTTGGATGTTCAGAAGTCAGGGGTGGTGTGGGGATTCTGGGATTATTTTTTGTAAGAAATGTGATGTGAATTTGGGAATAATCAGCTGTGGGTATGACATGGTCAGTTTGGAGAAGGGATTAAGCTATACACAAGAAGCACAGGACTTTGATCTGAGGGGTTGTCATATCAGCTTGATCCTTACTATGAGAGTGAGGTAATTTATCTTAAAAGCTTGCATGCATGTGTGTTTATTTATGGTACCATAGTGAATTAGATATGTGTCTTTTGGAAACATAGATTGTAAGCAGAAATGTTATGACATAGAAAGGAAATTGTTGATATTAGACAAATAATATATTCAGAAAACTGTCCCAAAAGCAAGAAAATTTAAGATTTGGGGAGATGTAGATGCTGTTATAAATTTCAGTTTTTCTGTGGGTGATACTACTAGCTATTACCCTCAGCCTCTAATGGCCTAAACTTTTAGATCCCACCCCCAGAATTTTCCTTTCTATATATTCAACATTTCCTCAAATCCTCTCCTAATACCTTAGTTAAGGAGGGTCACTGGAGCTGAGTGTGGTGGCGCACACCTCTGATCCCAGCATTCAGGAGGCAGAGGCAGGTGGATCTCTATGAGTTCAAGACCAGCTTGGTCTACATAGTGAGTTCCAGGCCAACTGGGGCTACAGGGAGACCCTGTCAAAAGAGGAGGATCACTAGATGGTTAATTCTTAATGAACATCCCCTGAGCAGTCATTTCACAGTCCTTTTGTCCACTTGCTTTGTATATGTATAATGGGGATAGCAATAATTTTTACTTTACTCTCATGGAATTTTGTGAGATGTTCCTAAAATAGCACATGCTGACACATATGCTCAATACATATGAATGGTGATAATTGTGGTTTTTATTTGCATTGCTATGATTCTGTCTTATATCTTGCTCCCTGGTTCCTCCTGCTCCTTCCTCTTTGCCTTAGAATTTCTGAGTTTATTTATCCTTGATAGGTTTATGTAGGAAGGCATTGGAGTATGAGTGAGAGGGACAGGAATTACAAATGATGTTAGAAAGTCAGGCATGTCCACAGAACTCATTTTATTTCTTTGAACTCATTCATCCTATTTTGAACTCATTCATCCTATTTCCTTTGCCTGAAAATACAATAGATTAGCAAGTAGGCAAGAATTTATAGGAGAGCATTAGGATAGAGATGCTTTTCAAACTTAAATGTTCAAAGAAACCACCTGGGGGCTTATTAACACAAACACCTGGGATATTGTCAGGGGTCTGCATTTGTGACAGTCTCTCCTGATGCTGATCATTCTTGTCTGGAGATCTCACTCTTAGCATTCTTAGCAGTGAGGGCTTAGGTGAATCTGTGGCATTGCTGGTGGACATGGAAAGATCCATGGGTAATTAAAATGCCAAATGACATGGCGAACAATTAATTGAGCACCATGGTAGTGGGATAACCTAGGGTTATAGCTGATGTAGCTGCCTATGGTTTGTGCTGCTCACTGTAGAAACACCAGAAGAGACACAGGTTGGAGGGAAGATCCGGGGCTCATTTGTGTCATTTTGAAGCTGAAGTGCTTTTGAAATTTCAATTTAGAGAAGTCATTTGGCAGGTGGGTATGTGGATCTAGAGCTTAGAGAATATAATCTTGAATCATGAGGATCATCAGCTCGGAACAGGTGATTAAACCCAGGTGATCATCTGCTGGGAACAATATGAAAGAAGTCATGCGTGAGCTTTGATGAGTACAAACATTCACTAAGCTGTTCAGTATGTGTATCTGCTAGCACAGTTCATAAACCATTTTAACTCTTCTAACATAATAGATTAGCCCAACCACCTCTGGTCTACCCACCACACAAATTTGTCAAATTTTTAACAATTGCCATATTGAGTCAAATATTTCAAAAATGCAACGTTACACATGAAGCTCTTCTAAACCTCATCCCAGAGGTACCCACTATCTTGAGTTCATTATTTCTATGCATGCTTTTATACTCAGGATTTGTGTTTCTCTCCATATGTCCATTTAGGAAGTATTGTCTTGTAGGTTGCTGACTTTATTTTATTTTATTTATTTTTGTATGTGTATGAATGTACTGTCTGCATATAGGTTTGTGCACCCGTGTTGTGCAATGCTGCGGAGATCAGAAGAGGGTCTCGGATTCCCCTGGAACTGGAGTTCTCCTGGAATTGAAGTTACAGACGGTTCTTAGCCGCCATGTGGGTGCTGGGGATCAAACCCGGGTCCTCCGCAAGAGCAGTCTATGCTCTTAACCACTAGGCTATCTCTCCAGCTCCGGTTGCTGACTTTTATAAATTATATAATGTTAGGATTTTACTTCTGAAGATAATTTTTATGAGTATTTTATAAAGTACATAATATTAGGATTTTACTTCTGAAGATAATTTTTATGAGTATTTTGACTTTGTTATTTATTCATATTAGATGCATGTAATTATAGATACTATCTGCTATCTATTGCACATGATGGAGACATGATAATTTTATGTTCTTATGTTGATATATATATATATATATATGTTATCCTCATTTTAATTAGAATATTAAACTTCTATATTACTCTTCAGTCATAAGGATGTGGCAATATGAATTCTTTTTTTTTAATTTTTTTTTTATTTCTGTATATGTATGAATGTACTGTCTGCATGCAGGTCTGTGCACCCGTGTCGTGCAATGCCGCGGAGGTCAGAAGAGGGTGTCGGATTCCCCTGGAGCTGGAGTTCGCCTGGAACTGGAGTTTCAGACAGTTCTTGGCCGCCATGTGGGTGCTGGGGATCGAACCCGGGTCCTTTGTAAGAGCGGTCGGCACTCTTAACCGCTAGGCCATCTCCCCAGCCCATGCAATATGAATTCTTATACATGTATCCTTTTGTGTATATTCCAAGTGCTGGACACTAATCCATTAACTGAAATTAATTCAGTGGAACCCATATATGGAGAAATGAAAGTCAACCCAATGAGCAATAGCAGAGTCCATTACAAATGAAGAAAAGTGTTTTTTCATGAAAGTTTTGTTTGATTTATATATGTACTATAATCATGCACATCTAAATATTATGTTTTTCTAAGAACTCTAAGCAAGTTAAAGTACTAATAGAAAAGAGCAAGCATAGATGAAGAGATCAAATGCATAGAGGGGAGGAATAGAAAAATGAACTTCTAGTAAGATGAGAGAGAAGGAAATATAGATTCATAAAGCAGTGCATTTGTTTGTGGGAGGCAAAATGTTTAGGAAGTTTCTTTTGATGCATTCTTTTTGTTTATAAAGTAAGATAAGAGACAATATTCTGGGAACAAGAAGACAAAAAGTAGGGTTGATTTCCTGAGAAAAATGGAAAAAGTTTGAAGTTGTTAGCAGACTATAATGTAAAAAAGAAAATTAAGAAAATATAAGAAAATTATTACTATGAAATACTGAAAGCCAGAGATTGGAGACTAGGCATTCTAGTATTATCAAAATAATTTTTTTCTATAAACACTTGGCAATCTCGTTCATCTAAGACTTGAGCTTTTCTGCATAATTCAACCAAACATAGTATATTAGTATTCATGAGTAGATGGAAGAGGAAAAAAATGAGAGATTGTCAATGAATTGAAGAAAAAGATCTATTCCAGGGATCAGTAAACTACCTATGTGGCCTATGAGCCAGACTCAACTACTCTTGTATTTGTATACACACATTTCATTGGAATTCAAACTTCTGAATTAATCTGGCTGCTTTTGTCCTGCAAGGCAGAGTTGCAGTAAGCCATTGGCAAATCCTAAAATAACTACATTCTATCCATGTAGATTATTTACTGTTTCATTCTGGCATTTCTGTCCAGTGTACAGGCATGATGCCAGAGAGAAGAAAAGACAGACAGATGAGGGAAAACAGGAGAGATGGGCACATTTTCCAGGAGTTGCTAAGGCTCAGGATGATCTTGGTACGAGATTAGTGTGATGAAGGTGAGTCCCTGAAGTTCTCCCACTTTTTTCCTCAGTAAAGGAACTAGGAGTGTCAGCTGAGCTGCACACGAGGATGCTAAAATCACAGAAGACACTGATGGAGCTGGAGGTGACTGAAACAATGGGAACAAATACCGAAGTCTTCCAAATAAACAGCTCAAAACGATTGGAAACCAGAAAAGAGAATTGATCGAGGGTGGTATGACTTTCTAATAAGAACTTCACAGATATAGAGTGAGAGATAATGGTCTTAGGTTAGAACTGAGGGTAACAAGCATAGTGATCAGCTCCCATCCTGAGAGAAGGAGCAGCACTCTGCAAGCGAGGCCCAGGGAAGCAATGAGGACTTCAGGAGTCTAGGTCTAGATCTGGAATAGCACTGAGAGAGCACGAAGCATCCTGGGTTTGACTGAATGAGAAATACGAAAGGTTAGGCAACTGCAAGTGTTCTAAATATTTGACACTAAGATTCATTTCGTGGACAGAGGTCAGGAGGGTTTTCTGAGAATATTGTGCTCAATAATCCTGGAGGGATTGCACTGTGCAAATGTCAGCCGGTGAGCAGAATTGGCATGGCATTGGCTATGGCCCAGGATTTTTAAAAATTTTTTATTATTTATTTTCATATGTGTATGAATGTACTGTCTGCATGCAGGTGTGTGCACCCGTGTCAATGTACTGTCTGCATGCAGGTGTGTGCACCCATGTCGTGCAGTGCCACGGAGGTCAGAAAAGGGTGTCGGATTCCCTTGGAACTGGAGTTAAAGATGGTTCTCAGCTGCCATGTGGGTGCTGGGGATCAAACCCAGGTCCTCTGCAAGAGGTGCTCTTAACCACTAGGCCATCTCTCCAGCCCCAATGGCCCAGGATTTTACTGGGTATTCAAACTGGCTACAGATCCTGGTAGAACCTCCTGGCTTCCTGCAGAGTACCTTTGGGCCCTGCGTCTATTCCTCAGCCAAGGACCATGCCAAGTGCACGATCTCTCAAAGCAGACCTTCGGTCACCTTTCCCTTCCCTCCACCTTCTGTATTTCCCATGAGTCTATATGCACTCCATGGATTTATTGTCAGGATCTCCTACCAGAGCCCTCTGTTCCTGTCAAATCCCCTAGACTTGTTTCCTTTTTAAATCCATATTTGCTCACTATAAAGTTAATTCAAATAATAGAGGACACAAAAAAGAATTGAAAAACAGTCTCTAATCCTGCATCCTATTACTACCAACACTATTTTTCTGTATGTCTACGGAATTTATATAGAAATACTTATTTTTAACTTGTGCTTTTCCAAAATATATTATTCTTTTTTAAAAAATATTTTATTCCTTATTTTATGTGTAAGGAGTGTATTGCCTACATGTATGTAAGTGCGGCTGTGTCATGCAATGCCCATGGCGGTCAGAAGAGGGCATCAGATTCCCCTGCTACTGGAGTTAAAGGTTGTTAGCTGCCATATGGGTGCTGGGAATTGAACTGTTCCTCTGCAGGAACAGACAGAGCTCATAACTGCTGAGCCATCTTTCTAGCTCCATTTGCAAAATATGTTACTTTCTAACAGTTATCTTGGAATTCTTACTATGCATAAATTCTTTTCTATATCATTTTATTTTTTTTAATTTTATTTATTTATTTTCTATGTGTATGAATGTACTGTCTACATGTAGGTTTGTGCACCCATGTCATGCAATGCCGCAGAGGTCAGAAGAGGGAGTCGGATTCCCCTGGAACTGGAGTTCTCCTGGAATTGGAGTTACAGACGGTTCTCAGACACCATGTGGGTGCTGGGGATCAAACCCAGGTCCTCTGCAAGAGCAGTCGGTGCTCTTAATCACTAGGCTATCTCTCCAGCCCCTCTATATCATTTTATTATGGACTTAATATACTATGATTTAGAATTTTCATTATTTATTATTCAATTCCATACTATTTGAGATGGTTTCTATTTTTGATACTATATAACAATATAAGAATATCCTCATTGTGTTTTATAAATCAAAAATCTGCTCCTGTCATAATGTCTGGATTGAAATTTTTCTTTGGCTCTGGGGTTAAAGCTTCACTTTGAAAGAGGAGGCCATGCATCATCTGGTTTGTCTTGGCTTCACCCCAGCTGACTTCTCAGCAGAGCTTTGTCGCTGATATTCTGGTCAGAAGCTTTGATGGTTCCCCAGAGATACCTCCACTACATCGGCTCTCACTGTGCACTCACTTGTCCATCTAAGACACATTCCCTAAGGGACTGTGTGCGTTGCCTCCTGGGGAAACTTCACATGTTGGCACTTGCTACTTGTTAGTTTGCAGGGAGTTCAATGAATGTTCATGTGCACATGCATTGTTTTCAATGGAAACATGTACTGTTTATTTTTCTTTCCTCATCACTAGAAATATTTAATAAATATTTTTATTACTGCTTTTGTTTTCTTCTGATCTTGAATACATTCATTTGTATATTCACATATTCCATTTAAGAGAAACTGAGCACTGTTTGTATGCCAGGTTCTGTTACTGGTGTTGGGAAGAAGTGATAATCTCCCATATATGGGACTCTAAGGAGAAGACAGCTCATAAATAAGAGACACAAATGGCTTTCATACTATGTTAAAGAGCCAAGGAGAAAAAGAGAGGAAGAGGGTTTGAGTTATGTGTATGTTGGAGATGAGACTGGTATTTTAGACAAAGAAACCAAATCAGCCTATCTCCCTCAGAGGAAAATGAGCTAATCCTATAGTTTCTGGGTGAAGAACATTGTATGCTGAAGAGAGATCAAGTGCTAAGAGCCCCAAAGTAGTGAGATGCCAGACAGGTCCAAAGATCAAGGAGGCTAGCATTCTTGCTGCAAAGATTCATAAATCCATCTCTCTTCCCCTTCTCCCTCCCCCTTCCCCTCCCATCCCCTCCCCCCCTCCTCCCTCCCTCTTTTTGCCAGACACACACACACACACACACACACACACACATCACCCCTCCAAGTTAGAGATGGTCTTCCAAGGGTTCTCCACACTGCTTTCCATAGTGGTTGTACGAGTTTACATTCCCACCAGCAGTGGATGAGTGTTCCTCTTTCCCCACAACCTCTCCAGCACTTGGTATCATTTGTTTTCTTGATCCTAGCCAGTCTTATTGGAGTAAGATGATATCTTAAAGTGGTTTTGATTTGTATTTCCTTAATGATTAGTGATGTTGAACACGTCTTAACGTGTTTCTCAGCCATCTCTAATTCCTCACTTGTGAAGTCTCTGTTCAGCTCTTTGTTCCATCTATTGAGTGGGTTATTTGTTTTCTTCTTTGTTTTTTGAGTAGTTTATATATTCTGGAAATCAATGCTTTGTCAGATGTTTCTGTGGTGAAGGTTTCCTCCCACTCTGGGATTTCTCTTCACTTCCTTGATTGTTTCTTTTGATGTACAGAAGCTTTTGAGTTGAATGAGGTCCCATTTGTCAATTGTCGACCTTAATTCTTGCGCATCTGCTGTCTGATTTAGGAAGTCTTTTCCTATGCCTATGTCTTGTATTCTGCTGCCAACTTTTTCTTCTATCACCTTCAGAGTTTGGGGTTTCACGTTGAGGTCTTTGATCCATCTGGAGTAGACTTTTGTACAGTGCGAGAGGTAGAGGTTTAATTTCATTCTTCTACAAGTGGTGATCCAGTTTTGCCAACACCACTTGCTGAAGATGCTGTCTTTTCTCCATTGTGTCTTCTTGGCCTGACTGTCAAATATAAGATGGCTGAAATTGTATGTGCTCAGATTTGGATCTTCAGTTTTGTTCCATTGGTCAACAGGTCTGTTTTTGTGCCAGTACCAGGCTGTTTTAATGACTATAGCCCTGTAGTATAGTTTGAAGTCTGGTATAGAGATCCCCCTGTGTAGCTCTTTTTGCTCAGGGTTGTTTTGGCTATTCGGGGTCCTTTGTTTTTCCAAATGAATTTAAGGACTTTTTTTTTCCAAGCCTGTGAAGAAACTCTTGGGGATTTTGATTGGAATTGCGTTAAATCTATACAAGAATTTCAGTAAAATGGACTCAATGGCCTTTCTTTACACCAACAACAAGCAACTGGAGAAAGAATTCAAGGAGACCTTCCCACTCACAATAGCTTCAAAACAATAAAATACCTAGGAACAAACCTAACCAAAGGCACCAAAGATCACTACAACAAAAAATTTAAACCCTTAAAGGAAGAAATTGAAGAAGACATCAGAAGATTGAAAAACCTCCCATGCTCATGGATTGGGAAAATTAACATTGTAAAAATATCCATTCTATGGAAACTCTTGTATAGATTTAACGTAATCCCAATCAAAATCCCCAAGATTTTCTTCACAGGCTTGGGAAAAAAAGTCATCTGTGGATGCTAGTGCCAATTACGTAGTTTAAGTATTTCTTGAGCTTTTGTCCAAGCAGTTGGGAGTGATGCATATTGGAAACAACAACAACAGCAGCAGAAAGGACTGCATCAAATTACTGACTGAAACAGTTAACTTCTGCTCAAAACAGTCAACTTCCACATGGAGAATATTGAGAAAGACTGAGAAAGAGATGAAAAGCATGTTTGGCAGAATGCATGAGCTCTGGTGGGGTAGGGGGATAGGGTGGGGGACACAGGTCTAGATTTGATTTTATATATATATATATATATATATATATATTTAAATAAATAAATGAAAAGAAAAAATTTCCCCTGAATTTTACAACTGAATTTGCTTAGCACCCAGATCCCTTCTTTGTCAATAAATGAAATGATTCTACATGAATTAAATAGATGAATTTATTCTTAAACCAAAAATTTTGGAGTGAGCACATTAATAGCTATAAATGAAAATAAAATATACTACACAAACATAGTTTCCTCTTTTGTTTAGAATACTTAAAATAGTCATGCACCAGTACAAATCTTAAAATATAGGATATTAATCCAGGCATTGTGACACATGCCTCTAATCCCAACACTTGGGAGGCAGAGGCAGATGGATCTCTGTGAGATCCAGGTTACCCTGATCTATATAGTAAGTTCCACGCCAGCTGGGCTACAGAGAAGACCCTGTCTCAACTCCCCACCTCTACAAATATATGTGTATATATAGTAATAGTAATATATTTACACTTATAAATATTTTAACATAATTTAAATATGAATGATTTATTTAGAACTATGAGGAAATGTTATATAATGAGCGTCGCTTTTTTTTGTCTTTTTTTGAGACAAGGTCTCCCTGTAGCTCCAGCTGTCCTGAAACTATGTAGACCAGGCTGGCCTTGAACTCACAGAGATCCTGTCTATGC
Source organism: Rhizomys pruinosus (assembly GCA_009823505.1). Lineage (NCBI taxonomy): Eukaryota > Metazoa > Chordata > Mammalia > Rodentia > Spalacidae > Rhizomys > Rhizomys pruinosus. The sequence goes on along the minus strand of VZQC01005063.1, from coordinate 459,854 downwards.
CTCCTGAGTGTTGGAATAAAAGGTGTGTGACACCAAGGGAAAGTAAGACTCTTGAAGCAACAAACAAGCCTCTTTCAACTCTGTTGAATACAATTGATGATTTTTTCCCTTCTGTTCTTGTTTATAAACTGAAGGCTCATCTTTGTGAGGCAAATGATAAAAACAGTAACTCCCACTTGACTGTTGTGGGTTTCTTTCCATGTGATGCCTTTGTATGTGGAGAAGGAAGAGAAACATCACTTTCTAGATGTTCTAGAATGTCTTCAGTTTCCCCAGAGGGTTCACCAAGTTTAGCTTCAGTCCTGAGAAGTAATATAGACAGGATTATGACCAACTATAAAGTTAACCGACCCTTTAGTGAGGTGCATGCTTATAAAATGTGTGTGAAAATTTTGTTGAGATATCTATCATTTAATCAAAATGTCCAAGCTGTCATCAAAGGGAGTCACATGGCCAAAATGTCACATGGCCAAAATCTCAGGCACCACTAAAACTGTGCACTACCATTCAGTTCTTCAAAATCTTCAACCAGTCAAGAGAACTGGAATATAGAGTTAATTTACATGTAAAAATAATTTTTACTTTGAAAATGGATGATTCAGAGTATGCTTGACCATCTCTAATAACCTTGGAGAAGGGCTGGGTAATGTTAGGTAAGTTTCTTAGTGTCTCTTTTACGTTCTTTGCACAGTGCATTAAACAGGGATAATTGTCTACTTTATAATATTGTTGTGAGGATTAAGTGAACAGCTTAATGTAAAACTCTTAGGACAGTTCCTAGAACATAATAAGCTGTCAGTAATTGTTAACTGTTATTATTGTCAGGGAATATAATGGGACTCTTGAGTTTACATTAAAATTGCATATTAAGAAGAGACTATATTCAAGCAAAGAAAGAAAATAATTCCAAGGGAATCCTTAGCCTGACTGTTCTTAGTGTTTTCATCAGTAGATAAGAAATAGTCCTGCCATAAGCCAAGTTGAGGAGGGGAGATTTCTAAACTGCACATGAAATTCTTCATTGTATATAAACTAGAAGAGCTGGTACTAGTAGTAATAACATACTTAAAAATTAATAAGGTGATTACACTTGTAATCATTTTCAGTTTATTTTGGAAAATGAAACAAACTGCTGATGCTGATGAACTAACTATTAAAGTGGCACTCAAGACCACCAAGAAGACTGGACCATGTTGTTTCTACTTCCCTATTCCCACCACCCTGCAAACTGAGTTTATTCAGTAGCCCGCAGTGACTTGTCATGCTTTCTTTTGCAAGCATTCTGTGCCATCTACCATCACCTCTGAGCATCTTTGGGTTTTATAGACACAGATATAGACTCTAAAAACAAAAAGTCAACATTGGAAAAGAAAATTGTGCCAGGGGGGCATGGTATGGAGCCTGTTGATGTGGGTTCTGGGAATCGATCCCTGGTCTTCTGCAAGAGCTTTTTAATTGCTGAGCCATCTCTCCAACCTAATCCCTTAGATGACATTCTATGTGTTCAATTTACTCAGAAATATATTCCATTCATCTGTCTGCTAACAAAATATGAGAAAGCATTCATGAACTCTTCTATGTTCATGCAACCATCTTTAGGAAAACTATAGAAAAGCATCTGTGCTCCTGATCAGCATTGTAATTTGGGTCCACCAAATGCCATTATCCATGCCCCTGACGTACTTCTGTTAAAAGCATGAATTATGATCTGGGGTTAGTGGCACACACCTGTAATCCTAACACTCAGGAAAGCTGAAGCAAGAAGATTGCTATGAGTTTGAGGCCAGTCTGGACTACATAGGGGATTCAGTGTTAGCCTGGGAAGCATATCAAAACCCTGTTTTTAAAAAAGCAGAAATTAGTCAATCATAAGAGACTTCATTAATGCTTGTGGCATTTTCTTCAATATTTAGAATACAAAATTTGTAACTGTTATGTAGCATCAACAGACATGCACACAATAGCATATGCCAGCAATGACAGCAACACATTAACAATGACTGAGTTCAATCACTGCTTCTAAAATACAAAACAGAAATACTAGAGCTCTGTCATCAGCATTTCTGCTTGAATGTACTTCCAGTTATTGAGTGCATGTTCCAGAAAAGCATGTTATTTAAATTTTCTCCTCCCCAAAAAGAGATAATGGGAAGTTATTGTCTAATAACACTGTTTCAGTCTGGGAAATGAATGGCAGTGATTGATATGAAGTTACTTACATGACACACTGACACCTTACACATAGAAATGCTTCAAGGGGTAGATGTGTGTTATGTATATTCTATTTTAGTATAATTAAAAAAAAATGCCTCCAGACCAAGAGGGCACTCTATCTTATTTATGACATCATTTGAAAACGTTATTTTCCTTTAAAATAACTCTAAATCCAATATGAATATGCAATTAAATGCATTAACATAAAACATTGGTCAAGTTTCAGTCTGGCAACGATGTTTAAACAAACCCATACTGGGATTTAAACAGAAGCCACTACAGCACTAGCTGGCAGGGATCTGAAGGTATGCTTTTATTTTTATCTTGATGACCTTATATAATGTAATGGTGTCTAGCTTGAGTGAAAAGTTTAGAGACAACTTTTTATTGGCTTTAGTCAAAGAAGGAGAAAATTATTCAATAAAGATCATAAACATTACGCTTCTGGTATTTGGAAGTTGTATTAGATTGAATTTCAGGTATTATGTGCAGAATAAAGTGCCTTTATTATGTTCGCTCCTCTTTTCAACTCTCTATATTTCCAGTTTAATGGCATAATAATGGCATGAGTGGATTTACCAGCCAGAGTTATAAATATGTAACATTCATTTCTAGGTAATATATTACAGAGATCTTTTATGAAGAAGTAGTTGCCCTTGATGTAAAAATGGAGATTTTATTTGAATAAATGATTCTGGAATTTATGTGGCACTGTAAGTTATCCTGTCCTCTCAGGTGCTGAAGTGCTTTTGCAAGATGTCAGAGTCGGATAAATGATAATTGGATGTCAAGAATCCTCAGTCTGTATGATAGTTATTTTAAAAATCTAATTCGAAACCTTTATGGCAGAAATGCTTTAATTTTTATTATACCTATTGCTTAGCTGCATTATACTGAAGAATAGTTTGTATTCTGATAACAAACTATATCTTTCCTTTCTGAAAGAGTCACTAAAACTTTGTTCAAATGCCTAAATACTTATCTGGTTAGCATGTTTTCAAAAATATGATTCTATTCCTTCTAGAATTCAGCTGTATAATTCATACTTTTACAAATATTGCTTCAATTTACTGAGAAAGGAAAGGAGAACATAAATTCTAGTAATTATAAACTTAAAACTATAACATACAAATAGGTATCTTATATTATAATTTCCAGTTGGACTGTGTAGAAGCCAAATTGTTTATCTTATAGTTGTACTGAGTTAGACACAGGTAGTAAAGTGTAAAGTAATTCTTCTTAATCAGTTGTGCAAAAGGAAAATGACACACATTAATTTCCATTAAAAAGTAAAATAGTATTGAGACATTTAACCTCAATTTATTAGAGCATGTCCAATCCTGAAGGTCTCTTGAAAGTATTGACTTTTTATTTTTACTTTGTTGTTTTTATTTTATGTACATGAGTGTTTGCCTGCATGTATGTAATTGAATCAGTATGTGCAACACCTAGAAGGTCAGAAAAGAGTGTCGGGTCCCCTGGAACTAGAGTTTCGGAAAATTGTTAGCCACCATGTGAGTGCTGGGAACTGAATCCAGGTCCTCTCTAAGAGCAGCCAGTGCTCTTAATGCTGAGCCATCTCTCCAGCCCCAGTACTGAATTCTTAACTCAGAGGAACCATGGGAGGTGTGAACACTATTTAGGGCTTTGGTCCTCTGTGGCTCTTGCTGCCACTTTTCTGTTGGTACCTGTGCCAAGCGTGGGCGTTGTGCGTTGACTATCATGCTCCATCTTCACAGCTGATTAAGAAGTATAGATAGCCCCATCACTGAGAACATCATAATTCAAAGTAAGAGCCAAGCTGAACTTTGAAATTCCAGAAAGTAGATGTTCAGTTCTATTAGATTTCAGGTCGTACTGTTGACCTTCCACATCCATGAGTTCCACCCAAACAATTGTGGGTCGAAAGTATCTGCAGAAAAACAGAATTGCATGAGTAGTACACACATACAGAAATTTTTCTTCGCATTACTTCCTAAGCAATGCAGGATGGCAACTTTGACATGTTATAAATAATCTAGAAAAGTTTAAAAGTGTGTGGGAGGAAGAGTGTAGATTATGTACAGATACTATGCCGATTGGGAACTTGGAGCATCCATAAATTTTAGTACCCACAAAGGAGTCTTGGAACCATGGTCCTTATATACTGAAGGACAGTTGTGCATGCATAAACTGTGTGGTGAGAAGAGGACAGTTTCTTTCTATAGTTTTTTCAAAAAGCAATGTTTCTTGAACAGTTCATCAAAGCTGAACATATCTGGAAGATCCTGGCCTTGTGGATTCCCTGAGGGCATGCATGAATCACGTGTTTGGAAAGCAGTGCTGTAAACTCATGGCCTTCTTGAAATGTAGTCCGATTTGTTTCTATCAAATCCTCTATTCTGGACTTTCATGTAAATAGAGTAATACAATGCGTGATTTTTAAGTGGGTGGCATCTTGAATTGTTAAGCTTCATATTTTCAAGGTTTACCCATGCTGTCGCATATGTTAGTACTCCAGGTCCATTGTCTTTTTTGATTAATAAAATTCCATTTTATGGAAATATCACAGTTGATTATACATTCTTCTGTTGATTGACATTAATTTACCTATTGACTGAATCACTTTTATTGTTTCCACCATTGGCTATATTAACCCAACAGTACAAGTTTTTATGTATACACATATTTAGAAGTGGGATTGCAGAGTCACAGAATAAGTCTGTGGTTAATTGTCAGAGGAACTGCCAAGCTGTTTTCTAAAACGGTGGCACCATTTTGCATGGGTATCAGCAACATTTGAGTGCCAGATCTCCACATCCTCTACAATGCTGATGTTACCTGATTATTCTCACCATCCTACTATATAGGAAACAGCATCTCATTGTGATTTTCATTTTGATGTCCTTGATGACTAGCAATATCCAGAATTTTTTGTGTGCTTATTGGATTTTTGTCAGCTTTGGAGAAATGTTTATTCAAATCCTTTCTCTATTTTTTGTGTGTTATGTGGAGTGTGTGTGTGTGTTGTGTGTCTATATGTGTGCACATGTGTGTATGATCATGGGGAAGCCAGAGAAGGATGCTAGGTGTCTTTTCTTGTTACTTTCTATGTTCTTTTTTTTCTGGCTATAGTTTATTTTATTTTATTTTATTCCAAAATATGCATATATATGTTCCACACATAAGTCAAAATTACAAGTTCTGAAAATAAACTATAGGTCGATTCCTAAACACATTTAGAGATTCACATTTTAGCAGTAAAGTTGCACGCAGGTATTATTTCTTAAGACAGTCTCTCACTGAACCAGAAGCTCGTGGTTTCAGTTGTGCCATCCAGCCAGTGAGCTCTCACATTTGCCTGTCTCTGCCCCCTAATGCTGGGATTCCAGGCACTTGCAGCCAAGCCTGGCTGTTTACATTGGTTCTGGGATTCAAATTCAGGTCATTATGAGTGCAGAGCAAGTGCTCTTACCCACTGAGCTACCTCTGCTTTTTCATTCTTTAATAGAATTTTTGCCTTTATTAATGAGTCATAATAAACACATTATATCTTTCTAAATTCCATGTAGACATTTTTATCACTTACAATATTTGAAAATATTTTCCCATTCTGTAGGCTTTCTACACTTTCATTATTGTGTTCTTCAAAGCATAAAATTAAAACTGTTTTGATGAAGTTCCATTTGCACTTTTTTCTTTTGCTGTTCATGCTTTTGGTGCTATACCATAGAATTTTTTACTAAATCCAAAATTATGAATAATTACCCCCATGCTTTCTTATGAGAATGCTATAATTTAAGTTCTGCCATTTAAGCCTTAGACATATTTATTTGTGGCTAATCTTTAAGTGTAATTTATTCTTGAATAATTGTTTACATCAGTTCATTCACTCTCAAGGATATCACTGTTTGGATGAAATTATCTGACCACCTAATCAAAGTTGTAGTCAGTGAAACAAAGCTTCCTGACCTATCAGCTGGCTCTACTTGTGATTTCAGAGTCATTGTACTCTACTGATACTCACCAACCCAAGTTAGATACAGTTCAAAGGCAATAATCATAGCTGGGCATGGTAGTGCACACCTTTAATCCCAGAACTGGGGAGGCAGAGGCAGGCAAATCTCTGTGAGTTCAAGCCCAGCCTGGTCTACATTTCAAGTTCCAGGACAGCTAGGGGTACATATTGAGACCCTGCCTCAAAAAATTGCAATAGTCGCAATACAATAAAGAATATTAGAATAATAGAAGAAATAATTTTGTGAAGCACAATGAAGCAAAAGGTAGGAAGATAAACTGAAGCTCACAGACATTTTTTTTTAAATCCTACATCTTTATAGACTCAAAATCCAATCCCTTTTCCCTTCCTAGAGCATTTTACTCTGTTACAGATGTTGAAACAATATAGCTATAAGTCAACATGCTCAGTAGACTGTCTATTAGTTTTAAATAGACAAATTCCCATTCATGGACAATTTTATATTTTCTTTTAAAGAATTTAAGTATGTATTCTACAAGTCAGTTTCATAACTTGCTGGAATTAGTGACTCATATTTATAAAGCTTACTTCAGTGATGTAAAGCCACAGTAAAAAAAAAAAATGAAAAAGAAGGCTGGTAATGCAAATGAGAGCTACTCCAAATTCTTTTCAGCCTGAGACCTGTCATCCCTGTACAAACTTTTAAGATAATTGAATGACTCTAACTGTATAATTCTTTTGAGTAAAGATCAGTAGTAAACTGTAGACCCAATTATAAGTAGCTACATGGCTGTTAGTCTACTGGGTACAAGTAAGCTTAGCTGTGGATTCACAATGATGTGTGATAAACTCCTGTGTAGAGTTTAATGATGATGATGAATTTGGAGCCAGTGAGATGGCTCAGTGGGTGTGGCTATTCCCTTTGCTGGCTGTTAATCTAGATGACCTGAGTTGGACCCCCTGAACCCACCTGGTAGAAGGAGAGAAAGATTCCTGCAGGCTATCTTCTGACCTCCACACACCAACCATGGCAGGCATGTGCACACTCACACACACACACACACACACACACACACACACACACACATAAAGTAAATGTAAAAATAATAATTTTGATCTTTAAGAACTATTTCCCCATTTTCCTTTTCTAGCAGTAATTTAATTCAATGTTTATTTGACTTCTCACCCTTGAATGTGGTATTAAAACAGATAAGCTCTTTCTTTGAATTTAAATTAGCTCCTAATTATTGTGTAGATAGTTTTGATTGGGCCACTCATGTTTTTTGATGACATTGCTCTGATCACAAACAAACAAACCAAAAAAGCCATTGTGTCTTTATTTGTGACTTTGCAATGTTACATGATTCAAGAATTCATAATATGATATAATTCTTTTCCTGTCCTTTGGTGTCTTATTATCCACAGATTAATATTACAGCCAGACAAAAGCCTGATTACTTCATATTTGTTTGTCTTTGTCTTTTAGGCTGAAGGAGATGAGCAGACCAAATATCTATTTACAAAGATGGTTATTTATTTATTTATTTATTTATATTTTCTTTTTTAAAATTTTATTTATTTTTGTATGTGTATGAATGTACTGACTGCATGCAGGTTTGTGCACCCGTGTCGTGCAATGCCGCGGAGGTCAGAAGAGGGTCTCGGATTCCCGTGGAACTGGAGTTCTCCTGGAATTGGAGTTACAGGCGATTCTTAGCCATCATGTGGGTGCTGGGGATTGAACCAGGGTCCTCTGCAAGAGCAGTCGGTGCTCTTAACCGCTAGGCTATCTCTCCAGCCCAAAGATGGTTATTTATTGCTTTCTTGCTTCTGTCAATTTTTTTGTGCCCCCGATTGTTTCACAAAAAGTTTTTAATGCAGTTGGACATAAGCAGCTTCAGGAACAGCTAGAATAGAACACAATGTAAGAGATGTACCCATCGCGGCACTGGATTGCTTTCATCCTTATCAAACACTGAGAACTTTGAAATCATCGAGTGTTTTTAAATTATTCATTAAATATCTCTGTATCTGAAATAATTCATTATTGCACTATTCTCTCTATTTTCAAGATGAGTCAATTTAATTGGTCATGCCAGCCAGTGAGGGCTAGAGATCATAATTCACATCTCCACATTGCTCAGTTACTTAAGGAACTGTAACATTGAGACCCAGTGTCTCACGGAAAGCACTCAGGATGTGCAGTGGGCAGCAGGAGAATCATAAACAGGGTCAGCCTCTTTCTCGAAGGGAATGTGTCTTATCTTCAGATATATAAACAAGACTAGGATCTGTGATTCCTGGGACATTCTTATAAATACAGACTATCACTGTGCACTGATACCCTGGAAAAATATGGAAAAATCATGCCTAATTAGAGGTTTTCTAAATCATTGCTTTTCAAACTGAAAAAAGGCAATTCTGATTGAGTAGCTCTCAGATGGAATCTGAGATTGTCCTCTAATAGGCTCTCAGCACCGGATGCTGCTTGGTTCAGATTCCACATAAAGTAGCCAGGTCCCATGTGGACCAGGCTTGGGGTGGAACCCCTGAACACTACGAGTAGAAGGCAAGAAAAGAGCAGGGCTTGACATGGAGAAAGCAGGTAGTTGTCCCTATGGGTGTTCAAGGGATAAGGAGAAAGCTCCTGGAGGCCTTAGGGAGAGGCACTAACTGGAGACTCCTAGAGTCAGGGGTCCCTAGAAAACCTTCACAGATCAGATTTGAAAGGGATGCTCTCAGAAGGCTGAAAATACAGGTAGGTAAAAAAGATTATTTTCTTAGTGGCAAGAATGGCAACTTCAGCAACAAACTTTTGGAAGAAACACAGGAGAGAAACTAATGTAACATGCATTAAAGTATATGAAAGCACACTGAAATACAAAATATGGTACAGATAGATACAGATAGTGCATCAACCACAGGCCAAAGAAATTATTCCATCCAAGTCTAGCATGGTGAGCCAATGAGTTTAATTAGGGTTACTCACAGGATGGTAGATGAGCAGTCACTTACAGTAACATGAGCAACAGCCATGCTTGGCTTTGCTTATTAACTTGATATACCTGGAAAGAGGGAACCTCAAATGAGGAATTCTCTCTATCAAATTGGCTTGTGGGAATATCTGTCCATTTTTTTCGATTGATGGGTGATGTGAAGGGACCCAGCCCACTCTGGATGATGCCACCCCTGCCTGGGGCAGGTGGTCTTGAGTTGTATAAGGAAGCAGGCTAAGCATAGGCCAAGGTAGTAGGCCAGTGAGTGGCATTCCTCTGTGGTCTCTATTTAGCTCCTGCCTCCATGCTCCTACCCTGACTTTACTCAAAGATGGACTGTACTATGGAAGGATTAGATGAAGTAAACCCTTTCCTCCACATGCTGCTTTGTGGTGTTTTATCATAGCAACAGAGAAGAAGCAAACTAGAACATCACCTTAGGGTGGTTGTGTTGAGAAAGAAATATCTACCCCCCTGCAACTGCCAACCACTTGGGGAGGGATGAGAGAACTCATGCTTCTAGCCTACTGCCTTATGGGCCCTCACTCTATTATGTGTTCAGTCACTCAGTGAGTGTGGAGCAGAGCAGTTACCCCTTTAGCACTGTGAGATACAGAAAATGCCAATCAGAATGCTCAGTCACTATTGAATTTCAGATAAACAAAAGTAGTTTTTAGTATAGGACTGTCCAGTGAACACTGATAATCAGGTACAATGCTCATAACATGTTTATACTTAAAATTGGGTATTTTTTCTTTGAAATTCACATTTAATCAGACATCTTGTATTTTTTTCTTTTTTGTATTTTAAAACTATTGAAATTAGAATTCCATGCATACAGGAACATTGTCCTGCAAAGATGCACTCTACATTCCCATTTTTAAGACAAAGATAATGAGAATTTGTGTTAGGACATGTGACAGGCTGGTTACTGAGGTCATATTATCATTTTTCTTTGCCCATTCACAAGCCTGTGGAACTTAGGTGGTAGCTACCAGGTGCCTTTAAGTTATTGTTTGGGACAGGAGATAAGGAGACTCCGTCTCTTACTAGCCTGGGGCTCACAGTTAGGCTAAGCTAGTTGGTCACAAGTCCTAGGGAGTTTAAGATTTATCCACCCTGTTGTATGTATCGATTGCTTATTTCTTTTATTTGTGGGTACTAGTCCACTGGGGTGGGGGCTGTTCCCAGGAGCCTCTTTCTCATCCACTTGTTGATAGGCACTTGTGTCACTATTTTGGTCTATTTCATGTAAAGGTGCTATGAACATCTGTGTACATGTCTTAGTGTGGATGTAAGTTTTCATTTCTCTCAGGCTGACACCTAAGAATAAAATTAGTGACTTGGATGCTAGGTATGTGCTTAACTTTATAAGTAACTGAACTCTTTCCTAAGTATATTCAGGGGTACCTAATCCGCTGGGACCTGTTGACCAGCAGGGAGAGTTCCAGTCACCCCCTGTCTTCTCTGATGGCCACTGTGGTTGGTCTTTTGCATTTCAGCTGTCTGAGATGACCAAATATTTCTCCAGGGCTGGACTGCATCTCTTTTGAAAAGCAGAAGGGAACCTGTATTTGAATCTTGTTTTATTTTTTAAATCCAGCCACATAATCTCTGTGCCTCTGGAGTGTTTTTCTTTTTTTTTTTTTTTTTTAATGTATTTATTTATTTATTTTTAACAAATCTAGACCCGTGTTCCCGCTCATTCCCCACCGCCGTCAGAGCTGTGCATTCTGCCAAACATGCTTTCCATCTCTTAGTCTTTCTCAATATTTTCCATGGGTTGACTGTTTTGAGCAGAAGTTCACTGTTTCAGTCAGTTCTTTGATGCAGTATTTTCTGTTGTTGTTGTTGTTTCCAAAATGCATTATGTCCAACTGCTTTGTACAGAAGCTCAGGGGGCCCTACACAAGAAATACTTACAACTGGGTAATTGGCACTAGCATCCACAGATGAGGGATACCATTCGTCGTTTGTTTTTCTGGGACTGTGTTACTTCACTCAGCATGATGTCCTCTAGCTCCAGCCATTTTCCTGCAAAGCTCGTGATGTCGTCTTTCTTTACTGCTGCATAGAACTCCATTGTGTAGATGTACCACATTTTCTCTATCCACTCGTCAGTTGAGGGGCATTTAGGTTGGTTCCAGCTCTTTGCTATTGTGAAGAGAGCTGAAATAAACATGGCCGTGCATGTATCTCTGTGGTGGCGTAAGTCTTGAGGGTACATGCCCAGGAGTGGTATGGCTGGGTCGGGTGGCAAGTTCATTCCAAGTCTTCCAAGGGTTCTCCACACTGCTTTCCATAGTGGCTGTACGAGTTTACATTCCCACCAGCAGTGGATGAGTGTTCCCCTTTCCCCACAACCTCTCCAGCACTTGGTATCATTTGTTTTCTTGATCCTAGCCAGTCTTACTGGAGTAAGATGATATCTTAAAGTGGTTTTGATTTGCATTTCCTTAATGATTAGTGATGTTGAGCAGTTCTTGAGAGTGTTTTTCTTTTCCAAAGCCAATTTTTATTGAAGCTTTGTGCATTTCATACAAAATTTCCAATCAAATCTTGACCCGTGCCCCCTTCCTTGCCCCCCACCCTACCAGAGCTCATGCATCCTGCCAAACATGTTTTCCATCTTTTTCTCAGTCTCTTTAAAAATTTTCAATGCAGAAGTTTACTGTTTTGAGCAGAAGTTCACCATTTCAGTCAGTTCTTTGACCCAGTCTTGTTGTTGTTGTTGTTATTCCTTCAAATTTGTATCACTCCCAAACATCCAAATATGCATGCCACATATATCATAGGTTCACACATCTTGTATTTTATCTGGCAACATTTAGCTCTGAAAACTCAGAACCTTTTGGTAAGCAGAGATACAGGAGCTGAGGAAAAGCATTATTCACGCTTCTGTTAATCTTGTATTTAGAACATAGGTTCCATCAGCCTATGAGCTCCTGTGGGTATTTCTTTAATTGTTTTTGTTCCTGAAAAATCTAAGTCAGGGTATAGCATTCAGTAAATATTTATTGAATGACTGAATGAAGGTATGATATTATAAAATATTATGGCATGTTCACATACAAACAAGCAGAACTGACACTTAGACATTTGTTCATAAATATATGAATGAATAATGAATTTCATTATTTTGTCAGCACAGCAAAATCTTGCATAAATATAAGAATGTGTACTGTGGCAAATGTGTACAAGTTAGATAAGAAGTTGAAAGTGCATTTTTGAGGCATATTCTAAGTTCTGTATCACTCATTCATTAGAATTTTGAAGAGTAATTTGCAGAACTTTAACTGATTAATAATTGGACAATTTAAAGTACAGTGTGCAGCACAAATTGATGTGATTTGGAATGTATTTCTGAGTGAAACCACTTCAGAGCTCATATCTCACCAAAGGGAAACACGGCAGAGGTGCTGATTACTGGAGTCTTGCTGCAGCCGGCCCGCTGCTGAGGTAGGAGCAGGTGGAGTTCATCAGCCTCACCTTCATCTTCACCCAACTTGAAATCAGTGGAGTGAACTGATTGGACTCACCCAGACTTAAACACCTTTGATAAAACCATAGTCTTATTAGAATTCTTAAAGTGAGACGTGTCAGGGGAGGATTTGATGAACTACAGGGATAGCAAGTACGACCACCATTCGCTCAGGGTTTACTATGAAGGAGTGTAACATTTACTCTGAGTTGAGAGAAGAAGGCATTTGGCCCTCACTTTTTGCATGAATAGAAGTGAATAGTGAGTGATCAGATATAGTGAGTAATGAAAATGAAGTTTAAACTTGAGTCTTTCTGCGAACCCATTCTTTCTTAAAATAATAGAATCCTGCAACTTATGTTGACTTACTTTTGTCATTGAAAATAATTATAAATGCACCATATTGACATGAAACTATGTTTGCACTGACTTGAAGATATTAAACCACCTCTAATCCAAGTCATTAGTGCAGGATCTCATCTATTTTTTGTATATTATCATTGAATTTTTGTGTGCCTCATACACAACATCTTAACCATCTGTATAACCCCGCCCCCATCGGCACCCTCCCATAGCGCCCCCCTCACTGGAATTCATGCATTCTCTCATTTATGTTAAGGCCTGTTGAGACAAGTTAGTGTCCCCAGACATCCCTCGGTGCATGTTCATCTACTGGAGTCTAGTCAGCCTATCTAAAGTCATTCCCTTAAAGAAGATCAGCTCTTCCTCACTCAGTAGTAATCAGCTGCCCAATAGTTCCTCAGCTAAGATTGGGGCCTGCTGCTCATTTCCACAGTTCTATGCTGGCTTTTTGTGTGCTTGAGTTTGCATGGGTATTGTGCATGATGTCACCATTGCTGTAGGTTCATATGAGCAAGGTCCCAGAAGCTAGGTCCCAGGAGCTTGTAGGACTCTATTTCCATATGGTCATATACCTCCTCCCCTGGCTTTTACAGTCTTTCTGCACCCTATTTGGCAATGGTTCCTGAGCCCTATGTGGGTGAAGTTTAATGTAGGAGTCCTGTCTAAGAACTCACACTCTGCAGACTTATTCTCTAGGCTTTGGCCATTTCTTGACTTTTGTGTTCATTTCCTTCTGTGGCGTGAATGAGGTTCATTGATGAAAGTCGAGAGATGCATTAGTATTCTCTCTGCCCCTTGTTCCACTCTGTTCCGTAAGTTTTAGGTATAGAGGTTCCATTGTGTACATGTCACTTAGGGTTGGGCATTTCAAAGACACTTAATTTCTGTGTATTACCAGTTGTGGAATTCTGTAATAGTCTCCATCTGTTGAAAAAGAATATTTTTTGATGAGTGATGACTGGCATACACTTCTGTAAATATAAGGATCCACATTTAGCACACAGTAAGATACTACATTTGTCAAGGGATGACATCACTGGGGTTTTCTCTAAGATCCATGACACTCTGTAGCCATGTATACTTGGCTATGTTTATAGTACCACACATGAGTTCCTTTCTATTGCATTAGTAGCTGTTGATTACCACCAAGATAAAAGTGCCACTACTGCCCCAATATAGTTTGCTATGCTGGTCATTATCTCTTCTCCTCTGCCTTATACAGGAACATGGGACATTGCCTCTTTATATTCTCATAATACAATAACCACCTTACCTGGGCCTGGCAATCAGCTGATCCCCTGGCAAGTAGTAGATGGTGTGTGTGTGTGTGTGTGTGTGTGTGTGTGTGTGTGTGTGTAGAATAATTGAAGAGAATTTATCAAAGGTGTTATTTTCAAAGATATGCCAGGGTTAAGAGAATCAATGGGAGAAGGCTAGAAACCAGCAAGAGCTGGCATTACTTCTGGAGGAGCAAAGGACTCTAGAGAGCAGTTACTAGTATACTGGTAAGGGCTGCATATAGGAAGCATACAGCGAAGTTGCTGCCACTAGCAAGATACAAAAAAGGGTAAATACAGATAAACAAGGACACACCAGCCCTCACACTCTCTACCGTTCCAGTTTCTTGCTGGTGGCCAGCAGTTACTCAACCAGAAGCCAGAACAAAAGGGAGACACTGTTTGTGTCCACGACATCAGTTTCCTAGGTATAGCTCGGGGTGGAGGATGGGGAGTATGGATCTGGAGGTCACTGTATGTGGCCTCCCTGCTATGGTCACGGAACCCAACAAGTCTCCACTTCTGTCTGCATTCCCTGCTCTCTTCTTTTTCATGTTCCCTTCTTTTCCTCTGCCAAAGTATCTCCTCCTCCCTCAGGTCCTGCTTAGCACTGGGTCCATTTTGTGTTCCTTCCAGCACCTCTGTGATACTACCCTGGTGGTAGGCTGAGTATCTGTGGAGTTTCTGCTACCTCACACTTGTTTCCAGGTCTTGGGGGAAGGGTACCCCAGGGCAGGCCTCTCTAACAACACCTCTAACAGGCAGGTCTCTCTAACAACACCTCTAACAGGCAGGCCTCTCTAACAACACCTCTAACAGGCAGGTCTCTCTAATGACACCTCTAACAGGCAGGCCTCTCTAAGGACACCTCTAACAGGCAGGCCTCTCTAACAACACCTCTAACAGTCACTTCCCCAGTGGCCACCTGCTTCTCCAGTTTTACCCTTGAAGCCTTTGTTCCTGTCATATCCTTGGCAAACTCTTTTGGGGCAGCAAGGCAGTCACACTGTGAGCATCCTACTAGTGTTTCCTTCAAACGACTCTCCTAAGAAATTAGTAGATCCTTCTCCACAACTGAGATACTTTCCTATGGCATTTTTAAAAATCAGTTACATTTATTATTAAAATATAAGTATTAACATATCATCCTGTAAGTCCATGGTAGTAGAGAATCTCAGGGATGTTGGGGGCAGTGTAATAAACCTTTTTAATACCCAAAAGTTCAGGAAAAGTTATCTTCACACACAGTCAATCCTTGGTATTATATGGGATTGACTCCAGCACTCCCCAAAGGTGTCAAAATTCAGAGATATTCAAATCCCTTATGTAAAATGGCATAGTATTTGTATATAACATATCATCCTGTATACTTGTATGTTTGATTAATTATAATACACAATACAGTGTAAGTGCTATAATAATAGGGGTTATACTGTATTTTTATGGAATAATCGCATATAAAAACCTACCCTTGTTCAGTACAGGCACAACCGTCATTGATCTAACTATATAGTAGAAGAAGGAGACTGAGGTGAACAATACCCAACATATCATCCTGTATACTTGTATGTTTGATTAATTATAATACACAATACAGTGTAAGTGCTATAATAATAGGGGTTATACTGTATTTTTATGGAATAATCGCATATAAAAACCTACCCTTGTTCAGTACAGGCACAACCGTCATTGATCTAACTATATAGTAGAAGAAGGAGACTGAGGTGAACAATACCCAACATATCATCCTGTATACTTGTATCTTTGATTAATTATAATACACAATACAGTGTAAGTGATGTAATAATAGGGGTTATACTATATTTTATGGAATAATTGCATATAAATGCCTACCCTTGTTCAGTACAGGCACAACTGTCATCGATCTAACTATATAGTAGAAGGAGACTGAGGTGAACAATACCCAAACAGTGAGTGATGATAGGACCTAGGATCTGGAGAAATGGCGAGGCTGAGACTCAATTGGCAGATTCATCTCTTCTTCATTTGTGTGGAGTTATTATGCTAATTGGCATGTAGCAAGTTCAAGTTTTGCTTTTTTTTGGAACTTACTGAGATTTAAAATGTTTTTGATTTGTGGTGAGTTGAATACATACATATATGTGGGACCTGGGGATATGGAGGGTAGACTTTATTAATGGGAGTCAACATATACTTGTAGATTAATTGTTAGAACAAAATGTAGAAGTTAGAAACTATACAATATTTTAAAAGTCTTTTATTGACAGGAAAATATAGACATTTATCATGGTTACTGGAGTGTGATGGTTAATCTCAGTTGTCAGCTTGAAGAGATCTAGAATCATCTGGGAGATGGGACTCTGGGCAGGCCTGTGGGGTCTTGATGAGGTTAAGCAAGTTTGGAAGATCCACCCACTGTGGGTGGCAACATTCCATGGACTGTGATCCCGGATTGTATGAAAAGAGGAAAGCTGAGCACAAGCCTTCCTTGATTTCTGCATCTTGACTGTGGATACAGTGTCACCATCTGCCTCATCCTCCAGTACCGAACTGTGATCTCCCTGCAATAGTGGACTGTAACTTCCAACTGTGAGCCAAAATAAACTCTTTCTTAAGTTGCTTTTGTCAGAGCATTTTATCACAGCAACAGGAAAAGTAACTAAGACACCCAAGGCTGGGAGTTCCCGGTGTGGCGCTGGAGAATCAACAATATACTGCATTATTTAAAAATGTTTAAGTGGATGTGATGTGTCCTGCAGCACTTCTGTCCTAGGAACAGTAGAAGTCTCTCAGCACCCAGTATTTTATCCAGTAGAATCCAGGACACATTTGGCACAGCCTCTACGTCAGGCATTCAGAATACATACTGCAACAGCGAGAGACTTTTAACTTTTAAAATTTTTAATGTGTTCTTATTACATTTTTGTGGACTTCATACAATACATTTCAATCATATTTAGTCCCCCACTTCCCTCTCTGCATCTCTTGGTTTTTACTTGCTTTCCTTGAATACTCAGAATAGTATAAATGAAACAAAACTTTTCAGGAAATTCCCTTCCCTCAGTTTCTAAATGTATCCCTCAACTCCTGAGGCTTCTTCCCTCTGATCTTTCCAAATCTTCCCCATCTCTGACCCACAGGTTTCTCTTCTTTCCATCTTCCCTCTTCTATGTTGTAGAAGCCATGGAGGACTTGCCTTAGGACAAAGCCCTTTTGAGGACAAATAAGGGAGAGAAAAAGGACGTGGAAGAACCAGGAGGCCTTATGATTGAGCAGAGGATGAGACAGTCTTCTTGATGTTCATTCCAAATCTATAGGGCAGGTTATGACAGTTCCACCCTCCGTGACTTGAACTAGCATGACCAAAGTATATGTACTTTTATTTATCTTTTTTTATGTTTACATGCATTTTATTTTATTTTTCTTGCAAATATTTTTTATTGGTGCTTTGTACATTTCATACATCATTTTCCAATTCAGATCAGGCATATTTCCCTTTCCCTTCCCCCCTACCCCCACCCCATCCCAGATCATGCATTTTGCCATAACTGTCCTGCATCTTTCTCTCGGTTTTTTTTTTTTCATTTTTTAGCTATAAGTGATGATCCATGAGTACAAGCATCCTTCATATGAAACCAATTTACAGGCTGTTGTGCCCAAACCCCCACAAAAGAAAACCATTACAAAAAATCAATGAATTGAAAAGTTGGTTCTTTGAGAGAATAAACAAGATAGACAGAGACCTCTAGCCCCAGTTAACCAAAAGAAAGAGGGAAAAACTCCAAATCAATAGAATCTGTGGTGAAAGGGAAATATCACAACAGACAATTAAAGATCCAAACAATCATACGGGACTACTTCAAAAACTTATATTCTACTAAGTTTGAAAACCTAGAAGAAATGGATGACTATCTGAAATCCTGGGAATCACCAAAGCTCAACCAAAAGAGATCGACAGCCTAAAAGACCAATAGTACAGGAAGAAATTGAAAATAATGTAGCCTCCCAACCAAAAAAAAGGCCCAGGCCCAGACAGTTTCACGGCAGAATTTTATAAAATATTTCGGAAAGACTTACAACCTTACTACTTAAATTTGTTTAGAAGGATACAAACGGAGGGAGTCTCTCCAGATTCCTTCTATGAAGCCAGCATCACCTATACCAAAACCAGGAAAGTACAACCAAAAAAAGAAACTATAGACACATCTCCCCTAGATGAACACAGATGCCAAATATCTAAACAGGATTCTGACAAATCGCATACAGACTGCACATCAAAAAATCACTCCACCATATGACTAAGTTGGATTCATACCAGAGATGCAGGGATGGCTCAACATACGAAAATCAATAAACATCATCAAACATATATAATAAGTGGACTGAGGACAAAAACCACACCATCATCTCAATTGATGCAAAAAATCCAGCATTCCTTCATGTTAAAGTTCTGGAGGAATTGGTCTGGAGGGACCATTCCTTAATGTAATCAGCCATATACAGGAAACCACAGCCAATATTATCTAAATGGGAAATGACAGAAGCATTCCTAAAGGTACGAACTGGCAAAGCTGCCCCGTCACCACTCCTTTTCATATAGTGCTTGGAAACCTTGTTTAGGGCAATAAGGCAAGAAAAGGAAATATAAAGGAGTTTCTAATTGGAAAAGAGGAAGTCAAGCTACTCCTTTTTGCTGATGATAATTGTCTGACCTAAGGGATGCCTAAGAACCTCCACAGGAAACTAGAAATGGATTAAAGGCTTGTGTAAAGTGGCAGGATACAAAATAAATCTAGAAAAATCAGTAGCGCTTTCTCTACACAAAAATGCAAGCTGAAGAAAAGGAACTACAAGGAGACTTCCCACTCACAAGTAGCCTCAAAAGAGCGAGAGTGGAAGAATAGCCTAGGAAGCGAGAACCTTAACCAAAGACACCAAAGATCTCTACAACAAAAGGAATTTAAGACCCCTGAAAAAAAAAAAAAAAAAAAATGAAGAAACATAAAAAGACAAGATCCCATGGCTCATGGACTGGGAAAGAGAATGATAGGTGAAAGGAGATGCTCCACTTGCCTGACCCAAACAGTAGTTACAGGATTTAATGCGAATTCCAATCCAAAAATCCCCAAAGAGTTTCTTAAGGCTTGGAAAAAAAATCCTCAGATTTTCATTTGGAAAACAAAAGCGCCGAATAGCCCAAAGCAAACCCTGAGTGAAAAAGAGAATACAGGTGGGGATCTCATATACCAGACATCGAAACTATTACTACAGGGCGTTATAGTCATAAAAATACCTGCGTACTGCACAAAAACAGGACCAGTTGACCAATGGAATTTAAAACTGAAGATCCAAACTTGAGCATCATCATATTCAAGGCCAGCTCATATTTGACAAAGGGGCCAGGAAGACACAATGGAGGAAAGGACAGGCTCTTCAAGCAAGTGGTGTTGCAAAAACTGGATCACCATTGTAGAAGAATGAAATTAAACCCCACCTCTCACCCTGTACAAAAGTCGAACTCCAATGGACGCCAAAGAACGCTCAACATAGAAACCGCAAACTCTGGAAGTGATAGAAAAAAAAAGAAAAAAAAAAAAAAAAAAAAAAAGACATAGGCATAGGAAAAGACTTCCTGGAAATCAGAGACAGCAGCTGGCACAAGAAATAAGATCGATGATTGACAAATTGGACCTCAGTAAACTCAAAGTGTTCTGTACGGATCAAAAAAACAATAAAGGGAAGTGAGAAGAAAAGCCCACAAGTGGTAGGAAACCTTCATTGCAGATACGTCTGACAAAGGATTAATTTCCAGGTATACAAGCTACTCAAAAAACAAAGAAGAAAGAGGAAAGGCAAAGTGTGAATCACTCAAAAAATGGAGCAAGAGCTGAGAATAGAGACTTCACAGAGAGGAATTAGAGATGGCCGAGAAGAGCATCTTGGAGAGAAGTGTTCAACATCGCTTAATAATTAAGGAAATGCAAATTAAAACCACTTTGAGAATCACCTTACCCCAATAAGACTGGCTAGTGATCAGGAACACAAATGATACCAAGTGCTGGAAGGTGTGTGGGGAAAAACAACTCCATCCATTGCTTGTCGGGGGAATGTAAAGTGGTACAGCCACTATGGGAAAGCAGTGTGGAGAACCCTTAGGGAAGAAGCGTGCCAAAAGTGAGCCTGCCCATTTGACTCGAGGTGCAGTAGCGCGACTCGGCGTGGTAGGAGGTGTAGCCCGCGAGGCAAGACACAGTCTTACTGCAAAGATACAGTGAACACAGCTATGTTGTATTGCAGCTCTGTCGCAGCGAAGTGGAGAGAGAGAGAGCGTGAGAGCGCGAGCGCGCGAGGTGGCGCGCGCGTCGAGAGCGTGGCGAGGGTGGGTGGAGTAGAGGAAGAGAGTGTGGTAGGCGAGTGGAGTGACAAGTTGAGTCTAGTGCGGAGCAGTAGGAGAGAGCAACGATGCGAGAGAGCGTGTGTGCAGGTGAGAGGTAGAGGCAGAAGAGCGATTATGTTGAGAGTGAGAGAGAGGCAGCGGGGGGGGATGGCGCAGAAAAAGGCAAGAGCGACCAAGAGTGGTGTCGGGGGCGCGTGGGAGTAGTGGTGAGTGCGGGAGGTACGCAGAGTATACGCGCGAGAGTGAGGGAAGGAGAGGTAGGTGTGTGCTGGCGTGAGGAGAGAGTGGCGGCAATGAGTGAAGAGAGAGACGAAGAGGAAGAGGAAGAAAGAGGCGGCATGCGAGAAGGAAGGCGGCAGACGCGTGAGAGAGTGCGTGAGGAGTGTGGAGAGTGGAGGGGTGAAGGACGAGCGGGTGTGAGGGTGGATTCGGAGTGTAGATGCAGTAGTATGAGAGTTGAGGGTGTGAGTTTCGAAGCAGGTACCAGGTGTGGGCCGGTAGACGACGGTGCTACAGAAGAGCAGGGTGGGGTGGTCTAGGGAGTTTAGGTAAAGAGTAGAAAGTATGTAGGTGAGGTAGAAGCAACAGTGGTGTTTTAAGCAGACTGCTGGAGTGAAGATAGGACGCGTGTGAGAGTGGCAGTCGGTGAGTTGGAAGGATGGAGATAGTAGAAAGTCGCGTGTCGCACATTGTCGTTAGCATAAAAATGGTAGAGCCCCAATAACTTTGGGATTGGCACACACAAATGTTTTTCCCCCATTTTAATTTGGCTGTTGTACCGTATCACCTTGTAGCATTCTCTTAAGATGATTTAATGTAAAAAAAAGTTTGCTTCCCAAGTTAATTCCATACAGTCACCCCAAAACAACACGGGTGAACTTGATGAAATTCTGTGCCTTGATTCCACCCTATAGTTTACGTACAATACAACTGTCTCTGGAGATTCATGTGTTAAAAAAGGGGAGGGGGGGATT